>OV815275.1:600000-1067500 GCA_929108145.2 Limnephilus rhombicus
CTGAAAAGCCACCAGCATGTGCTACCTGCAAGTTCTTCAGAAAACCGTCCACACACAACACTGGCTCCCCTGACTGTCCTGCCCGCCAAGCCGCTGAGAGACGCGAATTATCTCGAGTCAATTTTTTAGGCTGAATCAGAATCGACACCTTATTAATACTAACTTTTCCACCTATTATCAAAATATTCGTGGTCTCAATACTAAGCTAAACTCCTTTAGATGCTCCATAAATTTATGCCCTTATGATTTTTTATGTTTTACTGAAACATGGCTATCAGACAATATTGCTTCAACAGAACTTGGACTCCATCACTACATTATTTTTCGCTGTGACCGCTCTTCCTCTTCTAACAAGTGTAGAGGAGGTGGGGTAATGATATGTATTAAAAAAAAATACTCTTGCCACATTCTTGAATCGTCTAATAATGTATCTGAACAATTATTTATTTGTGTTCTACTTGGTTCCAAGAAACTTGTCATTGGTTGTGTATACATTCCCCCCTCCTCTTCAATAGAAATCTATAAGTCACATACTGAAGCAGTTGAGCGTGTTTCCATAAAGGCCGATTCCTTACTTATTTGTGGTGATTATAATCTTCCTAAAATAGTGTGGCTTAATGATAGTCATGGTGTGAAAACTCCTAATAATGTTTCCCTTCATGCTTCCATAATAGTAAATTTCTTTGCCTTCCTGAATATGTACCAATTAAACTCGATCAATAACTGTGGAGGTTACTGTCTTGATCTAATATTTACCAATATGCCTAGCGTTTGTGTATGTGAAGCTACTGACTCAATATTACCAATAGATAAATATCATCCACCACTCGATATTAACTTCACTAATCCTTTCAAAAGTGGCACTCTGAAATCAGCAGTTACATTCCACTACAAATTTAACAAAGGTGATTATACTGGCATAAATAGGTACCTTGCCCAATATGACTGGGCAGGTATGTTATCAAACAACAATATTAACGATGCTGTATTTAAATTCAACGAATGTATAACTCATGCTATAGATTTGTTCGTTCCAAGGGGAACTTTTTCCCAGCCTAAATTTCCTATTTGGTTCAGTATGAAACTAAAGCATTTGATTATGGAAAAAAAGAAAACACACAAGTTATTCAAATTAACGAACAACTTAGCGCTTTATCAAAAATTTTCTCAGTTAAGAGAATTATCCAAAATTGAATCTAACTTGTGTTATAAATCTTATATTGACCTCACTGAGACAAAATTAAATCTTAACCCTAAACAATTTTGGAAATTTATTAAACAAAAACGTATTGGTAACGATCTCCCTTCAAGTTTATTTTTTAATGATACTCACACCACCAACGATTTCGATATTGCCAACCTTTTTGCTGAACATTTCTCCTCTGTCTATACTGATAACATATGCACCATCCCTCCACTTAAATATGCTAATACTATTGACCTTAATAATTGCGAAATCACACTTGTAGATGTTTTCAATTACTTAAAAAATCTTCCCAGCAAAACAAGCACTGGTCCTGATGGTATACCTGAAATATTATTGAAAGAATGTAAATCTGTTGTATCTAAGCCAATTTGTTTATTATATAACTTATCATTATCATCTGCCACTTTTCCGGATTCCTGGAAGGTTTCCTATATACGACCTATTTTTAAATCGGGTAATAGGTCGAACGTAGAAAACTATAGACCTATATCGATGTTATCTCATATTCCTAAAATCTTTGAATCTATAATCACAAAAAAAATAACACCTATTTTCAAAAATGTGCTGATTGAGGAACAGCATGGCTTTAGATCTGCTAAATCTACCACTACAAACTTACTCTCCTTCACCAACACCGTAGTCAATGGCCTAGAAGATAAATCACAAGTAGATGTTCTATATACCGACTTTTCTAAGGCTTTTGACAAAGTAAAACACGCTATCCTCATGGCCAAGCTATATGCTATAGGTATACGAAACCCATTGCTATCTTTCTTTAATTCTTATTTAAGCAATAGAAAACAAAGAGTTAAAATAAATAACATTGAGTCTATTATTATTGAAGTAACATCCGGCGTACCGCAAGGAGCACATTTAGCCCCGCTTCTCTTCAACT
This sequence comes from Limnephilus rhombicus, assembly GCA_929108145.2. Classification (NCBI taxonomy): domain Eukaryota; kingdom Metazoa; phylum Arthropoda; class Insecta; order Trichoptera; family Limnephilidae; genus Limnephilus; species Limnephilus rhombicus. Next base: position 602,103 of record OV815275.1, read on the forward strand.
TGTTTATAAATGACATTATTCGTATTTTCTCTCACACACGCTTTTGGCTTTTTGCTGATGACAATAAGATCCTAAAAATAATCAAAAACTACCATGACTGCCTTCTTTTCCAATCAGATATTGACTCTTTCAATGACTGGTGTAAAATTAATTGCTTGGAACTAAATGTCGATAAGTGCAAAATTATGTCCTTCTACAGATCTAAAAATCCGATTGTTTTCGAATACAAATTAAATAATAATTGCCTAACAACTGTTCAATCTATTAAAGATCTTGGTATCTCTCTTGATAGCAAGCTTTCTTTCCGGGAACATATAAATACGATTGTTAATAAATCTCTCAAACTACTTGGTTTTATCACTAGAACCACTTCTGACTTCAAAAACATAAATACCCTAAGAACTCTTTACTGCTCCTTGGTTCGCCCCCATCTTGAATATGCTTGTATTATATGGTCTCCTTTTTATGCTGTCCATATTCGTCATATTGAATCCGTTCAACATCGGTTCCTAAAGGGAATTGCTTGGAGGCTAGGATTAGAGCGAGGCAATTACTCGTATGCTGAAATTGAACAAACTCTAAACCTTTCTCCTTTAGAAGACCGTCGGATAAAATCTGATCTCATTTGTTTCTTCAAAATTATTAACTGTTTAATCGACTCGCCTACATTACTACAACTCATCACATTTAATATACCTTCTCGTAGACTCAGAAATAAAGACCTGCTTTTCCTCAATCAGCACTCGACTAACTATGGTTATAACTCACCACTGTCCAGAATGTGTAGACTGGTCAACTCACGTCAAGACCTTGATTTTTTTGGTATTAGCTTAAATGATTTCTGTCGCTCTTTAAACAAATGAAGATATGTAATATTCACCCTAATTTTTGCAAGGTCTTGACGTGACTTGACACTTATTTTTCTTCTATTTTCACTGTTTGTCTTTGCTTTCATGTACCATCCGAATCCTTACATTGTTCATTTCTATACTTCGTGATACTTTGTTTTAAATTGGACGTAAGTCCGTAAATAAATAAATAAATAAATTTGGGAGGCGGGTATGGGTACCGCCGCCCCGGGAACCATTTATTGGATAACCAACACCTCTGCCATAGGTCACCCCCAAGTGGTTCACTACGTTTGGTGACTTAGCAGGGGTGCCCGAACTCATTGGGTGAGGTCTTGGCAGCGGATGCGCCTGCCCCCCTACTGCGTGGCGGAGAGAGACTGGTTGAGGGAGGCCTTTCGACCTTTTCAACAGGACTCTCTCAACACATCGCTTTGCTCAGCTGTTGGAGGGATGGATTCATACGTCCGTCACTCCTGGATACACTAAACCTCTGATGCCTACCCATCTCTAATACTTTTTTCCTTCCCAGAACTTCCTATCCTTCTCTTGCTTAAAAAGAACCTCCTCACTGCATCCTCTAAGATGACATAGGGCCTGAGGGAAATTATTTTCCTCAGGGCCTCCTGTCCAATTTTTTTTCGTCAAGTTGTTAGGATAGCTATTTTAAAACGATTGCTGCAAAGATCCAACAAAATTTTGAACGGCAACCTATGTTTTTTTAATTAAGTTCGATTGCACGCACATTTCACGTGATTTAGTTATGAATAGACGCCCGAGGGGTAAGGGAAGGGGTGGGGATAGTCGGACGGGGGGCGAGCCGCAAGCAGCGAGCAGCGAGCGAACAACTGAGCGTGGGATATGCCCGGGAGCGGGGAGGGGTGGGAAGCCGACTTGATGTTTTTAGTGAATGTTTTAAACAAAAATGGCTTTGATTACTGTAAAAGTTTTATTAAATTTACGATAAGCCGCCGCACTTTTAATAGGCACAGATTTTGCGTTTTTGCATTAGGCGTCTAGTCGTAAATTTACCAAAGTTTTTAATAATAACCATAGAGTTATATTAAATTTTACTAATGGTTTATATTATGCGAAGTGTAATATAAAATATCTCAATCTTATACTTTGATTATATAAATGTCTAGATATAGCGCTCGAGTGACGAAGCGCCAAAAAAAATATCTGCCAAACGTTGGCCGATAAGCTCGGCCTGTCCGCTCAGTGGCGACACTATCGTTGTACGGTAAACACGTGTTGTGTGACATTTGAAAATGACGATTTGCGCTATATCAGTGTGCAGGAATTACATAAGACGATTGAAAACAACTAAAAATGTTACCTATCATCGATTAATAACCTTTAAATAACCATTCAGTTAAAGAAACAATTCAGTTTTAATAGTGTAATTTGGTCTTAGGACAACGCCGTTTGACCCCATGTTTTGACGCCATGTTTACAGGGTTGCCTGTTCTTCAAATTAAATTTTCCCGATAATTATTTCGAAGTAAAAACCGATCAGATTTACGGTCTTCTGCATCAAGTTAATTTGATAAGTTTGGCCGTGGAAAAATATTTGGCCTTAAGATATCACTATAAGACAAAATTGGATAATATTAACCGGGATGTAAAATCTATACGAAAACTGTTTAAAAAACAAATTAAAAGGGAAGGTCATTAAGAATAAATAATAACTATCGATAGCTTTAGTTTTAAAAAGTTGCATTGTCTTTTTTAGAGTGACAAGATAGTTTTACCATTTTTAGGGATTTACCTGGATATGGGCCACCTTCTTTATTTGATGATGATAAAATTTTTAATTTAGAACCTGCTGGCCAATTGGCAGCGTCTATGAATGTATCTTTCTTATTTTCTGTATTTCTTATTTATTTTTTAAAAATAATCGGTAATTTTTGGGGATTAGTATCCATGGCTATTACGAATAATTTTTAGAAAAAAACTTTAGATTTGCCTTAATCACTATAAAATGAAACTTATTGCCTCACGGCAGGCGGAAAATAATGCATTTTAATTTTCAATGTCGTTAAATAAAATTTCACTTCCGACCGACACTTCGACAGCCCGCCCGCTGCCGCCCACCATTTGTCACATACACAAGCCCGCTACACAAACCCTGCGTAGCCAAACAAACCATTCAAAAACGTAGGCTGTTTTTTAAAGTAAAGATAACATACACAAGCCCGCTACACAAACCCTGCGTAGCCAAACAAACCATTCAAAAACGTATTTTGACAGTGACAAAATGGCGGGCGGGCTGTCATAGTTTCGGTTCGCGAATTGAAATTTTAGTTAACGACATTGAAAATGAAAATGCATTATTTTCTGCCAGCCGTGATGCAATAAGTTTCCTTTTATAGTGATTAAGGCGAATCTAAAGTTTTTTTCTAAAAATTATTCGTAATAGCCATGGACACCAATCTCCAAAATTTACCAAATAATCAAACAAAAATAAATCTCTTTTAACAATGATTTTCTTTTCATTTATATCATTATATTTAGAACACTATCTTACTTAAATGAATTCAAAATTAAACGAATTATAGGTCCCGCTAAACCGAAACATATTTTTTACCCACTTTTATGGGAAATACTCGGGAGCTGGTATCACTCATCACGCCTACAGTGACGTTGAGCGCTTTACGTTAACAATATAAGTTACCTATACTTGTGTGCGTGTCACGCACACAAGCGTTTCAAATCTGGCCCGTTCTTTTTTCGGAGTTACAGCGCAACACTCTATCTAGACATTTATATAATCAAAGATCTTATACATAAAAATGAATCGCTAAAAGTGTTGCTACGCGCAAATCTCGAGAGCAGCTGAACCGATTTCGCTAATTCTTTTTTAGAATATTCCTTGAAGTACGAGGATGGTTCTTACGGAGATAAAAATTAAGAAAATTGTGCAGAAAATTGGATAATTTCAGAAAACCTAACGACTATCGCACGTTTGACAGTTTGCGTGTTTGAGAATGACATTTTAAATCAGGATTCTATTTTCAAAAATCTTTAATTGATAAATTTATTTAAAGTAGGTACTCCCTAAATAGTTTGAATCGTTAAATATCTTTCTACTCGTGTAAAATTCAAAACGGCAGACAATTTCATGATATCATTTTATGTTGTGCAGATTGAACAGAAAAATAAATCTTTAAATATCTTTCTTCTCGTGTATCAAAATATAAGGTAGTTATGTTAGTTACCAATAATTATTCTAATAATTATTAAAAAGAATATAAACGCTGGAAATATTTGGTTTCTCACGTCATCAAAATTTAAAATCTAGCGTCTTATTTGCACAAGGCAAGTAAGCGCCAAAGAGGTTTTTATTTATTTTGTGCATAATTTTATAAGAATGAAAAAGTTAGATAATATAAAACGTCAAAATAGTCTTAACCATAAAAGTGTATTTAAAAAAAAAATCTTACATTACTTCGTAGGTCATGAAAAAACATTTTTTTAGTAAATAATAATTTTATTGTAATTCCAATACATACAAAAGGTAGTAAAAGCTTCAATTTATTCGTAGCATATTGTTTGATGTTCATAATGTAAGCCGATTCCTAGTAAACAAATTAATTTAAATAGGATTTTAGGTAAAACTTCATCTTAATGCATAAAATTGGCTACCTTTTTGCGATGGGTAAAAATTTGAATCGACAACTGCAATAAAGCAATTTTTTGGAGAGAAAATTTTTTTGGCGTCGTTCTGATTTGAAACTCGATGAAACAGAAACGAGCGACACTAAAGAGGGACAAACAATATAGGATTGGATTATACGTTTAAGCCCTATGAAGACTATGTTTTAAAGCTCTTAAAAATATATATGTTATTCTTCTTGAAGATAATATCTACACATTCCCAGCGCCGAAACGCAAATTTTGTAAAATTCCCTCGATAGAAAAAAATCGCAAAGTATGCTCTAAAAATTTTTATACACACGTTTGTTTCAGTTATTTTACAAGTTATATGCACAAAAAAATCACAGTATTTCTTTAAATGCAGTTTAAGACAACCCCCGCTAGATTTTTGCTCTATTCTAAACGAATCGTGTTTTATTAAACATTTTCACAATTTTCGCATCGATTTTATCGCTTTAAATATTAGCGCGCTCCTCTAACATCCGTTATTACATATCTCTCCATCTCCTTCTTTTTGAGAGCAGATAGCAGAGAGCTTACGGCGCCTTAAAGATTTACTCTGCGAAAGAATTAGAAAGACTAAACGGTGTCCTCTTTGTGCGGTGTTTTTTTTTTTAGTTTAGCAGCCTCCTCTTAGTGCGGTGCCTCGTAGAATAAAATAATTTTTACACTATGAAACAAAATTATAATAAATAAAGCCTACAATTATCCTACTCCTGATTTGTCTCATTTTGCATTAGTCTCATTCTCTCGAAGTTTGGTTTAATGAAGGCTTCACTTCTCCCGCGTGTGAAGTGCACACAAGTTTCATGTATTTATTTTAAATATAGAATTATTGACCGGTCAGTGATTGAGTGGGCACCGCGTTTAGGTCCCACCCGGGCGTCGCGTGTTTGATTCCTCGGCTCTATCACAACACAAACAACATTTCCGGTCTTTCTTTGAAAAAAATATCAGAGTGTGCAATTCACACGCGGTAGAAGTGAAATTTTCAGAAAACCAATGTAGACAAGAGTGGGGAGACTATGAAGCACTTTTTTATCAATGTGGAGGATTATATTCAAGAATGGAAATAGATGGGATTGGGCGAGAAATTGAGTAATCTGAAAGTATGTTGCGTGTTATATGCTGATGGTGCGGTACTGATTTCCGACAGTATCTCCAACTAGTGTCTAGGATGAACGAAGTATGTATGAAGAATGAGTTAATGATGAATGTAAGTAAGTCTAAAATCGTGGTGTTTGATACGAAAACAATGTGAAACTTAGTTGTGAATGATGAATACTTGGAGCAGGTGGATAAGTTTTTGAAGTATGTATTGTGAAGTATATTTGGGAAGTGTGTTCACGGTAGATGGGAAGGCTGATAGAGATATGTGAAATAAGGTTAAATGTAGGTAACTCCATTAACGGAGGATAGAATGCCATTGGCACCAACAAAAAAAACTGTTCAAAGAAGCGAAGCCAGATACCCATAATAGAGTGCTGGAACCGACCCCCATGTATGGCTGTGAGGCACGGATCTGGTAGAGGAAGGAAGAGGAAGGAAGCAAAGGAAGGAAAGTAGACTGAATGCTGTAGAATTGCGATTCCTGAGGCGTGAGTATGGTAAAACCATGTACGATCTTGGGAGAAACGTGGAGATCGGCGAAGTATGCAAGGCCAATGTAAACGTAATGAGTACAATTACGAAAGGAACGCTCGGATGGATTGTAGAGCGAATGAACGAGAAAAGGAGAAGAAGCAGTCGGGGGCGCCCGAGGAAGACGTGTGACATTTCAATTTTGGAGGCGGGTATGGGTACCGCCGCCCCGGGAACCATTTATTGGATAACCAACACCTCTGCCATAGGTCACCCCCAAGTGGTTCACTACGTTTGGTGACTTAGCAGGGGTGCCCAAACTCATTGGGTAAGGTCTTGGTAGCGGATGCGCCTGCTCAGCTACTGCGTGGCGGAGAGAGACTGGTTGAGGGAGGCCTTTCGACCTTTTCAGCAGGACTCTCTCGACCCATCGCTTTGCACAGTTGTTGGAGGGATGGATTCATACGTACGTCACTCCTGGATACACTAAACCTCTGATTCCTACCCATCTCTAATACCCTTTTCCTTTCCAGAACTTCCTATCCTTCTCTTGATTAAAAAGAACCTCCTCACTGCATCCCCTAAGATGACATAGGGCCTGAGGGAAATTATTTTTCTCGTGGCCTTCTGAGTGGAGCTAATATAAAAAAAATGACAAGACCAAGTGAATCAGATACTTGATTCGGGCTGCGTCAAGAGTCAAAATAATAGAAGAGGATACATCGATGAATGTGAATGAGGCAAGGAGTGTGTGCCAAGACCGAGTTGTTTGGCGGCCCGTCCTCTCTGCCTACCCCTGCGGAGAAACGGTGTTATGGTTAGTTAGTTAGTGAAGGATGATTTTATACATATTTTTTTCGTCGAATTCTGGTGCACCTTTTGCTATACATTGGGTCATCATATTAATAATTATGGTTTCTTCTTGGTGTGGTTCATTTTCATTTTGTATGGTTTGAAGATTGGATATTAATTTTGCAAAAATTGAAACGTTATTTTGGATTTTATAAGACTCGAACCCACGCGGTCTGAATTGTTTGGCCACTAAATTCGTGAGGCGCTTTACGCCGCTGGACTATGGGAGCCTTGAGTGAGAGCGAGGATTTACCGTACCTATTATATAAGAATTTATTAACTATTATATTAAAATAATAATAAATTTTCGTGACACATTTCTGTTTCGTTAGAATTTCAAGTCGCTAACGGCGCTAAAGAAATTTCACTTAAAAATAAATATCTCGGGTTACGAATAACCTGTCGCTATTTTGAAATCACCTACTGCCAGCACTATAGCAGTAGATGATGATTGATTGTTCAGTGATGGAGAACGAAGAAGGTAGGTGGTAGCGTGCGCACACGTTGTAAGCTCGAACGCCATTGATAATTAAATAATTACGCAATTTTGCTTCCGAGATTAAACAAAGTTGGTAGAGTAATACAATATATCGTTTTTAGTTTTGTGAACTGAAATACGTACGTCAACGGTGTCTAAATCATCGCTAGAGAAAGTGAAAGAAAGTGAACTTGAAAAACGTATGTCAAACGTCAAACGGTACTATTGTTTTTGCTCTAAACAAATAAACACTAGAAACCTTGTGCCTTGTACTGTGAAAAGGAATCAAACAATCTCATCCTTTGCAATCACTTATTAACATATTTACATAAATAACTATTCATAAATACTGTGAAAATCATCTACAGTGATGGAATGCAAATCGTGCAAGACCCAAATCTATGACAACGAAAATTTATCCTGCATGACATGTAAGCATAATTTTCATTTCATATGTTGTCATATAACCGAAATCAATTTTCGGAAGATGAATAAAACCTATAAACAAAATTTCAAGTGCCCATCTTGCAAAGAAACTAACAAAACTTCTCAACAAACAATGATAGAGACATCTTTGAACAAAACTCCACAACATAATGAAAAGGAACTATTAGAGACATCTGTGAACGAAACCCTACAACAGAATGAACCACCAGGCGATAACGATAAACTGAATTCAATAATTAATCAATTAAATAGTAACTTCAAAAGTTTCCAGGAGATGTCTCAAAAGATATATTCATTATTCGAAAATTTTCAACAAGAAATTAAAATTCAAATTACAAACATAGATAAAAACATAAGTGAAATAAAGCATGTAACAAAAAAAGTGGAGAATTCTTTAACAAACATTACACCATCAAACAGTAATCAACCGCCCCTGACCCTTAGATGCGAAACAAATCAGCTTCCCATGGTGGAAAAAAACATAAAAATATTGCATCAATCGGTGGATTTCGCAATACCGAAGCAAGAAAAAAAATCCAAAGTACTTATTTTTGGAGATGAGGGTGGAAGGCAAATGAGACGAAGTATTGAGAAAAACTTAAACAAAATAGAATGCCAAAGTTATATTTATCCCGGTGCCACTGTAGATAATTTAAGTAAAACTATCTTAAAGTCGTGTGAAATCCTTACAAAAGAAGATTTTGTAATTATTTTTACTGGGACAAATGAAAAATCGCCACAAAATATAATCAGTCACTTATACTCCATTATTAATAATCTTCAAAATACCAATGTTATTGTGCACTCGGTACCTAAAAATAATTACCTGAATGTATCAAAACTCAACCGTGAAATAAGATCTCATACTTCTGTATTCAAAAATCATTGTCGATTCATCGGGCCAATTTTCTACGACTAAATGAATGAATACGATATATCGAAGTCGATGAGTGTGGTAAGAACAAACATAATTGATATAATTAAGCATAACCACCGGAAAATGTGCTACAATATCGAGCAGGTAATAAACACTTATGAACCGAAATCTTCTTACAATACTACTTATACGCAAACTCCAAAAAACTGGATCCCGATGTTGCCGGAAAAATCACCAATTTAACGGACAAAATTACATCTTATAAAAATAAAGAAGAACAACACACCAGTCATATTAAAACATGCTGTTTAAAATAAAAAAAAAACATAAACGGGTAGATGACGTAACTCTCTACAAACAGTTGGGGACAAAAAAAAATCAAACTTCAATTTCATTCCTGTACCTAAATATTAGAAGCCTGAAAGGAAAAGTCGACGAGATCCTGTGCCTATTAAAATCAATTGACTATAAGATCAACATCATACGTATGTCAGAAACTTGGCTCAAAGAAACGGATATACCATTCATCAATATTGAAGGCTATAAACACGAAGCATCCTGCCGACCTGAGGGCATCGGTGGTGGAGTATCCATATTTATTCAAGAAAACTTAGAATATAACTTAATTGCTAATATAGTAGATCCAGATAACAACTTCCTTTGGATACACTTAAACAAACTTAGCTTAAACATCGGAGTGATATATAAAAAACCGAACACCAATTTTCAAGATTTTCTAGATAAGTTAAACATACAACTGAAAACTCACAAAAGGTCCATAATACTGGGGGATTTCAATATCAACTTACTTGATTCCACAAACACACATACTTGTAAATACACAGAAATCATTAAGTCAAACGATTTCACTATAATGAACAAAATAAACAAATTACACGCAACACGTATTACAGAAAACACCAACACCATTATTGATCACATCATCTCAGACGTAAACCTTTCGTATACTATAACAAACTGTGACACCTCAATATCTGATCACAACCTACTGATTCTTGACATACTTCATACGTACACTAAAAAAAACTCGCAAAAGTCCTCTTACAAATATAAAAAAATTGATTATGATAAACTAGAGGAGGATATCCGACAAAACCCCTTTTCTATAAACAATAATGAGGACTCGGAACTGAACTACAATAACTTTGTAAACTATCTGACAAACAAAATTAATTGCAACAGTTCAATAACAATAAAAACAAATAAAACCTCTCTTCCTGATTGGATAACAAAGGACTTATTAAAAATGATTAAAAAAAGAAATAAACTGCACCTAAAAATTAAAAAACAACCCTGTTACTTATTACTAAAAACAGAATTTACTAAAATACGTAACGACATAACTATAAAAAAACGGAACTTAAAAAAACAATACTATAGCAGCCTATTTAAAAAATGTGAAAATAATACCAAAAAGACTTGGAACGTAATAAACAGCATCATCAAGAACCAAACAAACACGCAAAGTAAACCATGTACAAAATTAAAGAACGGTAATGAAATCATCACAGAAGACCTCAAGATATGCGAATACTTTAATAACTACTTTTGTAATATTGGCGCTTCTTTGGCTGATAATATAATCAACAAATACAGACATAAACTGGATGATAAAATTACATTAAAGTATGAAAGTGCGGAATCAATATACTTGCAACCCACAACTGAACCCGAAATATTAGCTATCATAAAATCCCTAAAATCAAACGCGAGTGCTGGACATGATCAACTAAAATGTACAACAGTACAAAAACTTGCCCCACTACTAACTCCTACACTAACTAAACTGATTAACCTGAGCCTGAAAGAAGGTCAATTTCCAGACAGTTGTAAAATTGCAAGGGTTATTCCAATATATAAAGGGAGCTTGAAAACTCAAACATCTAACTATAGGCCCATTTCTGTCCTACCGATTCTATCAAAAATATATGAAAGAGTAATATACGATAGGCTAGACAACTTTCTGAAAAAAAAATCATTTCTATATGCCAAACAATACGGTTTCAGAAAAAAATGTAATACTCTCTCTGCAACTAATGATCTCATAAATAAACTTAGAACTAGCATAGATAATAAAAACTATGTCATAGCAATTCTCGTAGACCTTCAAAAAGCCTTTGACACCGTAAGTCATGAAATACTGATTAAAAAAATAGAAAAAACAGGTGTAACCGGTCCAGCTATCAAACTAATAAAATCCTATCTGTCCAACAGAAAACAATGTGTTAACATAGGAGATAAAAACAGTCAACTCGAGAGTATAAACTACGGAGTTCCACAAGGATCAATACTGGGGCCACTTTTATTCCAAATATACATAAATGACATCTGTCAACTAAAACAACATGGTGAAATTTTCTTATACGCAGATGACACGGCAATTTTTTACTTCGGCAAAAACTTAGAAATTCTATCAGAACAATCTCAAACGGATTTTAATGTACTAAACGATTGGCTAATACAAAATATATTAACAATAAATATTAATAAAACCGGTTACATGATCTTAAGCTCACCTAAAAGAATAATACCATCGCATAAACCATTACAAATAGAAGAAAGAGACCTACATATCCTAGATAGCGAAAAATACCTGGGCCTATATATTGATAAACATTTAACATTTAAACAACACGTAGAAAAACCAAAAACAAAAATCATCCCATTAATTGGTGTATTTGGTAGAATTGCTCATCTTCTACCAACAGAGGTAAAGAGGGGCTTATACTTTCGCTTAATCCAGTCCCACCTAAATTATTTAATAGAAATATGGGGAAACACATACATTACGTACTTAAACGACTTACAAATAATACAGAACAAAGTTATTAAAAAACTCTTCAACTATAACCCAGACACTCCCACAAAAAAACTATACCAGGAAATGAACCTTTTGAAAATAAGAACATTGTACGAATATAACATATGCCTTTTAATCTACAAAATACAAAATGGACTTATACACACAAACACAACATTTATAAAAACATCACAAGTACACGAACATTATACTAGACAACACAATAAATTGTACACAAATACTGTCAAGACTGAAAGTGGCAAGAGAAGTATTGGTCACGAGGGAGTTCATATATATAATCTCCTTCCAGATAGCCTAAAAACGGAAAATAACGTAAAAACCTTTAAAAAAAAACTATTTAAACTCAAAATGTTGGAACAAAATTAAAAATATTATTCTTATTACTGTACTATATATATATGCTCTGTATTTAAGTTAAGAAAGCGAAATACTATGTTTCTTTTAACTTAATAATAAAAAAATTAAAAAAAAAGAAAGCCGAGGAATCGAAATCTCAACGGGCGATGACTGGGCGTGAACCAATGGCATTAGACAAATGAATAAATTACTTGCAATAAAATCCATCAGATTGTTCCACGCTTGAAAAATACAAATTCATACTTCCATCGATAAATTTTAATAAAATAAAATTCATTCTCTGATTTCCTATTGTCTTCGCCAGTGAATTCAAAAGAATAACACTCAAAATACTTTTTCCTGCAATCTTTTATCTATAATATAAAAATGAATCGCTAAATGTGTTGGTAAGCGCAAATCTCGAGATCGGCTGAACCGATTTCGCTAATTCTTTTTTTAGAATATTCCTTGAAGTGCGAGGATGGTTCTTACGGAGAGAAAAAATTAGAAAATTGCGCAGAATATTGGATAATTTCAGAAAACATCGCACGTTTGACAGATCGCGTATTTGAGAATGACATTTTTCAAAACATTGATTGTTCAAATCAGGATTCTATTTTTGAAAATCTTTAATAAATTTACTTAAAGTAGGTACTCCCATAATAGTTTGAATTGAATCAAGAATTTTAGATATTTTAAATAGGTACCTATGTTAGGTAATTACCAAATTTAATATACATGAAAAATGGAAATTTTAATAAACATTGTAAAAGGTGGCACACGGGCTGTTTAATAACTGAATGTACTGGGATTGAATATATGGAACGCGGGAGGATGGTTGACGGGGCGAGGGAGTGGGAAAAGGAAGAAGGAAGGCGGGGAAGGTGGAAGGGGAACGCGGGAGGGGAAGGGGACGTGTGAGGGGGGAGGGGGGTTCGTGGAACGGGGGAAGGGGGGAGAGTGGAGTGGGGATGAGGGAAGGTGGAGGTGACGGAGTGGGAACGCGAGAGGGTAAGAGGACGCAGGGGGAGGCGGAAGGGGAACGGGAAGAATGGGAAAGGGCACTCATGGAGAAACAATTTCTTTATTAAATGGCAAAGCAACGCATGCCGGGACCAGCTAGTTAAAAATAAATTACAAAAATGACTCCATAGGGGGTTACGAAAACAATTAAAACCGATGGTGAATTAGTTGATCTATGAATAGATAAAAAAAATAGAAAAAGGGACACATAAAATCTTTTATAAAAAAAAATTCGAGTGTAGTGTACACGCGGTAGAAGCGAAACATTACCAAAAAAATCTTAACCAATACTTGAAAAGTGAGGTCATAATCAAAGCGACGAATGAGCGCAGACCAGCGTAATTTCTGTTTCATATCGTAACCAATAAGGGCCTTTAAAAGTGACATCATAATGAAAACGATCAATAAGCGCAGTCGAAGCGTCGCAGGTGCAGGAATCGTCATTTCCGTTTCACCCGAAATCTAAATCATAACGGGGCTATAGATGTTTCACTTAATCAGCAGGTTTATCACTCATAATGATTAAGACGACGCGCGACGAAAACACTTCTCATAAAACCTGAACAAAATATAATAAATAACAAAATATAATTATTGTAAAATTATAACGCTTGCTCAATTAGTTGAAGTATGAATGTATGCAAATTGAAAAAGTGACCCTTTTAATAAAATCCTTTATTTAAAAAAAACTAAATTAGCAGGTAAGTAAGTATCTAAAACTAAAAATAATTAACAAAACTTATTATTACACTATGAATGAAAAAAGAAAAAAAAAAAGAAAAAAGTACCTATTTACTTATCACTTTTGAGTGATAAGTATAAGAGATTAGATAGACTAATCGGTCTTCTCTTTGTGCGGTGCTTCGTAGCTATTCGATCTCCCCTTCATGCGGTGCTTCGTAGATTCTTCGCTCTTGTCTACTTTAGTTTTCTGAGGTTTCAGTTCTACCGCGTGTGAACTGCACATTTGTACTTTGAAGTGTAAACTTCTAGCACCTGCAAATCTTCTAGTACCGTTGTGATTTGAAACTCGATGAAACGAAAAATAGCGACACTAAAATGAGGCAAAAACATACATCTATAGAATTTAGCCTGCGATAGAATAAGACAGAACAATCGGTCTCCTCTATGTGCGGTGCTTCGTAGCCTACCCACTTTTGTTTACTTCAGTATTCTGAAGGTTTCATTTCTACGGCGTATGAACTGCGTACTGTATGTTTTTGTTATTTCTATACCAATTTTCTTCTTGGATTTAGTCAATACAATATTTGGAAATGTACGAAGGTCGTTTTCAGAATTTTATATTAATTTTTCGATTAAAATTAATTGGTGAGCTCGCTTTTGTTTCACACATCCGCTGTCTGAAACCTTAAATCTGTGTCAATTAGGGATTTAGGTAGTATCCCACCATCGCCGTCAGAGTAAGTGAACTCCTGTAAAATAAGAATAGGGATTTAAAATACAATTTTAAAGAAGTAAATTTGACCGTAAAAACGATCGAAGAGAAGAATTATTAATTAAAGGCACACATATCAGAGTATCTGAATTCTACGTTAGAGGGCTGGTATGACTCCTAAGAGTAATCTTGGTATGGGTATTCTGTTATTCTTTCAATTATTTTGTTCCGTTTCAGTGCATCAACAGTAATCAATCCTGTATTGTAATTAATAAACTAAAATGGTCGGTCACCAAATACACTCTAAGCAGCACAGCCGTCAATGCTCGGTATACGAAAATACGATTGATCATGACAAATTTTGAAAAGATAAAACATTCGAGGCAACCGGCCAAGTATGTGCGGCAACGTTGCAAATCACTCTGCCGCCGCGTGCTACTAAAATCTCGAAGCGAACCGACAACGTTGTTTCCGATCGTCAGTTTAAGCTAGTCGTGAAATGCAGAATATGCCACTAAATTTTGCGAACGCCATCGGTCGCCACTAAAGGCTAGGAATGAAAGGCAATATACGTCGGACCCGGTCGCCACTAAATGCTAGGAATGAAGTGAAATAACATCTCCAAAAGAATTAGATAAACTAAACGGTGTCCTCTTTGTGCAGTGCTTCGTAATTTATTAGACTCCTCTGAGTGCGGCGCCTCGTGGAATAAAATAATTTAGACTTGGAAACAATATTATAATAAATTAACCCTACAATAATTATCCTTCAACTGATTCTTTTCAATCTGCATTCGTCTCAATCTGTCGAAGTTTAGTTTAAAGGAGAATAAATAAAATAAAATGAACAATAAAAGGAGACAAACACATACACCTATAGAATGTAGCCTGCAAGAGAATGAGATAGTATAATCGGTCTCCTCTTTGTGCGCCTCTTTGTAGCCTTCCCACTCTTGTCTACTTTAGTTTTTCTGGAGGTTTCACTTCTACCGCGTGTGAATTGCACACTCTGAAATTGATTTTTTTATTGTAGTATTTTTACTCGCGACTGTATGATAAGGATTTTACAAACTTTTATATGGTTGTGATGCATTTGATGTGGTGGGTTCTGGTTCACTAACTTCATTTCAATATTTTCACCTACGACTTAGTCATCTACTGATTCGTGGGGTGAGGTTTGTCACCCCTAAAACCCTTTTCCTTCCCATAGCTTCCTCTCCTTCCTTTCCTACACGCAGCGTCCTCAAAGATGACGTAGGCCCTGAGGTAATTATTTTCTTCAGGGCCTCTTGTATGAGGCTAAAGTAAAAAAACAAAAACACATTTATATTAAATTTAGTCGCATTGTTTTCGATGTTTTCACAGTTGTTTCCTCGAATACATTGTTTCTGAAAATATGCCTCAAACAATTATAATTATATTTAACGGGTTGTTAAAAAAATTACAGATTCATCAAATATTTTAAGTTAATTTTCAGAATCTGTGTAAGTTCTATTCAAGTTCTGTGATTATTTCAGATTTATAACGCAACTGCTCTTTAATTTTATAACAGAACTTGAATAGCACTTAAACAGAACGTGAAAATTAACTTCAAATTTTTAATTTTTGATGATTCTGTCAATTTTTTAAAACAACCTGTCCTAAGTCCTTTTCGAAATAAAAACAAAAATCTGGCAGTCGAACTCCTTTGAAGTAAAAACATCAATACCGTTGTGATTTGACACTCGATGAAACGAAAATTAGCGACACTCAAAAGAGGCAAACACATACATCTATAGGATTTAGACTGCGAGAGAATAAGGGGGCATACATTAATTACGTGAGCAGTTATTTTTTCAATTTAAACCCCCCCCCCCCTGGTGAGATTTGGGGTCCCCCCCCCCCCTCTCCCCTCACGAGACATCAGTTGTGTATCTGGGGTCTCACCCTATCCCATCCCGCCCAATGCTATCCCGTTTCGCCCCCCCCCCCCATTGTGGAAAGTATTATTGCGACAAAATGCTGAAAAACTGTTCAAGATTTGGTGAGATTTTACTGGACCCCCCACCCCCATTTTTAGCTCAATTAATGTATGCCCCCTAAGATAGAATAATCGGTCTCCTCTTTGTGCGGTGCTTCGTAGCCTACCCAGTCTTGCCTACTTTAGTTTTCTGAAGGTTTCATTTCTACGGTATGTGAACAGCGCACTGTATTTATTTTTCGTTTTTTCTATATCAATTTTCTTCTTGGATTTGGTGAACACGTTGAAGTGAAAAGAATGTACGAGGGTCGTTTTGATTAGATGAATCATCCATGCAATTTTATTTTTATTTTTTCTATTAAAATTAATCGGTGAGCTCTCCTTTTGTTTCACACATCCTCTATCTGAAACCTTTGAAATCTACATGAATTTGGGATTTGGGTCGTATCCCACCATCACCGTCAGAGTAAGTGAACTCCTGTAAAATAAAAATAGGGAATTTTAAAGAAGTAAATTTGACCATATAAACAACCAAAAAGAAGAATAATTAATTGAGGGCAACTACCTCGGATTATCTGAATTCTACGTCACAGGTATGACTCCGAAGAATAATCATGATATTGCATTTCTGTTATTCTTTCAATTCTTTTGTTACATTTCATTTTATTAACCGTAAAATCAATACTGTATAGTAACTAAGACATTAAAATGACGTCAATGCTCGGTATACGGTACTACGATTGATCACGACAAAATTTGTCAAAATCACGCCACCGCCGCGTGCACCTCAACTCTTGTATGGGTGTTGAAATAAACCGGCAACGTTTTTTCCCAACAAGTTTGCTAACGCCATTCGTCGCCACTAAAGGCTAGGAATGAAAGGCGATATACGTCGTACCCGGTCGCCACTAAATGCTAGGTATGAAAGGCGGCATATATCACACCCGGTCGCCTAAAGGGTAAGATTGAATGGCAGAATACATGGCCGTGTATAGTGCCCTCCTCACCATCCAATTTCTAGTCACTTCTTGCTGGCCAGCCAAATTGGCGGTTTCCACCACACCATCCAATTTGCAGAAAGGTCTTAGCTTTTGCGCTGTGCGCACGTGTTCGGAGCGCTCGCGCTGTGCGCAAACGTGTCATGGCTCCGTCACTTTCGAAATTTCAACGTATTGGATTAGCGTTGGCTTTATTGACAACAGACAAAAATGCGATTCGTAAAAGAAAATATTGGGCAAATAAATGGTTTATCGAAAGGCGTAAGTTAAGCCACATAAATATCGCAAGGGAAATGAATCCTCTTGATTTTAGGAACTTTCTGCGAATGGATTATGTTAGTTTCAGTGAGTTGCTCAATCTGGTAACACCGTTAATAGAAAAACGAGAAATATTTACACTTTACAATAAAATACAAATAAATGTAATATTTATGAACATATCCGAAAACTAAAAACTGTTTTTGAAAGGTGATAAACGACGCTTTCAAATTTTACAAATTGAAATAAAAAATACGGGTGTTACAGCACGTACCCGAGGGATTTAACCAGCGATTCCTGGGCATATTTGGAGTAAAAAGTGTTGTCCGGTGATATATTTTTTCTATTAATAAACAAAAAAAAATGTTTTTCGATCACATGTCGCTACTGATCCCATCACGACGGGATGTGTTTGAGCGGACTAGCGCTGTCTCGCTTGAACAAAGTGTCGCTAGAACGATACGTAACGCTTGTCAAATGACCGCTACGCTATAAACAATCTATACTCCTAAGTACTCAGTTGCGGCGTGTGGTGGAATAATATTTTATTATTTAATATTAATTTATTTTTATTTATTTGAGATAATATATTACAAAATTATTCCATACAATTTATAATACATTATTCCCAATGAGTTTGATAAAACTCGTTTCGGGAAGGACAACATTATACCTCTAAAGGAAAATTATTTTTACATAAGAACACGCAAATCAATGAATAAAACATTGATTTTTAAATGGACTAGACACACTTGATACAGGTAATTGAAGAATATACAAGAGTTATAAAGGAAGACAAAAAATTGTTTTAATAGATAAAAAATGTCATCGGACAGAAAAATGACATTCACTTTTTTTACTCTAAATAAGCTCGGGAATCGCTGGTTAAAATCTCTCGGGTACGTGCTGTTCCGGTAACCGACGAGTTCATCGAAAGCAAATTCATCGAAAATGAGTTCATCTAAAATCAATTCATCGAAAGCAAATTCATCGAAAACGAGTTCATCGAAAATCAATTCATAGAAAGAAAATTCATCGAAAACGAGTTAATCGAAAATCAATTCATCGAAAGCAAATTCATCGAAAACGAGTTCGTCGAAAATCAATTCATCGAAAGCAAATTCATTGAAAACGAGTTCATCGAAAATCAATTCATCGAAAGCAAACTCATCGAAAACGAGTTCATCGAAAATCAATTCATCGAATGATCAATTCATCGAAAAACATTTTTTTGTAGATATTGAGCTGTCAAAATTAAATACCCAAAAAGGTCTGTTTAACTGAGTTAAATGTGTTTAGCAACTGTCAGTTTCGTAGTGACAATGTAAAATTTATATGTTATCTCTTCGATTTCCCATTGTCTGATTCTGCAAAAAAGGGATATCTAAGGAACGGTGACCAGACAACTCATAATGAAACCAACTCATAAACAACTCAGAAAGGTCATTAAGAGTGATGATAAAAAATATTTAAAAATTGGTTAAATCGGTTAAGTTAGGTTAGGTTAGGTTAGGTTAGTTTAGGTTGACCAATGCTTTTTTAACTTCTCGGTCCGCTCGGCATTTCACTCAAATATCAACAAAATATATTTTTTCGATTAATTGGCGATTCGATGAATTGATTTTCGATGAATTCGTTTTCGATGAACTCGTCGTGAACCGCTGTTTCACCCTGTATAATTTTTGAAAAAAAACCTTTTTTGTAGGCAAAAAGTTTAAAAATGTTCCACCTTACGTATTTTTCTAACTAAAATTACTATAACGAAAAAAAATAAAAACAACACATATTTTATTCTGCAAATTTATTATGAACATTATCGTCCACTAACTTTTTTGTCGTTTCATGTAAAAATAATTAATTTAAAAATTCCCACAGTTAAGAAAATATTAATCCTTCTGTTGGGAAAAACAGACAAAAATAATAACAGTGATGAAAAAAAAAAATTTTTTCCTTCCGAGAATTACTGTCAAAAATAATAACAAAAACTAACTAACTAACCATCACGCCGTTTCCCGCAGGGGTAGGCAACTCGGTCTCGGCACACACTCCTTGCCTCGTTCACATTTATACATCGTCTCATAGGGAGCGGGAGCGACAATTTAAATTTTCAATACCAAAATTTAAATACCTACTTAGAAATAAAATGATTAAATTTCTATAATACACATTAGAAAGATTATTTTATCTTGATTTTGGAACAAATTTTGTTTTTGCAAAGTGATAAAAAATAAATGGAAGTATGGAATATGTACAGGTTACTATTTTTGGGAACCTTTACATCTTCCTACTCTTCAATTTTGTAATTATTATTAATGCCAACTCTTTGTGTTACTCTGTGTGTACAGTTGTATAGCTTCCTATTTTTGGGAACCTGTACATCTTCCTACTCTACAATTTTGTAATTACTACTAATACCAACTCTGTATGTCAGTACAACTTGTATAATCTTATGAATATTTGTCTTGGCCCATTGTCTATAAGTATTTGCTAATATATTTTATCTATTCCATGTAAAAAACTGAAATAGTAACAAATTTTAAAAAAATATGAAAATGTAACTAACTTTAAAAAACTGATAATGTACTTTAAAAAAATCTGAAAATGTAAATAATTTTAAATAATTGATAATGTAACTAATTTACAAAAAAACTGGAAATGTAAATAATTTTAAAAATATGTAACTTACTTTAATAAATGGCCAAGATCAGAAATTTTGGCTCAACACTCCTCAAATGCACAAATACGCTCTTCCAAACGCAAATCGAGCGTAACTAAACTAACCACTTAGCTGATCGGAGACTCAGATGGACCGATGAAAACGTTGGGAACAGCGGCTGTAAGAAGCCCGGTTCCGCCTGCGGAAAACGCCTTTGATGCGCCGGCGTTGTACTGACGAAAATCTGATTGAACATTAGATCATATTCTTCCTCTTTCAAAAAATATCATATTATTTTATATCACAATCCCGAGCATCTAATACAAATAGATAAGCCGATAAAAGAAGATATTGTAAGTAAGTATAATGTTAACGCAGTTTTCACGTTATTTGCAAATGCCAAACCACCGCTCTTGCGTAGACCTAATTCTCTCCAAATTTGATCAATGGAAATCAAATAATATAACGAGTGTAACAGACGTTTCAGCGTCTTCACAAGACTGTAAAAAAGTACCGGGTTTTTAGTGCACGTTCAGGATGATGGGATGATAAGAAATAATAAAAGGGCTGACCTCCCTAGCACCCAGTGCCTGATGCGTAAAGGACACTGGATGTGCCGATGCTTCTGCCTGAGCCTGGCGCCTGGCGGTTGCCAAAGTAGGGCCGGCTAGTCTGGAGGAGGTAGGCACCTGGACTGAAGACAGGCAGAAGTCGGCGGGAGGCAGCTGGTTGATAAAAAACTTCCGAAGAATAAAACACGAGTTATCAAGTAGAGATGTGAACTGATTTATTATGAAAAGGGTGGGTCCTTTTATACCCAAATTTGGGGTAAAAAGTGCCCACGTGGTACATTTTTGTGGTGGGAGGTTTGACCTTGCCCGTATGTATAAATAGGGCGGCGTTTCCGTCACACCTTATTTTGCCAGTGCCGCCCGTGAAAGTGGTCGCTTAAAATTGCGATTTATAAATAATTATACAGGTTACATTTGGAATATATATGTACATGTCTTAATGTTAACATATTTGTGGGGGTAATATTTATCCCTAGATTTTTGGTTTGGTGAGTTTCTGGTAATTTTACAGTTTATTCTGGTTTTTTTTTTGTTTTGGCTAATTGTGAGAAGTTGTATGAGGAATCTACTATTTTTCCCAGGTCCCTCGCAAGACTAGCTACTGAAACCTGTTTGTTTCATTGTCTTGCGAGGTCCCTGGATTTTTGAAATGGGAAAAATCGGATTTTGTAAGGATTTTTTCTGAGCTAAAAATGCCCTAGCATTGCGAGTTTAAGGGTTAGAGGTTAAATTCTCTTTCCCTGAATGCCCGGCAGGACTCTGGAATGAAATGTGTTGATTTTATCGTCCTGCGGGTTGTGAGAGTTTGATTAAGTGAAAAAACATATTTTGCTGGTTGGCCTCCTGCAGGGCCCTCACCACCGAACAAAGGAAAATGATTAAGTGAAGAAGCATATTTTGCTGGTTGGCCTCCTGCAGGGCCCTCACCACCGAACAAAGGAAAATGATTAAGTGAAGAAGCATATTTTGCTGGTTGGCCTCTTTGGCAGGTCTGGCTCGCAGGCGAAACGTGCGAAAGTTTGGCCCCTTTGGCAGATCTGGCTCGCAGGCGAAACGTGCGAAAGTTTTGCCCCTTTGGCAGGTCTGGCTCGCAGGCGAAACAGGCGAAGCAGGCAAAGGGAGTGACTGGAGGTCTGGCTCGCAGGGTTTTAACATAACAATGAAGTTAAAATGTCTCCCGGTGGCAACCTTAGCACGCAAGTATTTATTTGTTGCACCGGGGCATTGTACAAAATAAAAAAGGGGTAGAAAATGATAACATTTTTATATAAATATTTCGGCGAAAAGATCGTCGCTGGCGGCACGGTACTAACGAGCTTGGTGTCCAGAAATTTCAAGGGAAATTTCAATGAAATGACCACTAAATGTAGAGGATGCCGCCAGCGATGACTTTTGCCGAAAAAACAAACGAGGGTACGTAACACGTCCGTTACAACGAGTGCTTATAAGTTATTGGAATGCTAATAAGGTTCTCTTATTTTTGAAGTGAAACTTCTTTAGCGCCGGTTGACGCATTTCCATTTCATCCGATTTAAAATTCGGATGAAATGGAAATGCGTCACAACTCAGTTCTACACAAATACTCGGTTCTAATATAATGCGGTAAATTCGCGCTTTGGCGCGTGCCTTAGATAGCACAGTGGGCAAGGTACCTGACAAGTCTCAGCGGCCAGAGAGACAGACATCAAGTGAACAGAAGTTCGAATTCTACGAAATCCAAAAAACATTTTTATTTTGTGAAATCAATATCCAATCTTCAAACCACTTTAAAAAACAGGCCAAAGAAAATAAAGCGACATCTAGCGACTTTCTAGTTTCACTTCTACCGCGTGTGAATTACAAACTCTGATTTTTTTATTTGCAAAACAAATAATATGGGATACATTTGTACATGCATATTTATATAAGGTCATCATTGGTCATGTATACCATATCAGAAAAGAGCAGCTCTTGTAACTGCTCTGGGAGACACGATTCTTGCTTAGGTTGTATGTATTTATTTTTACTTTAAGTTATTTTGAAATTCCTTTATTACGTATTTTTTTCTATGGTTGATAATACAGTGCAATTCAGAAGGGAGTTTATTGTAGTTTTTCATGTCCTGGAAATATAATGGGTTGCATTTGTTTTTAAATTAGGTGTAATAAATTGATTTCCATTTCTCATTAGATTATATACATATATAAAATTCTCAATATACGAGTACTTTGTTATTTTTTCCTTTTCACATTTTTATAGTTATCGACGGATTGTAGTTAATGGCGCATTTCTTAGATATTATAAAAGTGAATAAATGCATATAGGAAACAACAAAATATTAAACAACAACTTTAAAAATATACAATATTATGGTTAATAATATTGTATATTAAATGAAAATTGTTTATGACAATTTCTTCGATTAACCTCTCCTTTCTTATGAAATCATTAAATAAATAAAATTATTAGATATTATTAATAAATAAATTGTAATCGCTTTTGGCCTTGAAATCGAGCGTTTCGAAGTGAAACTTCTTTAACCCCGCTATGATTTGGATTTCGGATGAAACGAAAATGAAGATTAATGCACCTGCGACGCATCGACTGCGCTCATTAACCGCTTTGATTATGATGCCACTTTTAAAGGCTCCTATTGATTGAGATATGAAATTACGCTGGTCTGCGCTCATTGGTCGCTTTGGTTGATATTGTTTTGGTAAAGTTTCGCTTCTACCGCGTGTAAGCTGCACTCGATTTTTTATACGTTAACTGTACACAGTAAGTAGGCCCTGAGGAAAATAATTGCCCTCGGAGCCTTTGTCATCTTTGAGGATGCTGTGTGGAGGATCTATATAAGGGAAGGAAGGATATGAAGTACTAAAATGTATGAGGGGTATGTAGAAATCAGTGTGTCTAGGTCATCCGCCGCCAAGACCTAGACAAAACTCCCCCTATGAACCCGGGCACCCCTGCTAAGACACCAAACGTATCGAACCACGCGGGTGTAATTGATAATTGGTGTCGATATAAGGCACACTATGAATAGAATACACATTGTTGGCTTGTGGCTTCCTCTTAAATCGATTAAGTTTCCCGCCAAAAGCAGAAGCCGCGTGCGTCTGGCGGCCATGAAGGCTCGCGTTGAGTTGACATTGCAGATTGCAGACACTCCGCTCCGCGCTGCAACTATTTCTGTACAAGACAGATCTATGTATTACCTATCTAAAAATGTATATACGTTCCTACACGTGGACGATATGTGGAAAATATACATGGAACCAATGAACAAAAATTCACTACAACTATATCTACTGATAATAATATTATTATAAACATATTGTCACATTGCCGGGTGGAACCAGAAAGTCAAGGAACAGTTTGAAAAATCCAGATCGGCATTGATGATGTGGATACAAAATGGGAGACCATCGCATGGCCCCATTGTGGACGAAAGAAAACGGAAAAGGAAGGAGTTCAAAAGAGCTCTCAAACACTGCCAAAGCTCTTCCGAACAAACAAAGATGGACGATATCGTAAAGTCGCTTGACAAAAAACAGTTCGCTCAATTCTGGAAGAAAAGCAACAACCTGATCAAACCAAACACTCGAATCGCCAGCCAAATTGACGGGTCCACAAATACAGAGGAAATCGCCAAAACATTTAGAAGAACCTTTGCAGATATTTCCGGAAATGGAGCACCGACTTCTCCCGATATTATGGAACATGATGGGCAAAATGTCTACCTGTCCGAAAACAATATAATGAAGGCCATCAAAGCTACTAAGGCCGGTAAATCTCCGGGATATGATAGTTTAAACATTGAACATATAAGGTACGGAGGTAGATACATACCTAAACTATTAAACATTCCGCAATTCTCAAACACAACCATCTACTGAGTACAATGACGAAAACAATTATAACCCCGATCCTGAAATCGGGACAGCCTGACATGACCAACTCCAGCAATTACAGGCCAATATCCTTAGCAACTATAATTGCAAGACTATTCGAAAGGGTAATTCTAAATGAAATAGAAGGTAAACTCACTTCTAAAGACAACCAGATGGGTTTTAAGTATAGATTATCCACTAATATGGCAATATACTCCGCAAAGCAAATAATAGAATTTTACAGAAAACGAAAAACTACTGTTTACGGATGTTTCTTAGATCTAAGTAAAGCGTTCGAAAGGGTCTGTCATAAAACCGTATGGGAGAAATTGAAAGCTAGGAATATACCTACCATGTATATCAACACACTATCCCGATGGCACTCCCAGCAGGAAAACGTTGTACGGTGGGCAAGTACATACTCCCAACCGATATACTTGCGATCAGGAGTAAGGCAAGGAGGGTGTATGTCCCCAATCCTGTTCAATGTATACATGGACGAATTATCAAATCGCCTGGACACCAGAGCGGGCTGTCGTATCAATAATCTGTGCCTAAATCACATTAACTATGCGGACGACATGATTATATATATATATATATATATATATATATATATATATATATATATATATATATATATATATATATTAATGCTCAGTTTTCCGACCGGGGTCACTTTTACTCGGATGGGAAAAGCGACCTTTGCGCCCTAGCGTTTCAACAGCCTCGGGATACACTTTCGCATCATGCACTTTAAGAAGACTCTGTGATGCCAAATCGACCTTTCGGCTCCTCCAGTATCGCACACATCAAGGGCGAATTTCGGTCGAAGGGGAGCGTAACTGAGATCGTATGAGAATTATTCAGCCCGTCGATCTCAAGCCAAGGTGCACATTGGCATTCAGGATTACGGATGCATTCGCGGTCCAATATCCTTCGAAGTCTTTCGCACGAGCATTTGTTTTTTCGAAGATTGTTGACGTAGGTCAGTAACATAATATGTCAATTCATTTTTTGTTCGCCAGCCGGCCGACCGGCAATCGCGATTTCTTCGAAAATATCACGCCCGGAAGCCGACATTCGGTAAAATAACGTCCGCGGAAGTTTTTAGAACTCTAATTGACCGTCGTAATTATCACATTTCACGAAAACATCGTCGCAATATTCGTTTGAAATCTGACATGTGCGAAAAAACCGCGGAAAAGTCATATTTTGAAACAGATGTATAAAAATATGTAAAATTTTCAGGGAGACGCCTGTCGACAGAATCTAGAAACGCAGCTTTTCCTCGGAGAAATTCAAAGACGTATCGAAATTCAATTTCGAACGCTAGCAGATCCTAGCGCTAAAAAAATGCTGTTGTTGAACGATGCGTGGAACGAGTTTCAAATTAATCGTATTCGTACGAGGGTGATAAATAATATTAATTAAATTTTCTTCAAAACCACCGCAGGTTTTCAGCGAGGCCCTGACAGCGTCAGCTGACGTAATTTGTATGGAAAATGTTCTAAAACCGGCGCAGGTGTTCGATTTCAGGCTGCGCTCGAGGCGGTCAGGACAACGTTTAACGGTTGTCTTGCCATATAAATAAAATATTATTTTAGAATATCGGGATGAACCAGGTAGGAACCACGAAAATTACATAAATGGATAAATTATCCACGGATTCGAATTTTGACAGTTGAAAAACACTGTTGCGTTTTTTTCGTTTTAATACGAAAAATCGAATTTTTGGCATTTAGTCAGTAATATTTTTAGTTTTTTGTCCTCTTTTGAGTTCGTTTATTGCTGACCAAGTCCAGTAAGTGTTATTTAATTTTTGTTTTATATCCTTTTGCCCCAATGGCCTTTGCCATGGGGAAGAAACCCCCTGATCCCGCTCCCCCTGACCCTTCAAATTTTGACATTGGTAGTGAGGTAGAAATAACAGACCTTCAAGTTCCATCCTCTACTCCAAAAAAGAGGAAAGTTTGCGACCTTCCAAAAACTGATTCTTCGCAGGTCTCAGTTCCTGTAGCTTCTCCTCTTTCTTTGTATCCGACTTCAGCAAAAGCTCCCTTCATAGTTTATGTTCAAAACAACTCTCCTGGCCACTCTTTACATCCCCTTGAATTTGGTAAATTCATTGGAAAAAAACCACTTGGCATTTCCCCAGGTGGTATCCGATCAGAGGGCAGATTTCGCATTTGTGTTGAGTTCACATCCGCGTTGAATGCCAATAAATTCATAAATTCCATCGACTCCCTCTCTGCAAAAAAATTTAAAGCCTATATCCCTTCTTTCAATATCTCTCGCTTGGGTCTCGTTAGAGGTATTCCTGTAGACCTATCTGAAGAAGAGCTTATCTCGGAACTCATTATTCCAGCATCTTTGGGAAAAGTTATTAAGACTAGGCGTCTTAATTTCAAAGATCGATCATCTGAGTCTGTAGTTTGGAAACCCTCTCAAACTGTAGTTCTGACATTTGAAGGACAGTCCCTTCCCTCTCACGTTTATTTATTTCACAACTCTCTCCCGGTGGAAATTTATTCGTACCCAACAATCCAATGCTTTAATTGTTGTCGGTTTGGCCATTCTAAGCAATCATGCCGCTCCTCTCCCCGCTGCTTTAAATGCGCAGAAAATCATTTAGCAGACCAATGCTCCACCCCTTCCAATTCCCCCACTTGCCTCAATTGTTCAGGCTCGCACACAGCCACTCATCCATCCTGCCCCGAACTTTCTCGCCAAAAAAACATAAAAAGTTATATGGCCTCCAATAGCGTTTCATACTTCTATGCCTCCAAATTAATAGCTCCTTCTAAAAAATCTTTTGCTGAAGTTGCCTCTCAACCCCAAATTAGTGCTCCTTCAAACTTGTCTTACAAGAAAACTGTAATGACAAAACAAGCTTCTTGTCCAATTAAAACCCCTGGATATGATCAATTTGGCCATAACTCCCAGCTCTTGTTCCCAAATGGTAACATCAGCTCTCTTTTTCCTCAAAACCCCGTCTTTTCTAACTCAAATTCAACTAACAGCAGTGCTTTCAATCCTGATCTAAATGCAAATTCCATAAACAACAATACTTCTAATGACAATTCTTATTTTATTCAAACTCTTCTCATGCTACTTATCTCTGTTATTAACAATAATAATTCTCTACCGTCCAACGCTGCCTCGTTACTCTCCTCTTTGTATTCTCTTCTTCCCAATGGCTGCCCCAACAACAGCAATTCTGCAGTGGAATTGTAGAAGCGCCACCTCCAATAAGGATGACCTCATCAGCCTTCTACATTTACACTCCATATCGATTGCTGCCGTCTCTGAGACTTGGTTCAAGCCATCTCAACTCTTCAAGGTGAGTGGCTATCAATGTCTGCGGGACGACCGCATTGATGGGAAGGGTGGTGCAGCCCTTTTCATCAAAAACTCTTTCCCCTTCTCCCCTATTTCCATTAAACCCCCAAATTCATCCTTCCAATTAGTGGCAGCCACTGTCTCCAATATTACATTTGTATCTCTCTATATTCCTCCTTCTATCCCATTTGACCTTCCACTGTGGGTTCACATGCTTAGCAAAATTTCTTCTCCCTTGGTCATTTTGGGTGATTTCAATACCCACTCCCCACTCTGGGGTTCTTCTTCCTCGGATCCCTCAGGTATCAAATTAATTGAACTTTTGGACTCCTTGAACATATGTCTCCTAAATGACGGATCCTCAACAAGGTTTAGTCACCCTGGACAGAATCCTAGTGCGGTGGACATATCCCTCTGTTCCCCGAGTATCTATCCTCTAATCTTCTGGCGAATTTCTTCAGATCCCTGCGGCAGTGACCACTATCCCATTATTTTGAATTTGGCTCAACGGTTGGATACCAATCACTTTAAAAGTAAGCCCAAATTTATTACAAAAAAGCGGATTGGTCCCGTTTCAGAGACTCTATCCAGGATCTTTCCCTCTCCCTGCCTTCCCCTTCTTCTGATAATTGCACCTCCTCTTATAAATCTTGGACTGATTCCATTCTAAAATCGGCTGACAAGTCTATCCCCAAATCATCTCCTGTAGGCTCAAAGGCTCGCCCTCCCCCTTGGTGGGATGAGGAATGCCTTAGAGTGCTGAAGGAGAGGAAAGCGGCCAATAAGACATACTGCCAACAGATGACTATGAATAATTACATCTCAGCCAAGAATGCCCAAGCTGTTGCTAAACGCACATTCCGTTTCAAAAAAAAAAACAGCTGGCGTAATTTCTGTACCAATATATCCCCTGCTACTCCAGCAGGGGAGGTTTGGTCCATGATTTGCAGGTTTAGATCTTCCTTTTCCCTGCCAAAGCCATCTCGTAATTCTGCTATTTGGATTGATGACTTTGTTAATAAAATAGCTCCCCCTTATGTCCCTAATTTTGATGAACTTCCTTCTTTGCCTTTCACTTTAAAATCTTCTTCATGGTTAGATGCTCCATTTTCCTTTGATGAGTTAAAAAGAGCCATTGAAATCCTCAATGACTCAGCTCCGGGCAAGGATGAAATCCTGAATATATTCATCCGTCATTCTGATGACAATTCTCTTACCTACTTTTTCTCTCTCATCAATGTCTTTCTGGATTCTGGCATTATTCCCCCAGACTGGAAAATTCAAAATATCATTCCCATTTTCAAAAGTGGCAAAGATCTAAGCATAGGTTCGAGCTACAGACCTATCGCCCTCTCTTCTACTCTTTGCAACGTATCTGAAAGAATGATTAAGAATAGATTGGACTGGTTCGTAGAAAAAAAACAAATTCTTTCCCCTTCCCAGTTTGGATTTAGAAAGGGTAAAAGTACCCTTGACAACCTTTCCTCTCTTGTTACAGATATCAAATTAGCATTATCTAAAAATGAATATTGCATTGCAGTGTTTTTAGACATCTGTGGAGCATACGACAATGTTCATATTCCCATCCTGAAAGAAAAGTTACTGGCAATAGGTATTCCGCCTAAATTAGTAAAATTCATTGTCAATTTGCTCTCCCAGAGAACTATTTTTGTAGATGGGTCTGAATCCCCTCCCCACATTAGACACATTTTCAAAGGTCTCCCGCAAGGGTCAGTTTTAAGCCCGATCCTGTACAATATTTACACATATGATCTAGAAAAATCTATTCAATTCTTGTGCAACATACTCCAATATGCCGATGACTTGACTTTCTACAAAATATCCCGTAATATTTTTATCGCAGCATCAGCAATCAACAATGCTCTTAGAAAACTTTTGGCGTGGTTAAATATTAATGGCCTTGAACTTTCCCCCTCCAAAAGCAAAGTTGTCATCTTCACTCGTCGTCGAAAGCTCCCAGAAATTCAGGTGAGATTTGGCGATGAAATCATCCCTATCTCTAAAGAAGTTAAGTTCCTGGGAATGTTTTTAGACTCAAAGCTTACTTGGAATTCTCACATAAATCATGTCATCATGAAATGCGAAAGCAACATCAATCCCCTTAGATTTCTGTCCGGAGTGTGGTGGGGATCGCATCCATCATCTTTAAAACTTCTGTACAATGCTCTCATCCGAAGCCATCTTGATTACGGATCTTGTCTGTTTGATCCAATGTCCACTTCAAATTCGCTTAAATTAGATAAAATTCAGTCTAAATCTCTTCGCCTTATCTTAGGAGCCATGAAATCTTCCCCAATCAACGCAATGCAAGTTGAATGCTGCGAACCTCCCTTAAATATAAGAAGGCGATGCCTAGCAGAAAAATATATTTTCAAAACATGCTCAATAACTTCTCATCCCCTGATTCCCAAACTTCAATTGTTAAAGTATGAGGTTAATTTGAATCCATTTTGGAAAAAACATTCCCCTCCCCTTTTCTATAATTGCTTCAACACTTTCCTGGATGCTTCCACAAACTCCTATCGCAATGAATCTCTCCCCTTATACTCTTATCCCTATAAAAGTCTTACTTTCTATCCAAAGGTGCACCAATTTATAGGAATATGTAAAAAAAATATTAAAAACTCAGTTCAATCCAATAATGCAGAATTCAACAAAATTATTGAAAATAACTGGCCAAATTATATAAAATTTTTCACAGATGGTTCCAAACTCAGTTCGGACTCCCATTGAGGGGCCAGTGTCTATGCTCCTCACAGGAAATTGTGTTTCCCACACAGACTTCCCAAAGAATGTTCCATTTTCTCTGCTGAATGCATAGCTATCATAGAAGCTTTACATCTCGTCAAATCTCTCAACATTAGAAATGCCCTCATCCTTTCAGACTCACTTAGCTCATTACAAAAAATAAGGGCATCCCCTCTCAATTCCATTAGTGACTCTCTTACCTGCTCTATCAGAGACCTCCTGCATTCCTTGTCGCTGGCTCACGTGTCAGTGGTCTTGGCCTGGATCCCAGACACCTTGGTATTGTTGGAAATGAAATGGCTGATTCTATTGCTAAGGAATCCACTGTTCATGGTCCATTAAATAGCATTCCTATTCCTGTTAGAGACTATTTTCCTATTTTAAAAAATAAGTTACAACGCCAATGGTCCTCTGAATGGAAATCATCCTCTCTGTTAAAAGGTCACCAGTACTCTTTAATTCAACCTTCTATTCCTGTCAAGCCCTGGTTTCACAAATACACTTCCATGCCTAAAAAATACATCTCTTCCATTATTCGAATGCGTTTAGGTCATACTTGTTGTCTTAGCCATCTCGCCAGATTCCACATAGTCAATTCGCCTTATTGTGATTGTGGTTCAGAGGATACTTTAGACCATAATTTTTTTGAGTGTCCTATCAATGACCAATTTCTAACTTCATACCTGAATTGGTAAAACTTAAAATTTAATTCCCTACCAGTGTACCCTGCCTTCTTAGTCTCAACTCCCCTGAAATTCACTATTTGTTAGCAAAATTTATTTACAAAAATGGCCTCAACATTTAAGCATCAATCAGATTTCTCTCTTTCTTCCATACGTATACATTTGTTTCTAGCTGTGTTATTATGTACAGTTGTACAGGTTCCTTTTTTTGGGAATCTGTACATCTTCCTACTCTACAATTATACCAACTCTGTGTGTTACTCTGTATGAAAATGGAAGTATGGAATATGTACAGGTTACTATTTTTGGGAACCTGTACATCTTCCTACTCTTCAATTTTGTAATTATTATTAACCCATCTGCTTGGTTCAATATATTCGCACCTCACAATCTGGGAGCCTCAGTTTCACGGAAAAAATCAGAAACCGTCACTTTGGATCGATATTGTAAAATAACTATGCAAGATAGCTTTCATATTTCAAAGACAATATGAAGCATTATTTTGTTCTCTTTCTGGTTAAAAGAAAAAACATTATGTTTGCATAATAGAAAGAGAGATATATAGCTTTTAAAATGTAAGGTCGCTCGGGACGTTTTTGGTCTTATGAAAGTATAAGGCGATTACGTGTTTTGGGATGAATTTATTCCTAAACAAGCAGACGGGTTAATGCCAACTCTGTGTGTTACTCTGTGTGTACAGTTGTATAGGTTCCTATTTTTGGGAACCTGTACATCTTCCTACTCTACAATTTTGTAATTACTACTAATACCAACTCTGTATGTTAGTACAACTTGTATAATCTTATGAATATTTGTCTTGGCCCATTGTCTATAAGTATTTGCTAATATAATTTATCTATTCCATGTAAAAAAACTAAAATAGTAACTAATTTTAAAAAAATATGAAAATGTAACTAATTTTAAAAAACTGATAATGTACCTAATTTAAAAAAATCTGAAAATGTAAATAATTTAAAAAAATTGTTAATGTAACTATTTTACAAAAAAACTGGAAATGTAAATAATTTTAAAATATGTAACTTACTTTAATAAATGGCCAAGATCACCCTTAATGGGTGAAAGCCAAATAAACAATTTAAAAAAAAAAAAATTATCCACGGTAATCATTTATAAAGTATAACTAACGAACGAATCGAGCAAATTGGAAAATTCTTTTTGAGTCGGTTTCGTTATTGTCAGGGCAAGGTTTGTATAAAACTACCGGTGAGCTCTGGAATTATAAAATTCGTTTAAAATGAATCGCCGAAATCTATATATGCGCATAGCTTCCGAGCGAATCCACCAAATTGGATAATTCTTTCTTCGCTGTATTCGTCATTATCGGGACAAGGTTTGTTCAAAAATGATTCGCCGAAATGTAAGTACGCTCATAACTTCAGAACGTCTGCACGTAATTGAATCATTCTTTTTTTGTCGCGTTCCTTATCGTCAGGACAAAGTTTGTATAAAACTACTGGTGAGCTCTGGCATTATGAAATTTACATACAAATGAATCGCGGAAATGCATGTACGCGCATTACTTCCGAAAGACTGCACCAAATTGAATGATTCTTTTTTTTGTTATGTTTGTTTGTTGGCTGGTGAGCTCTGGCATTACGAAATTTGCATAAAAATATTTCATTATGTGGCACGCGAGCTGTTTGAAAACTAAATGTAACGGCAATGAATTAAAGAAGCGCGGGAGGGGGGAAGGAAAACCAGGGAGGGGGGAGGGTAACCTGGGAAGGGGGAGGGGAACTCGGGAGAGGGGTTTGCGGGGTGGGGGAATGGGGGGGGGGGAGTAGAGTACGCTATGAAAGAATATTTTTTCTGTTTTTTTTTTACTCGAATAAAACAAAATTTTTGTTTCTTAAAAATTCTAAATAATACATTTTTGTAGCGCCGTTTTTGAAAAAATTACTACAAGTGTATTTAGTACTTTAGTAGATGCTGGATATCTCTGCTTACCTCATCAGAGATATCCGGATTCTCTAAATAAATGGTCACGGAATTTAGTTTATAAATCATAACACTGATTGTTTGGTAGAGTTATATTTTATTTGACACCAGAAGTGAGATATTACAAGGATTCTATCCGCGACAATAATTTGCGTAATTAAAAATAGCTTACTGGCGAGAGGAACGTTCAGAACGGAATGATCTCGAAGTTTTTTCCACTCGCGAGCTCAGTTCTGCTGTCTGCGCATTTTGTTGCGCAGGCAAGTGTTGCTAGAGTCAAGGTGGCATTTTGCTCAAAATATAATAATAATCGCGGTGCCTACATACCTCCTCCCCAGCATTTTATGCGACAAACGCACATATGTAAAAAACTTAAAATTAAACAAAAATTACATATATAGTGTTCGATGCCCATTTGATTATTTTACATTAACACAGTCGGACAAATTGGAATACTGGATCAACCAGTTTGTTGTAAGATCGAGAAAAAACCAAAAGTAATAAACTTTAACTATGTTTCTAAAAAAAATAATCAAATCGGCAGTACTTAAAATTAATAAAGTTCATTTTTTATATATAGAACATCAGGAAACGTATATAAATATATAAAAATATTAAATGAAGACATGAAGGATATAGAAGATATGGAACGACAAAGAAGAGCAATTAATATACGGAGCGGAATGCTCTCAAGGCGGTTCTACCACTGTAGCGAAGATGTCAGAAAATTACTATTCAAGACATACTGTACTGCCCTGTACACGTCAGAACTGTGGTCACAATACCCAGCAGCGCAATGGGACAAACTGAGGGTGTGCTACAATAATGCATACAGGCAACTTATGCAACTACCGAGGTTCTGCAGTGCCTCCACGATGTTCACCGAGGGGAGGGTGCACTCATTCCCAGCCTTACTTCGCCACCGACTAGCCAGCTTCTGGAGCAGGATACGGACTTCAACCAATATCATTGTCGTAGCTGCATCCGAGTGGCTCAGTTCCCCATTAAATGAGCGATGGATGCAGATGATGAGGCGACCTCCATGATGGACGATCCCAAAATATCTTTTTATTTTTAATTCTGTCTACTTATTATTTATTTTAATTTTATGCTTATTTTTTGTTATTTGTGTGATGAATTTTGTTTTCATTTTATGCTTTAATTAGGTACCTACCTAATATTTAAACTCTTTTTTTCTTTTCTTTTATAGTTGTTTATGTAATATGGCAGACTGGGATTGCACTACCCTCCCAGTCTTGCTGGAATAAAAACTTAAATAAATAAAAAATAAATAAATAAACGTATATAAAAATTAGGTGAACTATATTAAGAAATGTGTTTAGAAATCTGTCCCGTAGATCGTGGGATATCATTATGAAAAGTTGTAACCTATGCAGATCAAAATTTATGTGTAACTAAAATTACATACATACATCATACATTAACTAGTATGGAATACTACACGCAATAGTTGGTATTATAATTAAGTCATGCATTTAAGTGCATCTAAAATTACATCATGCCTTTATTAGCATGGGAAAACGAATACAATATAACTTGTATTATTTTTAGATCATATTATTTATTTGCATCTAACATTGCATTTGCATCATGCATTTATTAGCATGGAATATGGAGTACAATAGTTTGTATTATTTTTAAATCATACATCTAATATTATATACATTGTTATGGTACGCCCAAACGACAAAGAATTCAAACTCCTAATTCGCCGCAAACTACACAACACCCTGCTCTCCCCCCTGTTCCCTGCTTCCTACTTCCTATCCCATCCGCCCACCCGCACGCGATCCCTTCCAGCAGTTGAGAATTGCGAGCCGCCTCGGGCACACGTTAAGCCCGCGCGTTGATTCCCACTGTTCGCGCCCGGCGTACTATCGCTCGAATTGTACTCAAATATAACCTGCAATGTTAATTCAATAACCTACGGGTTTAGCGCTGATATTTCACCATGCCTGTGTAAACTTCGGTTCTGTCCTAAACTCGGGAGGTGCCCCTGGAAGCCGGAAGACGAAGACCCCCCAACATCATGTAAGCTGTACAATTGTTTCCTCATTTGATTGTGTCCTTTAACGATAGACTGTAAACTCCCGCGCAAAGCCATCACTCAGAGAGTTTCGTTTAGGGATCTTGAGGTTATAAACACGATAGCTAGGATTGTGTAGTATGTATTTCTTGTGTTGAATTGTACTGTAATGACCTATGTACTGTGTTTTAAATTTGCAATACATGAATCTAGTTAACTCAATCCTGTTATTATTCTGCTACGGCAGGAGGGTTTCCTAGAGGGGGAGTATCCTGCCAGACGACTGAGATGCGAAGGAATTTCTGAAGCCTCGAGCGACCCACCACCTGAATAGAGGGTAAATCATGCCTCCCCTGAGAGCTAGCTTGGGACATGTTTGGGGGCCCGCTCCTAACACTGGCGTCCATAGTGGGGCCCAGAATTTTTTTTTCATTTTTGCCATTGTCTCAGTCGCCTTACGGAGTGCTCCCTGTCGAAATCTTCCCCGCATAGGAACTGTTTGTAAACATTGATTGTACTGTGTCTTGGTGTTTTATACCCAGTGAATAATGAATTCTGTGGGAAACCACAGAAATCCATGTGCAAGTTAAGTCCATAACGCAGATTTGATTGCAATTATAAAAAAATTGCGTCAAAGTTGAAAACATGGCCATTTTGTATTAACCAGAAAGACGGCAGCATTTAAACCGCGAATCTGACTGCGCACGCGCCGACCCCTTTGTTCACAAAGCAGCGGACGAGCAACAGTAATTCGCGCCAAATCAACGACCCGATGTTTCACGCGGTAAATACATACCTAATCTCTGAGTTGCGCGCGCACCCACGCGCATCGAAGCACAAAAGTGCGTTTATCGCGCCAAACTCCAACGGCAAAAATCCGTTTGAATCAGGCAGAACAATTCCCTGTCACTATGCAGTGTTTTGAATAATAAAATCGCCCTTCTGTCACTAAGGTCGGAAGCAATGGAGATCGCTATTGTAAATTTGGTTTTGGAATTCCAATTACCTTGTGGATTCTTTAATTAAAAAATCTCACACTCACGTTTTTCTTGCACAATATACCGATCGGCCCACTTGTTGTGTCTGTCAAATTAGTACCACGTATATTTCACCAAATGGACAAAATAATGACTTTCTTTCCACATCCTACGTTATAGGTACCGCATTTTTTTTTCAGCATAAGTGTAAAGTGAATTGTGTTTGTTTTCCTTACATAAAAAAAGTGAAATAATAATAAAACCAATGATTGGTTCCATGAAAAAATAAAATAATTTTAATGTGGTTTCGTAACAAATCCCATATTCAGTTATTTTCATCCGGAAGTTTGTCCTTATTTGCCAGAAGAGTGCCTTTTGTGAATTTTAGTGCCTTTCTCAGTGCAAAGTGGTTTGTGAAAAATAAAAAACCCGTTTTCTAAAGGTCAGTCCTGGCAAAATTTTTTGGAAATAAATAAATACTTGTGAATTTCACAGTTTTCTCAAAAGTGGTTTGTGAAAAATAAAAAACCCGTTTTCTAAAGGTCAGTCCTGGCAAAATTTTTTGGAAAAAAATAAATACTTGTGAATTTCACAAGTTTTCTCAAAGTGGTCAGTGAAACACAAAAACCTTTACTACTTAGGTCTTTCCACGCAAAAATTTTTTCTTGTGCCTTCCTTTGACAAAGATTCTGGTGTCATATATACCAAATTGTAGTATGGAATACAGTTTTCTATAACTATTTTAGAAATACCAACCAGTGATTACCAAGTGAAAAGTGCCTCACAAAATTAATTTTGCGTTTGCTAAAGAAGACCCCTGGCAATTTTTTT
Organism: Limnephilus rhombicus; assembly: GCA_929108145.2. Taxonomy (NCBI): domain Eukaryota; kingdom Metazoa; phylum Arthropoda; class Insecta; order Trichoptera; family Limnephilidae; genus Limnephilus; species Limnephilus rhombicus. The sequence continues at coordinate 639,366 of OV815275.1, forward strand.
CACCACCTGGGAAACTCACAATGGAAAATAATCAAGCTATGGCATCATCCAATTTGGGCATCATTCCCAACGTGCACAACTTATCCAAAACTCACTTACAAACTGCTTTAAGGGATAGAGGACTCTCGCCATCAAGCAAATCTAAACCTACATTAAAGGCTTATGCACTTTTATTCAACAAAAAGTACATTAAGAGAATAAACCTCGCCCCCTCAAGCGAAAATAATTCACGCTCGGCTACGCAAGTTTTGAATAATCTTGTTCCTAACGAAGAACCTATGCCACAAGTAATGATAAAACAGGACATCGCACCCACCTTGACACAAGATAAAACCTACGATTTATCCTCGTGGAAAATCAAATATAATGGCGTCTCCGATGTACTGGATTTCATTGACCGTATTGAAGAAACGGCTACAATCAAAAATATCCCATTCGAGATTCTACGAAAAAACTTCATAGAACTCATCTCCCCAGAATTGATACCCTGGCACCGCATTCAAAAAACTAAATGCAAAGATTGGAATAAACTCAGATCTGCCCTAATCTCGAGCTTCGGAAAAACGGAAGCCCAGCACCGGATCAAATTATCTTTACTATCTATTAAACAGCTAGTAAATGAACCTGTAGCAACATTCATAGAAAGGGCTGAATCCATTAACATCAAGCTTTCACATCCTGTTTCGGAAGCTGAACTATTACCAGTCATAACTGATGGCCTTTTAAGCAAATACGAGAACATCATTACCTCACAGAAAATTGCATCCCTAGCCCAGCTAAACGAAGTCTGTCTCCTTCTGGAATCGTACCAGGATAGGAAAAACATAAAGAATGTGTCAAATAATGTAGTTGTGCCAAGCCGTTCGTCTGGTTTAAAACCAGAATTCAACAACAAAAAAGTGTGCTCTTTTTGCAAAAAAGTAGGCCATCTGGCCACTACTTGTTTCAAGCAAGCAAGGTTTCTGGAATCTAAGGAACCCCGAACTTTCAAGAGGCATCACTCTAGGGACCGCTCTCCTCCAAGCGACGAACTGCGCAACATTTTCAAGAAATCAAGGCACAACATGGAAAGGTTACAAAACCCAAGCGATGTCAGACCTCAGGTGGATTTCTCCAAGCCCCCACCAAATTTCTACATGAAGAGGCCAAAAAACTAAATAATAACCTCTCAGGCACCCATTCTGAACCAAGGTCTAAAGAATGGACTGATTGGTTAGCACACATTAAGTATTTTAACCAGACCTTAAATGTTTCTTCGGTTTGTTGCAAACAAGCTAAAGATGGGAGACCCTATGCTTTTTTCTCTGTTAACAATGTGCCCTTTTCCGGATTACTTGATAGTGGTGCATCTGTCAGCTGTCTTGGCAACAATGCTCACCTGCCTTTTGTTAACAGTGATTTTAGAATTTCGCCCCAATCAACACACCTGACGACTGCGGATAATGTTTCCCAACCGGTCATCGGTGCCCTTGCCCTGCCAATTAATTGTAACAATAAAATAGTTACAATCAATTTTCTAATAGTGCCCTCTATATCCCAGAATTTCATCCTTGGCGTTGACTTCTGGAAGGCATTCAATGTTGCTCCCCAAGTATTTAATACTCTTGGCGAAACCTCCACTGCTGCTCAAATTAGTGAGATCCGCACAATAATACCTCACGAAAATTTAAGCACGGACCAGGCTCTCCAACTGAAAGAAATGGTCAATAAATTCGAGTCAATATCTTTCGAAAAATGTGGATTAGGTTTGACAAATTTGGTTGAACACCATATCAAAACCAATGGCCCACCCATCAAGCAACGTTATTACAACTTAGCCCCCCAAAAACTTAAACTTTTAGAAAACGAACTTGATGAAATGTTAAAAATGGGTGTGGTGGTTCCCAGCAGAAGTGCATGGACCAACCCAACTCTTTTGGTTTCTAAAAAAGACGGCTCTGCACGTTTCTGTCTCGACAGTAGACGTTTAAACTCTTGCACGGAAGCTGATGCGTATCCCTTACCTCACGTTCACGCAACCTTAGACAAGCTGCGTAACGCCAAGTTCATCTCTTCTGTCGATCTCAGCAAAGCGTTTTGGCAAATACCCTTGGACGCAGAATCGTGCGAAAAAACTGCTTTCGTTGTACCTGGTAGGGGAATGTTCCATTTTAAAAGATTACCCTTTGGTCTAAAAAACAGCCCCGCCGAGTTACAAAGACTGATGGACAAACTTTTCGGTCCTGAAGTCGATAACAGCCTGTTTTGTTACCTTGACGACCTCATCATCGTCAGCGATACCTTTGAAAAACACCTATTAATGCTGGAAAAAGTTTTTCAACAACTCAAGTTCGCTGGTTTAACCATCAACTTGAAGAAGTCTGAATTCTGTAAGTCCCGTCTACGTTATTTGGGATTCATTATCGACGAAAAAGGTCTAAGAACAGACCCCGCTAAGGTGGAAGCCATGGCAAATTTTCCCCGACCCAAAAACGCGAAGGAAGTCAAAGGTTTCCTTGGACTTGCAGGTTACTACAGGAGATTCATCAAAGACTTTTCCACTATCGCAGCCCCCTTAAATAAAATTACCGGCATCCGTAAAGGTGTCAGCAATTTCCGATGGTCTGTCGAAGCTGAAGAAGCGTTTACAACTCTAAAAAATGCCCTTCAAAAAGCTCCCGTTCTGAATTGCCCGGATTTTGCACTCTCTTTTACCCTCCACACGGATGCCTCCAATGTAGGAATCGGTGGAGTCCTTACTCAAGAATTCCCAGATGGCGAACACCCTGTAGCGTATTTTTCCCGTACATTAAACAAACACGAGAAAAACTACGGAATTACCGAGAAAGAGTTATTGGCTGTATTGGATTCTGTTCACCATTTCCGCGGTTACATAGACGGTAGCAAATTTACTGTAGTTACAGACCATAGTAGTTTGAAATGGTTGATCTCTTTAAGTAATCCCTCCGGTAGGCTCGCTCGTTGGTCCTCCCGTTTGTCTCAATACAATTTTGATGTTGTTCACCGTAAAGGCGCGGACAATATTGTTCCCGACGCCCTTTCAAGAATTGAACTGGCTTCATTAAATGTTGACACAATTGCCCCCCCTCCATCTACAAAAGATGAATGGTACTTGAAAATCTTCGAAGGTTGTAAAAATAACCAACAAAAGTTTCCTAATTTTATCATAAAAGAAGGACAACTATACCGTAATTGCAAGGTACCACTATCCATCCTCGAAGACTACGCGTGGAAACTTGTCGTTCCCCTCGAAGGTAGAGAACAAATAATTATTGACAATCATAGTGCTCCCGACTCCATACACCCAGGAAATTTCAAGACGTATAAAAAGATCTCCTTGAAGTATTACTGGCCTGGTCTCTTCAAGCAAATTCGCAATTACATCTCTAAATGTGAAACTTGTAAAGCTTATAAACATAGCACGGCAGCACCTGCCGGCCTAATGGGTAATCCCAAACGTGCCGACAGACCCCTACAATCATTGTCAATGGACCTCGTCGGACCCTTTCCCCGAAGTTATGCCGGACACATGCACATACTTAGTGTAGTGGATGTTTTCACTAAATTCTGTTGGATCTTTCCTTTAAAAAGAGCCAACGCGTCCGCCATCATCAAACTTCTGGAAAAACACATTTTTATACCTTACGGAACACCCAGAACCGTAATTGTTGATAACGGAAAACAATTTATTGCCCAAGAATTCAAAGATTTTCTTGCCAAATACGGAATCAAGGATATTTACTATAATACCTTGTATACTCCACAAAATAACACCGTCGAACGTTATAACCAAACAATCAACACAGCTCTGGCTATTCTAGTTGATAAAGATCAACGTACTTGGTGTAAAAACCTAGATAAAATTCAGGCTGCAATGAACAACACTGTTAATCTGGCCACTGGTTACACACCTTTCTTCTTAAAACACGGTATGGAACAAGTTGTTCATGGTTCTCTACATAGGAACACAAACTTTCCTACGTCAATTGCCACCACAAGCAACCCTACCGCGGACTATGCCCATCGTCTGGAAGAACTGTCGGCCATCTACAGTGAAGTCACTGATGCTTTGCTCCTGGCTCATCAAAAGAGTGCGGACAGATACAACCTACGTAGGAAACATGTCACCTTCAATACAGGAGACATAGTTTGGAGAAAGAACAACACACTTTCCCAAGGAGCCATGTATTTCTCTGCCAAGCTGGCACCACGTTTCGTGAAGGCCAAAGTTCTAAGAAAGATATCAGATCTAGTGTACTCCTTGTCTGACTGCTCTGGAAAACACATTGGTAATTACCATATTAAGGATATCGCAAAATCTGGAAGTGAGGAGTCAAGTAAAACTGCCCCCACTATCTCAGCAAACTTAAAATGATCCAGTGTGTATCACCACAACCTTTTTGTAAGCACACCAAGTCTTACAATGGCTGGCGTGTAAAGTGTCAATTACATGCCCACCCTTTCGTTGATAAAACGAATATTGTTAAAAAATCATTTTTGTAAATTTATGTACAATCCACGGTGTAGTTTGCCCCGTTCATGTTCGTGAATTGGCAACCACCGTAATTTTTGTCTCACACGTTTTTTATTTTTTTTCTTTTTTCTTTCTTTTTTCTCACCTGTTCCAAAATTGATCACTTTAGAGCAGAGACACCCCTCGAGTGACAGTGTTCGGGAAGTCATGAACCCAATCATTGCCTCTCAACCCCTCACACTACGCAACGTTCATGCCATGGCACGCTTTGCCATGTAATGCAATATTGTAATTTTCACCATTTTTGTTTGTTGTTTTTTTTTCATCATATCGGAAGGAATCTCTTCATTTTTTTCTTTTTATGTTCTGTAAATACTGGAGCGTCGTTCTAGAATCGATTTGGTAAACTCCAAAGCGTTAAATCACGACCCAGGACTAGTAAACCATCTCAACATGCTCCATATTTTACCCATCATGGTAAAGATAAGTGGTTACTCACATAATCACATTCCTTGTGTATAGTAGTTTTCAATTTTTTCTCAAATGTCAAAAAATTGATGGCGTCCTACCCGAGCTCTTTGCTAACAAATTGGATTTTGACACATCCATTTTGAAATCATATGTATATAAATAAAGGAAAAGCCTTTAAATTGGTCTTTCCATCCTTGTACAAATCCTCATGGACTCGTTTCAACTAAAGTACGTAAAACCAAATACTCGGTCTTTTGTTGTTATAAGAAGTCCTCGATTTGTCCCTCTTCACAACATGTATGTCTTGTATTACATGCTTCAACCCTTACGGAAAAGGTTAATAAAACCTAACGGCAGCCCTGATTTCCGTACATAAATAACCGCAGTTTAACGTAAATCATCAATGTTTTGTTTGATCATCGTTTTACAAACATAGGCATTCAACTCCTGTTTCGCCATTTAACCAAGTATTTGCAACCTAAATTGCACATAACCTGGTATGTTGTAACCGCACAAAGGGTATGTAAAACCACAATTGGTCCCTTTTATTTGTCCCCACTGAAGTTTGCTGCAATAGACAGTATGTAAAACCATGTAGGTCTGTCTTTGTTTGTCACATGGTGTAAACAGAAATGTACTCTGTCATCACCCCGCCTTTATAACATACGAAGTGACATTAAATTGTTTACCTCCTTGTTATCCTATCGTACGCTCCTGGGCTACGGAGTTAGTTAATCTAACAAATCTTTATAAACTGTGTTAAAACAAGCATAGTTAACGTTTATTGTGTTGTATTTAAACGTAACCCTGTTACATTATAGGAGAGATCCTTAGAACATCCACCATTATAGGAGGGATCCTTAAAATACCTGCCGCGATACGAGAAGTTCGTCATAATCACTTTTTTCTCATAGCTAAATGTTATTGAGCTGGTCGTGTGACATATTTGTCATGAGAACCATTTTGTACATTCTATTTTGGTCGTGTGCCATTCATTTGTCATGAGAACCATTTTGTACGTTCTATTTTGGTCGTGTGCCATTCATTTGCCATGAGTACCACCCTTTTCGTATAACCTGTTCCGGTCGTGTGTCATTTATTTGTCATGAGTACCGCTTTTATGTATAACTGTGTATAAACTCTGTACACGAGACGTGGAGACGTAATAACAATACTTACCGTGATTCGTGTGAACGACATAATATCGGCTTTGCTATCTTCTTTAGGATGCATTGTATAAACTCTTTGACTTCTGTCTATAATTGAGTTATATCTTGTATGTACTTACATATTTTGTACACTATACGTGGAGACGTTAAAACACTTACCATGAGTCGTGCGAACGAAATAATATCAAACCCTTTGTGTGCGATCTACGAAATGTAGTCCACAACCCTTTGTTGTCATTCAACGCCAATGCCCGTGGACTTCCTGTTTTTTTACTTCTTTGCAAAAAGGAAAGAAGCCCAGGAATATCTACTATCCCAAAAGGACTAGTTTTCAGCTTCACTGTCAATTATGGGGCATAGTGCTGTGGGAGTTAATCGATTGAGCAAAAAAAACCACCTAACTCGTTGTCTGGAGAACGAACAAGAAAACCCCCAGGTTTGTGAAATTGGAGCAAGGGTCTGTCTTTTCTCACAATCATGTAGAAGTTTTTAAAATGACCCCTAATCTTTTGCCCAATACACGCGAAAGATTAGCCTCTTTGATATAATGTGTATTCAAATGTCTCCTCATCCTTTTTGATAAATGTAAAGAGTCAGGAAATCTGCTGGTTGATTATGTTTCATTTTCACATAGAGTTTGAATCGGAAATTGGTCCAGTCTCTAGCAAGTTTCGCAACTCGTCTCCCTTCTCCCCTCCTCCTCCCATTCCCCATGTTTCAGACTTATGTTATGAAGTGAAAAATCTGTCGTTGACCATATCTCGCCCTCACTTGGAGTTCGAATAGGTAACTGTCCGGTTATCTACAGGTTTTCCCCCTCAATCTCTGCATATGTCTCACCAGTTTTTTTCTCTCTTTTCTCAATTCCACGAAACACATTCATGAATGTTGGATATGTACGATATGCACTTGGCGTACCGTCTGTCTCCTTTTGACAACCTTTATTCATGAATTGGTTTCCCTTTGCCGTGACTAGTTCACGATTCTTTGTCTCGTTCTTTGAAATTCTACGAAAATGTTACCATCTCATGTTAGCATAGGCCATAGAGGGCCGGTTGTTTTTTAACCAAGACATATTGTCACTAGGCAAACGCCAAGTCATCCTGGCAAAGGAAAATGTTCATGTAATCACAATTTAGTTAGGAATCTCTCTTCGTCACTCTCTGGGTCGGTGGTTAAAATTTCGTTATTTCATTATCTGGACACATTTTGTTTCTCTCCAAACCTTTTCTTCATTGGTCCCTAGGCAGGTAAACTTCAAGAATTTTGCTCTAATAATAATTCCTCCCGGATTTAAAAAGAAACCCAGGCGGATGTCATCACCAACAGCCAAGCTGAGCTTCACTTCCTGACAGCACGCGCTGTGGTTACAAGGTCTCTCCTGCTGCCATTTTCTACGCAATTGTTCCTGAAAGCACAGACCATACCGCCCATACGTATGTTGTCTTGTCGTGCCACAGCAAGCTGAGTTGTCCCACTATACTTTATGACACTCTAAACTACCTTTTGGGCACGCTAGCTCTTAGGTTTGTTCTTACTCTTGCTATCAATGCCAACCTTGTCGTCTCTTGCTCTGTCATGCAGTGACGCATATATCGTCATGTGTAAACCATCAGTACCTTGACCCACCAGTATTCGCTGAATGCGCACCAATACAAGTTATCTTGAGCTACATTATGCTTCAATAACCATTATATACGATCCGTGTTTACCATAATAACACTTAGAATTCGCACTGGCATGTCTGCAGATACTGGATTCTTCTCTTCAATGACCTCTGTAACCATAGTCGCGGCACAGCAACCACAGTCTCCACTTCGTGAACTTCGACGTCTTCGACAAAACCAAGTGTTTTCTAAGGCCCAAGTGTACTCCTGAGCGTTGTCTCAAATGGGTCTGATTACAGTGATAATGTAATCCTTAGAATCCGTGAAGTCACGTCCTTTTCTTCGAAATTCTCCGAAACCAAACAAATCCACGCTTCACAAACTTAGCTCCAAGACCAATGAAACCTTAGAATCACACACTTTTTCTCTTCTCTTGCACAAATGTATTGTCATTCTTTTAATTGCATAACCATGTGTATTGTCATTCTTTCAATTGCATAACCATGTGTATTGTCATTCTTTCAATTGCTTAACCATGTGTATTGTTATTTTCAATTGCATAACCTTGTATGTTGTTTTACACCATGTACTTTTCCCAAATTTGTCTTGTCCAAACATTGTATGTACCCCCACCCATTCCCTACAAACATTGTGACCCAAACTATAGCATAAAACTGTATGTTCTAGCTAGGAAATCTCTCAAGCAACGAATCTCTCAAAACCCCGATGGAAGCATAAGAGGATTTTTTTCCCTACAGCTCCATTGCCACGTCGCCTTTTTTCCAAGCGCGGGGGGAAGTGTTATGGTACGCCCAAACGACAAAGAATTCAAACTCCTAATTCGCCGCAAACTACACAACACCCTGCTCTCCCCCCTGTTCCCTGCTTCCTACTTCCTATCCCATCCGCCCACCCGCACGCGATCCCTTCCAGGAGTTGAGAATTGCGAGCCGCCTCGGGCACACGTTAAGCCCGCGCGTTGATTCCCACTGTTCGCGCCCGGCGTACTATCGCTCGAATTGTACTCAAATATAACCTGCAATGTTAATTCAATAACCTACGGGTTTAGCGCTGATATTTCACCATGCCTGTGTAAACTTCGGTTCTGTCCTAAACTCGGGAGGTGCCCCTGGAAGCCGGAAGACGAAGACCCCCCAACATCATGTAAGCTGTACAATTGTTTCCTCATTTGATTGTGTCCTTTAACGATAGACTGTAAACTCCCGCGCAAAGCCATCACTCAGAGAGTTTCGTTTAGGGATCTTGAGGTTATAAACACGATAGCTAGGATTGTGTAGTATGTATTTCTTGTGTTGAATTGTACTGTAATGACCTATGTACTGTGTTTTAAATTTGCAATACATGAATCTAGTTAACTCAATCCTGTTATTATTCTGCTACGGCAGGAGGGTTTCCTAGAGGGGGAGTATCCTGCCAGACGACTGAGATGCGAAGGAATTTCTGAAGCCTCGAGCGACCCACCACCTGAATAGAGGGTAAATCATGCCTCCCCTGAGAGCTAGCTTGGGACATGTTTGGGGGCCCGCTCCTAACAACATCATGCTTTTATCAGCATGGAATAAAGAATACAATAGTTTGTATTATTTTTAGATCATATTATTTATGTTCATCTAACGTTACATACATCATGCATTTATTAGCATGGGATAAAGAATACATCTCAAGAAAAATCTTGGAAAGTTACTTCATGTTATAACATGGTATATCATTTTATGATAATAGTTGAAAAGATTTTTCCTATTTACATTTTGAAAAAAAGTTGAAAAGATTTTTCATGTTTTGACATTTTTATAAAAACAGATGAGAAATTTTTTTTAATGCTTTAACAGGTGTACATGGGTGGTCAACGTCATACATTTATAAGTACGGAAAGAGCAGTACAAAATTTACCTATAAATACATGATAACAATATGCTTCACGTTTTGACAGGTGTGGTAAAGGTAAGCAGTCATCACACACCTATCAAAATATGGTAATATAATAAGGAAATGGAGAAGGCAGTTCATTGTACCTTCTACACATACTTGAATTTTCATACTGAAAACGTATGGCAAAACTACATCATGTTTTCCCAGGTATTGTGGAATGATACATCACATACCTACAAAAACATGGAAAACACTCATCACACTTTTGTAAGTGTATGGAAAAATACATCATGCACTTAAAAAAGCGTGGAAAAAACGAAACGAGACATATTACGTGGTATTTTGTTATGTATAAATATACATGTTGACATCATGTTCTATGAACATGAGATTTTTTTAAAAACAACCCTTCCTTAAGACAGGATTATTGAATATATCAATTATGACGATGGTTAAACAAACCTAGAGTTCAATTTCTACCAAAAATTGTAGTCTCTAATTATTTTCATTATATAGTGAAGTCATGTTCTATGAACATGGAGATTTAAAAATAACCCTTCCTTAAGACAAGGTTATCAAATATGTAAAAGAATAACATAGTTAAATAAACTTAGAGTTCCAACTTCCATCAAAAGTTGATGTCTCTAGTTATTTGTAGTTACAGTAATCTTTAAAAAATACTACCAAAATTTATGTCAATAATGTGGATTTACTAATGAGATATATATCTGTGAATCGAATTTGGGAGTATATAGTGATTTTATATCGGAAAAAAAATTATATTGAAAAACTATGTCTCTGTCAGCCTTTTTTCTAAAGGGTCTGGTACCTGTCTGGAAAATGCACTCTTCTACCGAACCTTGTAGTAGTAATTTTGTCCGGGGTCTGTTCTGCGACAGGTTCTTCGATAGTCAACTTCTCTTCGGAAGGAACGAAGGCTGGTTTCAAGCGATCAATAGAGACGCGCTTTGGTTTTCCATTGATGATAATGACGTATGTCTTTTCGTTACGTTCTTCCACTTTGTAAGGTCCATCGTAAGGGAGTTGAAGCGATTTTCGTGCGGAATCAGTTCTCAGAAAAACGTGAGTAGAAGAAGGTAGATCCTTATGTATGAAAAACTTTCCTGAACCGTGATTTTTTTTTTTTTTTACAGTGAATACCGCACAAGAATCTCAACTGCTCCCGTCTGGAGCCAGTGAGACTATGGCATCCCCAATTGGGGTATGTTGTGAGGCTGAAGGTAGTGGGGAGGGGAAGGAGGTGGTGAAGAGGAAGGTTGGGAAGTACCTGGCTATTCAGATCTGGTTACTAAACACGGCTAAAGCCATTTTCAAGCAACGTTTCAATTCTGAATGGTTGTCTTACACCAGGGCGATACTGATAGTATCTTCCACTCTGGAACATGCCGCAAATATACTATATATTATTTTAAATGAATTAATTGTGAAATAACACAAATTAATCAAATAAAATTTATTTGCGCATGCCGGGTTCTAACCCGCGACCTCCGGATTGTGAGTCAAGAGTCTTACCCACTGGACTACGGAGGTCGTCAAACATTACTGTAACGTCAGTCATTACTGGCAGGAGTAGATTTTATATTTTCAAATCTTCTTTGTAGTCGACCGACGTAAGTATCTGGCTCTTCGCGAGGCGTAGGAGTGAAGAAATCACATGGTAACCTCAGCGTTCTACCATAGGTAAGTTCAGCAGGCGAGCATTTTAAATCATCACGAACTGTTGACCTCAATCCAAGTAGTATAATAGGGAGAGTCTCCAACCAGTTCGGGTCGCCGTTAGCCATAAGTGCCGACTTGAGGGTTCTATGCCATCTTTCTATCATGCCATTAGCTTGAGGGTGGTAGGCGGTTGTCCGCGTATGCTTGATTCCGAATTTTTCTGTGAGTTTCTTGAAAAGACATGACTCAAACTGACGTCCCTAATCTGTCGTAATAGTTTCGGGGACACCATGCCTCGAAATCCAGTGAGTTGTCAGTGCTGTGGCGACTGTGTCTGCTGACATATTCTTTAAGGGAACTGTTTCGGGCCAGCGAGCGAATCTGTCAATCATGGTGAGCAGATATTGATAATCACTACAAGCGGGCAGGGGTCCAACCAAGTCGATGTGGACGTTCCGGAAACGGTCTTCAGGCAGAACATACGTGGCTCTTGGCGCGACTGTATGTCTGGAGATTTTGGCCTTTTGACAATTTATGCAATGTTTGACAAAGAACTTTATATCTTTCGCCATGTTGGGCCAAACAAATCTCAATTTAATACTGTTGACAGTCCCATTAATGCCTGGATGACAAACATTATGCACATTTTCTATGACCTCTTTTCTCGTATTAGATGGTACAAAGGGTCTTACATCACCTATATCATACCACAATGAAGAATTAGTTCCAGGAATCACCATTTGACGTAGGGAGAGGGAGGAGTCCTCAAGTGCCTTAGTAATTTCGTCGTCGTGACTCTGCTCTTGTCCCATTCTCTCATAGTCAATTGCAGAAGGGCTATTTATCTCTTCAATGCGAGAAAGAGTATCTGCAACTGTATTCTGGTGTCCGGAAATATGTTTGATGTTGGTGGTAAATTGAGATATATAATCTAGTTGTCTCTCTTGACGAGGAGAACTTGAGGCACGTTTCTTGTTGAAAGCGAAAGTGATGGGCTTGTGGTCCGTGTAAATAGTAAAATTTCGACCTTCTAAGTTGCTCCTAAGATACTTTACTGCCTCGTAAACACCGGTTAATTCACGGTCAAACATACTGTATTTACGCTGTGCCGGGGTAAATTTTCTTGAAAAAAATCCTAAAGGTTGCCAAGCTGTACCTTTATTTTGTTGCAATGATGCTCCCATAGCCAGGTTGGATGCGTCCACCATAACTGCTAATTCAGCGTTTGGGTCTGGATGTGCTAACAATGCGGCAGAAGCGAGATGTCGCTTGCATTGGTTAAAATCCTCCGTTAATTCCGGGGTCCAAGTAAGGATACGTTTGTCATTCTTTTTATATCCAGAAATGCAATCAAAAAGTGTTGTTTGGGCGCTGATAGTGTTGGGTAAAAATCTTCTATAATAATTGAGCATTCCCAAAAAACGTCTTAATCCTTTGGCTGTTTTGGGGAGAGGAAAATCAATAATAGTTTTCACTTTCTCTTTAATTGGAGTCATCCCTTCCGGTGAAATGGTATGACCTAGAAAATTAACAGTCGGGAGTCCAAATTGACATTTTTTAATGTTAATTACCAATCCAATATCTGCTAATCTTTTAAATAGAATATCCAAATGTTTTTTATGCTCCTCTTCATTGCTGGAGGCTATAAGGATATCATCAAGATAAACAAAGCAAAAATCCAGATCTCTGGTTACGGCATGCATGAAACGCTGGAAGCTTTGGGCAGCGTTGGATAATCCAAATTGCATAGTCGTAAATTCAAAAAGGCCAAATGGTGTTATAATAGCCGTTTTGGGTATATCTTCTGGTTCCACAGGGATCTGGTAGTATGCCCTCAGCATATCTATTGTTGTGAAGATTTTTGCTTTTGCGAGTTTATGGGAGAAGTCCTGGAGCTGCGGAATGGGGTATTTATCGGGAATCGTTTTGGCGTTGAGACGACGATAATCACCGCACGGTCGCCATTCCCCATTAGGCTTCTTCACCATGTGTAAAGGGCTCGCCCAGTTACTCTTGGATGGCCTGCAAATGCCTTGCTCCATAAGGTAATTAAACTCCTTTTTGGCTGCTTCTAACAGTTTTGGTGCGAGTTACAGGTGGGCCCTTGGTCTCTATGCAGTGCGTCACTGTATGTTTCTTGCTATTTAGAGCTTGCATATTCGGTCGCGTCAGGCTTGGATATTTATTTAAAATCTCTCTGTATTTTTGTGATGAGGAAATACTGGAGATACCGGATGAGGGTCCATTGGATGTTGCGCCTCGAATCCGTAAGCCTGTAGACTTGTCTGTAAGTGTACCCTTTTTTAGGTTGACCGACAAGTTAAAATGATGGAGAAAATCAGCACCAAGTATGGCTCTATTCACATCAGCCACTATTTATTTATTTATTTATTTATTTATTATTACATTTATTACATACAAGATAATAACAATATAAAAGGAAGCTTTGACTGTCCAACTAGGAAGGTTTCCCGTTTTAGGACAGTCAAATTGGCAGGTTGCATGTACAAAATTTCACATTAATGGATTCAATAATAATAAACAATAATGGTACATATTGGGGGAGTTACTTAGATATTAGGTACAATATCAGATATAAGTTGTGTTATTCTAGGTGTACATCAGTAATAAACAATAAAATCCAGGTAGGTACATGTAAAATATAAAATAAAATAAAAATATAACATATAAATGTAAGAAAGAAAAATTAAAAAAAAGTATTTTTTTAGGAAAATACTAATTAGCAGTAATAAACAATAAATCCAGATAGATACATGTAAAATATAAAATAAAAATATAATATATAAATGTAAGAAAGAAAAATAAAAAAATATTTTTTAGGAAAATAAAAAATACAAAATCGAAGAAATCAACTCATACTACGTTTTTTAATAATTTTTCGGAATCTGTCCTATCTAATTCTAATAACCATTTTGTAATTTTAGTACCGAAGGATGATAAATCACACAGTTTAAATTGAGAGGGGATTTTGTTGTATATTTTTGGTCCCAGGTATGAGAAAACTTTTTGATAAGCCGCAGTATTGCTTGTAGGAATGGAAAGGTCGTTTCTGCTCTTACTTCTGGTTTGATGATTATGATCGACTGTTATCGTTTTGCTTATATTTTTGTGGACGCACATTGTTATTTTTTTTATGTAACACTGTCGAACATCAAGCACATTAAACTCCTTGAAGAGAGCGTCGCTCGAGTATCTGAAGGGTTTTTTCATAATGACGCGTAGAATGGATTTCTGTGCCTTCAGTAGCGGGTATAATATTGTTAATCCTGTTCCACCCCATCCAATGCAACCGTAGGTTATGACGGAGTTACAGAGCCCGTAGTATATTTTTTTAATGTCTTGAGTTTTTATAATTTCCCGCAATGCTATAAATATATAAATAAGCTTGCGCACTTTATTAGCTGTGTTTTCAATTTGTTGTTTCCATTTAAGGTGGTTATCCACTATTATACCTAAATATTTAATAGATTTAACACATTCAAGGGTTTCGCATTTACAAGTATGGTTATTATTTCCAAGGCTACACTTAATATTGTGTATTGTGAGGTGATGAGGTGTTTTGGGTTGCCCTGCAAGGGTAGCGCTAAATGTGAGATATTTTGTTTTTTGTATGTTTAGTGTAAGCAAATTACTGTCCAGCCACTGTTTTACTCTGTTTATACCTGTGTTCGCAAGGTGGTGTGTTTCTTTCCAATCATCTCCTTCAAACAAAATAACTGTATCGTCAGCGAACGTGATAATTTTGCCACCAATGTGTTGGTTACAAAGTTCGTTTATGTATATAATAAAGAGAAGGGGCCCAAGTGTACTTCCTTGTGGTACCCCAAAAGTGTATTTTAGTGAAGTGCTAATAGCCTCGTTAATTCTGGTTTGTTGAAATCTATTAGATATATAACTTTCTATCCATTGAAAAGCTTTTCCCTTTATTCCTATATTTCTAAGTCTCTGTAAAAGAATTTTATGAGATATTGTGTCAAATGCCTTGGCCAGGTCCAGGAAAAGGGCAATAGTTTTCTTGCCACGGTTCATATTCCCTGCAATAGTTTCCGTGAGACATGCGATGGCATCATCCGTTCCCTTACCCGACCGAAAGCCGTATTGGTTTGGACTTAGAATGTTATGTTCCTCCACATATTCGTTTAACCTAGTTTTGAAAAGCTTTTCAATGACTTTGGATATCGCGCTTAAAAGTGATATTGGCCTGTAGTTTTCTACAAGAGATTTAGGTCCACATTTGTGAATTGGGACAATTATTGATTTTTTAAAGTGATCAGGAAATATTCCTGATGCAAAACTTAAGTTGTAAATATATGATAGCGGAGCAGAAATCTGATTTTTAATTTTTTTTAGTATTTGTGTATTTAGACTATCTGGACCCTTTGCATGTGTAGTATTAAGGCTGTTGATTATTTTTAAGACCTCTTCTACAGTAGTTGGTTTAATATCAAATGAAAAAGATTGTTCCTTTGTTTCAATTGTCAATGCTAAAGAGTCTTCCGTTTTCTGGGTTTCTAATAAAATGTTTTTTGCTAGATTTGACCCAACAGATGCAAAATATTGATTAGTATGACATGCAATTGATTGATTGTCAGTTATAATCAAATTTCCGGTGTTTAATTCAGTTACAGATGTACTGGTATTTCTTTTACTTTTAGTTATGTCTCTGACAACATTCCACATGTTTTTGCTGGAATTATCCTTATCAAGTAAGAATTTATAATAACGCTCTTTGCATTTGCGAATAACGGTTTTGCAAATATTACGGTATCGGTAATAGTTTTGCTGTTTAGTATCGTTCAATGGGTCTCGTTTAGCTATTTTATGAAGGTGATTTCTTTTGTGTATAGATTTAACAATGCCGTTGGTAATCCATGGGGTGAGATGTATTTTACTATATGGAATGCGTTTAGTTATTGTGTGTTTTGTTATGAATGTATTGATTTCATTAATAAAATAGTTTAGAGCATTGTTAACTTCAGTCTCTTTATAAACATATTCCCAATTTTTATTATTAAGATCATTTAATAAAGCCTCATAATCGATAATTTGTTTGTGATTAGTTTTATGTTTTTTGGGTATTGAGTTTGGGATACTGATTGCAGTGGTGTAATGATCAGTGATTGTATTATGTATTACAAATGCATTTGAATTTGTTATATTTCTGGTATATATATGATCCAAACACGAGCTTGAGCTACCTTGTACCCTAGTTGGAGAATTAATAATGGAAATAAAATTACTTTCAGCCATAGCACATAAGTAGTCGTCGGACTGCCTATGCAATACTTCTCCTATAGTATTTATATTCATGTCCCCGATCAGTACATATTGTGCGTAATCCTTAGTTTTTTTTAACTCACCAATAAGATTTTCCAGAAAATCTTGGATGTCATTGAACGACGGTGATCGGTAGATAGCTAGGATACCTAAATTCTCATTAATGTTGATTTTTAAACAATTACACTGATTTATGTTTATTTCTTGTACTAAGGAATTTAATGTATTGTCGATATATACTACTACTCCGCTATTTTGGTTAATATGCAATGTTGTATGGTATTCGTTATAGCCTGAAATTTGTTTGGCTATGTATGAATCATTTAACCTGCATTCAGTGAGAATTAGTACATGGAACTTTACCACAGATTTTATTTCTTCCAAAAATATAAGAAAATCATCCAAGTTTCCCATCGTTCTAATATTTTGATGAACAATATTAATCCTATTTGATTCCCAATTAAATTGCATAATTTTGTTAATGTTTTCAAAAATTATTTCAGTATTTGGCACTATGATACTATCGATTTCATGTTGAAGATCGTTTATTACCATTAGAATTCAAAAATTAATTGATGTTTTCTGGGTAAAGTTTTAAAACAGTATTTTATTATCATATCAATACTTGTAGTACGAAATATGTAGCGACAAAACTGTAAACAAAATGATGTAGTTAGGAAAAATAAATAATATCTGAGTAAGAAATAATATCTGAAATAAAATCCAGGAAATAAATAACGTATGTAGTTAGTGTGTGGCATTTTCTCTTTCAAAAGACAGTAGAAAGTAGTATAAGTATGAAAAATAAGTAATATCTGGGTTATATAAAATATGTTGATTAGAGTTCTCTTTTGCCGAATTATTAGTACTATTACTAATAAATCAATTAATAATCTTGTAATAAGTGTAGTTACTATTCTAGAGAGAATAAAGATTAAAATTAATGTTAAAGTTAAAATTAGAATTAAAATTAGAATTAAAATTAAAATTAGAATTAAAATTATTCCAGTACAAATAGGAGTTATGCAAAATCCTAGGTGTTCATATAATATAGTGCTGTTATGTAATAGAGTATGAAATGGCGATATAAAGCGGTAGTGAGTAGTTTTATCACGATAATTAGAATAAAGAGCAGGTAGTCAGAGCTTCGGTATAGCTTGTTCTGAATCTATTAATATAGGTCGAGAAGAGTCATCTTTTTTCATGTAGATTAGACCTGCTTTCGTCCAGACGTACCTAAATTTAGATTCAGTCGCACGTTGGCGAGCTAGATACCAAAGCCGTTTGCCTTTAGACGTGAGGAGTTCTGAGACGTAGATGGGTGTAATGGGGCCAGACAATCCGATTGTTCCCGTGTTTAGTTTGTCCCCAATCTTTTCGCAAGATCTGTTATATTTTTTTATAGCATTAAGGAGCTCCTCTTTTAACGCTATTGAATTAAAATTAATTACCACTGACCTAGGTTTAACTGTTGGAGGAATATTTTTATTTCTTTGTGATACTCTATATATATTATAAATATCATTTGTATTTAGTTGGCAGTCTACTGTTTTACTGGTGTTGAATATAATGTCTTTTAAGGTTTGTGAAGTTTCCTCTTTGAATTCTGGAAGCCCTCGAAGTTCCAAACAAGTATTGTTAAATCGCCTGTTCCTGTTTTCTTGGTCAATCTCGATCGCTATTATTCTTTTTTCTAAAATCCTCAAGTCTTGAATTTAAGGCTGAGTTTACTTGTTCATGTAGTTTTTCCAAATTATTTATTCGATATTTTAAGTCTTCTTGCTGTTGAGATATGCTTTGAATGGTTTTTAATATTTCATTATTTTGGAGCAGGATTGCATCGTATTTTTTTCCAACAGATTCAATAACTAAGTCTTTAAAATTAGCAATTTCAGTTAAAAATAGCTCGATTGTCAGATTACTGGAGCCATCTGTGATTGTTGGTGGTAAGTTCACACTGGCGTATGATGAGGCGGCAATTGTAGATTTAGGTGTTGATGATGGTTGTTTATTTGGTTTCTCGGTAGATGTCAGTTCTAGATTTTTTTCAGACGTATTTTTTTTTGAGTTTTTTTGTGTTTTTGTGCAAAATTTGCAGCGCCACTGTAAAATCTTAGTTCCTCGTCGTGAGGTCTCTGCGATATCGGCACAAATGAAGTGGTAGTTTTCGTCGCAGATACAACATGAGATGAAGTCTGACGGGGTGTCAATGTTTTTTTTACAGATGGAGCACAGTGTATTCATTTTAAAGGTAGTTGATTTCAAAATTTCACACAAAAAGAAAAAACGACACAATGCTTGTTTCTTGAATGAGAGATGGCAGAGCCTTTGTGACGCTAAAAATGCCTTTGGGATAGGTTTTTTGTGTTTATATAATGATCGAGTCACTTTTGCACTGAGTTGTCTTTTGTGGTATAAACACCAGAATAATGTCGAGTATTCCGCCTTAGCGAGATACTTTGTGGGATAAAAAATTCACTGTCCCAACGCGCACTCTCCTGATTAGACGAGTTAACCACTTTTTTAGTTTGATTTTCTAGTATTATGATTGTTAAAACTTGATAAATTGAAGCAGCTGTCAAAATACGTCAACACTGTAACCCAACGACCTCTGTGATTGAAGAACAATGAAACGCCATTTCATTGTTCTCCGGAGGCCGAACTTAAGTTCAATCGTCCTTGTGCCGTAGGTTTGGATGGAATTCCCATTAGCTCCGTATAAAGTTGTGGGGCACTTGTCGGAGGTTATGTAATTCTTCGCTATTTTCGATGTCTTCGGGATCACAGAAATTTCTGCGCCTGTGTCCACTAAAAACTTTTGGCTTGTTTCTTGGTCATAAAGGAAGAGACGACGAGTCTGAGTAGGAATTTCGCATGTCTCTACTGTGGAATTCCTTCGTCGTTTCCCGACCTCTTCGAGCGGAAGGTACACGGTTGTTGGCATCGGTAGGCATTTTCACCGAACTTGGCATGTAATCTGCAGTGCCCATTCGGTGTTCTGTTGGGCGATCTACCGCGGGACCTGGAACGTGGTCTTCTAGCAGGATTCTGATGATTACCTTGTCGAATATTGTTGCGACGTGGGCTCTGGCTTCTGTGCTCGCTGTAGGTAGATGGACGGTCACGATTATGGACCTGCGACATCTTCAAACGTTTCACCTCGTGGGTAAGAGCTGCGACCTGCTCTAAAAGGCCTTGCATTGACGTATCATTACGTTCGGATCTTGAAGTTCCGGGTTTGGTGTCGTGGTCAACCGCGCCACATTCTGTTGTCTGGTACACATCAACTATCTTATCGGCAGCTAGTGCTAGTTGGTTTAGGTTATTGTCCGGAAGTGCTGATAGTATAGCTTGTACATGCTGCGGAAGACGTTGGAGCCATAGTGTTTTTACGATAGCGCTCTCCGCTAGTGTTGGTCCAGCTAACTCGAGCATGTGTCGTAGAAGTCCTGTTGGTTTACGGTCTTCTAATTGCAATCCCGTCAATAATCGTGTTAACCGCTTCTCTTCGGAGTCTTGAAGTCTGTCTATCAGCGATGCCTTGAGTATGCAATATTTGTCCTTCACTGGTGGGTTTATCACTATGTCGCTAACGCATTGTAATGTTTCAGCGTCCAAGGCGGCGACTATGATGTTGTATTTAGTAAAATCTTCCTTGATGCGGGAGTTGGTAAACTGGGCCTCGGCCTGAGCGAACCATAACGCAATATTAGTTCTCCAACAGGCTGGTAACCTCACAGAAACGTGATGGATGGATGTTTCCGAAGAACAGCTCTCGTTGTTTGATTCCATGTTTGGTGTTGGATTTTCCTTGCGCAATATTTCTTCTGTTCCTATAGCTATGTCGCTTGGTTCAATGGAGGGTGTCCCTCCGGTAGATGTCATTTAAGTGCAGACAATTAAGGCGAGACAAAAATATGGAATATCCGACAGTGAAATAAACTCCTTTGTGATAAAAATAGTTAAAATTGAAATTCTCAATTTTTAAATTAAAAATAAAAATCCACACTAATGCCTTTTTTCTTTCAAAATTTTTCAACAATAATTCTGATAAAAATAACTGGGAATTATATACCTCCACTATTTATTAGTTGATTCGATAGTTGTTTAAAAACTTTAAAAATCGTTAAAATTGTTAAAAAAAATTAAAATAGTTGAATATTTTCTAAAATTTTATTGTTAAAATTTATTAAAATTTTGTTAAAACTTTTTTAAAATTTATTAAAATTTTTGTTGTATAGATAAACTCGTTTTTGATGATATTAAATAGTTTTAGATGATAAGAAAGAAACTTTAAAAATCATTACAATATTTCAGAACATGTGCGATTTGCAACATTATTGTATTAATTTGACCTCAAGAAAAAATATGGCATCATTGTCGTAAAAATATGTCGAACCAATTTTATCCGGCGACGATTCTCAGATGAATTCTGGCTGCTGGTCTCCCTGATGACGGATTCAGGATCCTGCGTTCTCTGGCGGAAATCTCAGGATTCTCGTTCCCTGGTGATGAACTCGGGATGCCTCGTTCCCTGGTGATGATCACCTACGGTCATCGCTGCGCCAATCCGTTCTCACTGAAATAGAGGGTAACACGCACTTATCATTCAGGAAGGAACGATTTATTTTAACAAAACATTTAGCGGGATAATAATGTAAAACGCACTTATTATTCTGTAAAAAATGATTATGTTACTAAAACATTAGTGGGATGATGATGTTTCAATAGATTATTAGGTGTAAAACACGTGTTTGACAAGAACGTGTGACAATGCTATCGAAATAACACGGTCGTGTATTTATTAAAAATTACTGGAACATTTATTTCAAAAGGGATTTTACTTTAAGTTATGCTATAAAACAATAGAATTTACTTACTTGCTGTCCAGGATTCCGTCTTGGAACGTTTCTCCTCCCCCCGCCAGCAAGCTAGTTCTTTTAGTCGAAAGGTCACCAGTTTTAGTAGATGCTGGATATCTCTGCTTACCTCATCAGAGATATCCGGGTTCTCTAAATAAATGGTCACGGAATTTAGTTTATAAATCATAACACTGATTGTTTGTTAGAGTTATATTTTATTTGACACCAGAAGTGAGATATTACAAGGATTCTATTCGCGACAATAATTTGCGTAATTAAAAATAGCTTACTGGCGAGAGGAACGTTCAGAACGGAATGATCTCGAAGTTTTTTCCACTCGCGAGCTCAGTTCTGCTGTCTGCGCATTTTGTTGCACAGGCAAGTGTTGCTAGAGTCAAGGTGGCATTTTGCTCAAAATATAATAATAATCGCGGTGCCTACAGTACCAACCTGCGCACTATGAAATAATATATTTTTTTACTGTATTAAACCTTATTTGTTGTTTCTGAAAAAAAGTGACGAATACATTCTTATAGCGTCGTTTTTGTGAAAATATAAAACAAAGCACCCACTTAGAACCTACCCGCTTAATATGAAATGATGTTTTTCTGTAAATCCTTTACTCAGATAAATCACAGTTTTACTTTCTAAAAAATGCTGAATAGTCTATTAAGTACCCACCTGCGAACTATGAAATCATATTTTTTTGTATTTTTTTTTTACCATAATAAACCTTAGTTATTTTTTCTACAAAAGTGTGACAAATGTACCTACTGATTTGATGACTGTATCAGACCACTAAATTATAAATTGGGAGGCGGGAATGGGTACCGCCGCGTCTCGCCGGGAACCTTTATAGGATAACCAATACCACTGCCGTAGGTCACCCCAAGTGGTTCGCTACGTTTGGTGATTTAGTAGGGATGCCCGGGTACGTGAGGTGAGGTTTGTCTAGGTCTTGGAGGCGGATGACCAGGACACACTGAACCCCAGATTCCTACCCACCCCTTAAACCCTTTTCGTTCCCAGAACTCTCCTCTCCTTCTTTGCCTTAAAAAACCCTCCACCCAGCATCTCCCACACCCAAGAGCTCCACACAAGAGGCCGTGGGGAAAATAATTTCCCTCTGGGCCTACGTCATCTTTGGGGATGCTGTGTGGAGGATTGTTTTTAGGAAAGGAAGGAGATGAGAGTTCTGGGAAGGAAAAGGGTTTAAGAGGTGGGTAGGAATCTGGGCTTCAGTGTGTCCTGGTATATATATAGTATTGTTCACTTTGGAGACACCTCACTTTTTATGCCGCGCGAATAACGACCAACCCGGCCTTTTCGTTTCAACCACCTTAAGGGTCACTTTCGCTCGAAGCGGATTCAGACAGATCGTGTCCCGATTAGGGACCAGATTTCAAACAAAAAAGATGATGCAGGGTTAACAGCGAAAACTACAATTAGATCTCTCACCGACAAAGAAATTCGGACTCAGTTATATTTCCTGCCGCCAGGTTCACCCGTTTTTTTTTTTTTTTTTTTTTAATGGCTCTTCACCCCAAAAGAGTGTTCTGGCCAGTGTCAAGTGAATGCTTTTGTGAGTGTAATTTTTGGTTAATATTAACTAATTTAGTTTTAATTCAAGAACCTATCTACATTATATAATAATACTATATAAATAATAATAATAATAATACGCAAAATTATTACAATAAGAGAAGATTTTAATTAAACATAACAAGGAAATTAAAAGATATGCTGACACAATTTATTGTGCGTAAAAAATAAAATAAATAAATAAATACATGAAACTTAACTTACAGTTACAAATTGATGCTGTTAATATTCAGGAAATTAGCCAAGACTTTATACACGCGTTTGTTCACAGAAGATAACAGGCATGCAATGTTGTAGGGAGGCAATATACCCGAACTGATTAGGTGAGGGATGAAATTTTTGTATGAATTATTTATAGGACAACTGAAAAAAATATGATTGAGATCCTCTTCACCAAGACGACATTCACACATCGCAGAATTCTTAATATGAATTTTTGTCAGGTGAACATTGTGGCAGCAATGCCCTATCCGCATGCGGCAAATGGATGATGTCGAGAATTTGTTAAAAGAAAGTCTGGAAAACCACGGTTTTGAAGGAATCGTTGGCTGAATTGTGAAAAAGCTATATCCTTTTGATTGACTAGATTCTTCCCAATGATTCTGCCATGTGGAAATCATGTTTTCCTTCAATTTTATGAAAATGTCATCGGTGTTTAAAAATTTATATAAAATATCCCCCGAAATAATGGCATCTTTCGCTAATGAATCGGCTTTTTCATTTCCAGGGATACCGCAGTGACTAGGTATCCAAGCCAAGACAATTTCTTTGCCAGAGTCGGTTAATTTATGAATTAAAGTGCGAATTCCAACACAGAAATCGTCTTCTGGGTAATGGAAAGGGGAAGAGTTTAATTTTTGAAGTGCACTCAGGGAATCAGAGAGAATTAAGAATTTTCCAATGTGAACATCGTCAATGTATTTGAGGGATTCAAAAATGGCTATACATTCAGCAGTGAAAACGGAAGCCTCTTTTGGAAGTTTAATTTTTCTATCGACTTGATCTGATGGGCAGTGGAATGCCGCTCCCACATGGTTTGATAAGGGAGACTTGAAACCATCTGTGTAAATAATTTTCCAGTTGGAATATTTCGAATTTAAAATTTGAATAAGTTTTGTTGGAGCTTCGTGACTGTTAATTATGCCGAGAGAAAAAAGAATATTTGGTTTACACAAATGAATACGAAAGGAGTTGGCATATAAAGGACGTCTGTCTGATGGATTTAAGAGGGGTTTATACGCACAGTATGTATGGAGGCTTTTAACAAGAAGAGGGATTGATTTGTTCCTCCAATATGGAAGTGATTTCACTTGAACAGTAAGTGCAGTAATTTTGTCTTTCAGTGGGTGATTAGAGAGTCTTAAGCATTTAAATAAAAACTTGTCAGCCAAGAACTGTCTTCTGAAATGAAGAGGAGCCTCCACAGCCTCCACAGCCTCCACTTGTAAAGCGTTAATTGGGGAAGAACGCATTGCTCCGATAATCAATCTTAAACATTGAAATTGAATACGGTCCAACCTTGCGAGGTTCTTTTTAGAAGTGGGTTCAATGAGGAATGACGCGTAATCCAAATGACTCCTAACATATGCGTTATAAAAAAGTTTTTGGGTAAATGGATGACTTCCCCACCAGACCCGTGAAACGGCACGTAAAGTATTGAGGCCAGCTTGACATTTGTTAATGATTAAATTAACATACGGGTTCCATGTTAACTTAGAGTCTAAAATTACCCCAAGGAATCTTATTTGTACCTGCATAGGGAGAATTGAATTATTTATTTGGACTGTTACACGCGGAGTAACACGTTTTCTGGAAAAGACGATAACATTGCTTTTGGACGGAGAAATTTCTAAGCCGTGATTTTTTAACCAGGTGTCAAGGTTTTTCATGCAAATGTTAATCACATCCTCCAGAATAGAAATAATTCGTCCTGAAATATATATAAAAAGATCATCCGCATACTGGAGTATTTTACAAGATGGATGCATACTCCGATGCAGGTCAAAGGTATAAATATTAAAAAGGATAGGACTAAGGACGGAGCCCTGAGGCAAACCCTTGTTTACTATTCTTTCCAGTGGAGGAGAATCCAGCACCTGGATTTGAATTTTCCTGGTAAGAAGGAGGTTAATTATAAAACTGGAAAGCTTACGAGGGATGCCAATTTTTAATAATTTATTAAATAAAACATCTAATAAAACATTGTCAAAAGCTCCGCACACATCAAGGCAAACACCGACAAGGAATTCATTATCGGCCAGGGCCAACTGGATATCAGAAGTCAGGATGGACACACTTTCGATCGTACTTTTTCTTTTTCGAAAGCCAAACTGAGAGCTGGGAAGAATTTTCTCATTTTCTCATTTTTCTCATACCAGTCTAGACGTCTTTTAATCATATGTTCAGCTATTTTAACTAAGGAAGATGACAGAGCTATAGGTCTGTAAGAAAGTCCAGAGTTAGGGTCTTTCTGGGGTTTCAGAATGGGAACAATTATTTGAGTTTTCCAGGATGATGGAATTTTGCCGGAGTCAAAGATCAGATTTATAATTGAAAAAAAATAGTTTAGTGTGGTAACATCGCAGTTTTTAATAAAACTATAAGGAATTCCATCTACACCAGCGGATGAGTCTGTGAGATCGTTTAAGACCTCCCTAAGTTCCGTTAAATTGAAGTGGGTGTCCATCCAACCCCGTGTTTTAAATGAGTATGTGAATTCTGTTTCATTAAAATTACTTGCAGTTTGAGGAGCTAGTTTATCGGCAAATTCCTTCACCCACTCTGAAGTGAGTGGTCGAGTCACCGTTGGGACGTGAGAACCCTTAAACCTGCGAATTGAATTCCAAACAACTGAAAGAGGAACTTCGGGAGATAATGATGTGCAAAAATTTTTCCAGCCTTGACGTTTTTTGTTTTTTAGAAGACGTTTGGTCTTAGCTTCAATTTGTTTATACTGAAGGAAATTCTCCATATTCATATTTGTTGAATAAATTTTCGCATATTTTTTCCTCATATCTACTGCGTCTGAGCATTCAATATCCCACCAAGGAGCTGGGGGAGGTTTCCCTTTGTTACGTGTCGTTTTAATGGGGATAAATTTTTCTGCGGCCGTAATGACTGCAGACACAAATAAATCGTAACATTCCGCAACATTTTCTGTAGTTGGAGAGGGCAGATTTTGCACAGAGAACTTTGTATGATTTGAATAGTCATTCCAGTTGGCTCTGGCAGTTAAGAACCTTGGTTTTCGACTACTGCACTTGTCATTTTTGTTGGAATGATAAATATTTGAGGATTCAATGAGGATGGGGTAATGATCACTCCCATGAGGGTCATCCAAAACCTTCCATAACAGGGATGCGGCTATGTTGGAATTGCAAATAGTAAGATCAACCATGCTGGGTCGCTGACCAGGCACCTGCAGACGAGTAGGAGAACCATCATTGATAATACAAAAGTCTAGTTCATCTAGTAGATCAACAATATCTCTGCCCATTCTGTCACAATTGTGAGCTCCCCATAATCCGTGATGGGCATTGAAATCTCCCAGAACAAGAGAAGGGGTAGTGACCTTGGAAAACATAGCTTTTAGGATTGATTTAGAAGGTTTATTAGATGGTGATATATACAAAGAAATTATTGTAGTGTCAAAAACCTTTGCGGCCGTCACTTGAAAAGGACAACCAATTGGTTTTACATCTACAGGGGAGAAGGGTAATGATTTTTTAATGAAAAGAGCGGAGCCGCCCTTTCCATCTTGACGGTCGTCTCGAAGACAGTGGTATCCCCTGACTCTGAAATCCGAATCCGGTTCCAGCCACGTCTCCGAGATGGCAGCCACTGCAATTGAGTTTGAGTGTAATGTGTTTAAAAATTCTTCAGTCTTATTTCTAAGACTATGACAATTCCACTGAAGAATCCTCATCAGAGGAGCCATTTCTAGTTGAGTTGATAATATTAGTAATTTGTTTAGCAACTTGGGACGGTATTTGAATGTTGTTTTTATTTAAAGTTTGTAAAATATGTAAAAATGAGGTGATTAGTGTAGAGTTAAGGTCTATATTATAATTTTGTTCTTTAGTAGATGACTTTAGGTAAGAATTGAAATTTGAACTGGAAGGAATTTGTCCATTAGGGAACCACAGAAGGGATTCGTGATTATCATTATTTTTTTTTGTTAGAACTCTAGGTTTCACGACCCTTTCAACAGTTTTTCTAAATAAAGAAGAAGAAGGTTGAGAAGGGGTGGATTTTTTAGAATTTTTGGAAGTTACTTCAGAATAAGATGGAATGGATTTGTGAAACATTCTTGATGCTTCCGCACAAGAGATGCTCTTCTCGGCCATTGTGTGTTTAATATTGCGCTGCCTTGACAGTTCAGGCCAAGTTTTGCTGATGGACATGTGGGTACCGGAGCAGTTTAAACATTTATAATTTTCCTCTGTTTTATCACAGGAATCGCCACTATGGGACGAACTGCACTTGAAGCAACGGGGTTCTGATCTGCAGAGGTTCTTCGTGTGTCCAAATCTGCAGCACTTGTAGCATTGCACAGTTGGGAACACATAGAGCTCTACTGGTAGAGAGACGTTAAACATAGTAACATTTTGTGGAAGGTCTTTGCTGTCAAATGTTAGGACAACGGATTGGGAGGGTCTCCATTCTACAGAGTTTCCCGTATTAAACCTGTAATTTAGACGACGCGCTTTTAAAACTTTTCCGAAACCTTGAGGAACAGTAATGTTTTCCAGGATGTCCTCTATCGACCAGTGCGGTGGGATCCCTTTTGTGACACCTAACTTTGTAACCTGATATGTAGGTATGAAAACGTTGTACGAGTTGTTTTTGGCAACATCAGATTTTACAAAGCTATTGGCCTCAGCCGCTGTCTTGAATTCAACAGAAAGACGGTTACGCCCAACTGATTTTACTCCATTCCAGACAGGGTGGATTTTATTTTTGAACATAAAATGTCCAAAGTCCACATCGTATAAATTTGATTGTTTCTCATCCTTTGAAATTTTAGTCACGTGTGTAATGTAAGGTGGTCTATCAAGATTATTATACAGACGTGACATTTGTGAAGGAGTATTGTTTACCAGTGGGGCGGGTGTGGTGGGAGGGCTTGCTGGACTTAAATTTGAAATCGAGGAAGAAGTGGACGGAATTACATCCTGTAAAACAGAATTATTTGGAAGGGAGTCGTTTTGCGTGGAGGGTGTTTTTCGATGTATCTGTTCAAAATCTGTTGCATTTCTATTATCTGCTGGTTTAGCAATTTTTCTTTTTTTTGACGTAATCGTTACGAAGTCCGAAGCCTCCGGAATATTAACCGCGATTCATTTTTTTGTAACACCCGAGGATTCAGATAGCAAACCATCATCTGGGGGATCAGGTGGTTTTTCTTTATCCATTTTCGAATAAATCTACAGCACACAAATCAAAAAAAAATCTTACCTTAACTGCTCCGAAGAACCAATTATATAACACAAATACTTACAGTGAAAACAAATATACAAGTAAAAACTATATTACACTAATTTACAATACTATTTTAAAACTATTATCTATATAAAATGATTAATTTTGTAAAGAGGAATGAAATGACACTGGCACAGTTAGACGGTAGCCTTTGTTTTTTCAGGTTCACCCGTTAAAAAATGTCGAATATTTCAGTGCTTCAGAAAAGCTCACCTCCCATACAAAACTGACTCTGCTAGGGATTTATTAATTTAACGGCGTTCTTGAAAATAACGTCGAAAAATGGACATTTCAAAGGCCCTTTGCGGCATCGCACATTGCAGCGAAAAAAAATATTTTGCCCGAGATGTTTTTCAATAAATTGTAAAAATACAAGTTTTAGAAACTTTTAAAGTTGCGACATGTACCGCATTCCATTCAAAATGTTACACTATATTGCATTAAAGATTGAAATTTTTCTGACATTTGCTGAAATCGATCCATCATCGACAATGCATAATTTTCCAGCCAGTTAATATGAACTCGATGTAGGTACCTACTGGCGTTTAAAATGTGAAGGATTTAAATGCAGGAAATAAACAGTAGGTAATACAGCATTCATATTATCTGAGGTTTTATGAAACCAAATCAGATGAGTACTTACGTAGGTACTTAATTCCATTGAAAATCAAATAAGTAGGTAATGCAGCATTCATATTATATTTATAACGCGGTAGGTACCTACCGTAAATTCGCTAAGTATTTATTGAGAAAACGCGTAGGTACCTACACCAATATTATTTTTCTCGGTATGTACTAGGTAGGTACCGGCTTATTAAGAGTTTTCTTTCCTTTAAATGTTAAATCGAAAATTAATGATATGAAATGAAAAAAATCACCCAAGATGGTCACTTTTTGAAATATGTAGGTACACGGAGGTTGCTTCTGGACAATCACTGTTGGCAGGAACGGTATTTTTAAATCAGTTAAGTTCATTTTCACGTAATGTGCGAGTTTTATTTATTTAATTATATTCAAAACTCATCATATTTATTATTATTTATACTTATTATTTCAAAACAGAAGTAATTACGGAATTTGAATAGAATTTGAACAGAACTTTCACAAAACGTTAAAATTAACTTGAAAAATTGAAGGTTTTTAAATATTTTTTTTTGAAAAACCGAGAGTAAATGTATTTCAAATTTTTTTACGTACGTGCAGGTATCTCTACATAAAATCTAAGTAGGTACCTACCTGCACATAACAACTCGGAATCATCTGATGATATGTATTTATGTATTTTTTTGTAAATTTATAAAATAATTACAGAACTTGAATAGAATTTGAACAGAACTTTCACAGAACGTTAAAATTAACTTGAAAAATTGGAGATTTTTAAATATTGTTTTGAACAACCCAGCCTAAATATATTTCTTTTTTTTACATACGTGCAGGTACCTCTACACATTAGTACCTGAAATTGCTTGAATTTGAATGGGATAATTTAAAAATATTAAAAAGAATTTATATAGCGCTTTTTTTTTAATATTGCATCTTTATGATAATCATTCAATATGGGATTGGTACCGCCGCCCCGGGAACAATTCATTGGTTTCTATATAAAATAATGAGCTCTGGCATCATGAAATTATGCATTGCTAAACTGTTCATCCGATTGCGATGAAACTTTGGGGATTTGATTTTTTTTTACATGAATACCGCACAAGAGTCCCAACTGCTCCCGTCTGGAGCCGGTGGGACTATGGCATCCCCAATTGGGGTATGTTGTGAGGATGAAGGCAGTGGGGAGGGGAAGGAGATAGGGAAGAGGAAGGTGGGGAAGTACCTGGCTATTCAGATCTGGTCACCAAACACGGCAGAAGTCATTTGAAGCAACGTTTCAATTCTGAATGGTGGTCTAACACCAGGGCGATACTGAGAGTATCTTCCACTATGATGTGCGCATTCCCTCGATCCTTTTTTTCATATAAAAAAGTGAGCTCTGGCGTCATGAAATTATGCATTGCTAAACCATTCATCCGATTGCTATGTAACTTTGGGGATTTGATGTGTGCATTCCCACTATGGTTTCTATATACAATAGTGAGCGCTGGCATAATGAAATTACGCATGCTAAACCGTTCATCCGATTGCGATGAAACATTGGGGATTTGATGTGTGCATGCCCGCGATGGTTTTTGTATGCAATAGTGAGCTCTGGCATAATGAAATTACGCATTGCTAAACCGTTCATCCGATTGCGATGAAACTTAGGGGATTTGATGTATGCATGCCCGCAATGGTTTTTGTACACAAAAGTGAGCTCTGGCATCAAGAAATTATGCATTGCTAAACCGTTCGTCAACTACCTGTTCCCTTTGTGGGCGCTCACTTCTCGCTTCATGCGCATTCAAACATCGTTTATTCTTCATATATTTAATTTAACACACACTCCTGCTCGCTTCATCCACGTTCACACGTCAAATCGCATAGTGTTTAAACCCGTTAGTTGCTTTTACAACGGGCCCAGCTGGTATATATATTAATGCTCAGTTTTCCGACCGAGGTCACTTTTACCTGGATGGGAAAAGCGACCTTTGCGCCCTAGCGTTTCAACAGCCTCGGGATACACTTTCGCATCATGCACTTTAAGAAGACTCTGTGATGCCAAATCGACCTTTGGGCTCCTCGAGTAACGCCCACATCAAGGGCGAATTTCGGTCGAAGGGGAGCGTAACCGAGATCGTATGAGAATTATTCAGCCCGTCGATCTCAAGCCAAAGTGGACCTCGGCGTTTAGCATTTCGGATAGCTTTACGTTCCGATATCCTTCGAAGTCTTTCGCACGAGCATTTGTTTTTTCGAATATTGTTGACGTAGGTCAGTAACATGTGTCAATTCATTTTTCGTTCGCCAGCCGGCCGACCGGCAATCGCAATTTCTTCGAAAATATCACGCCCGGAAGCCGACATTCGGTAAAATAACGTCCGCGGAAGTTTTTAGAACTCTAATTGACCGTCGTAATTATCACATTTCACGAAAACATCGTCGCAATATTCGTTTGAAATCTGACATGTGCGAAAAAACCGCGGAAAAGTCATATTTTGAAACAGATTTTTAAAAATATGTAAAATTTTCAGGGAGACGCCTGTCGACAGAATCTAGAAACGCAGCTTTTCCTCGGAGAAATTCAAAGACGTATCGAAATTCAATTTCGAACGTAGGCAGATCCTAGCGCTAAAAAAATGCTGTTGTTGAACGATGCGTAGAACGAGTTTCAAATTAATCGCATTCGTACGAGGGTGATTAATAATATTTATTAAATTTTCTTCAACCTTGCAATACTGAGCGCAGAACGTTATCCAAAACCACCGCAGGTTTTCAGCGAGGCCCTGACAGCGTCAGCTGACGTAATTTGTATGGAAAATGTTCTAAAACCGGCGCAGGTGTTCAATTTTCAGGCTGCGCTCGAGGCGGTCAGGACAACGTTTAACGGTTGTCTTGCCATATAAATAAAATATTATTTTAGAATATCGGGATGAACTAGGTAGGAACCCCGAAAATTACATAAACGGATAAATTATCCACGGTAATCATTTATAAAGTATAACTAACGAACGAATCGAGCAAATTGGAAAATTCTTTTTGAGTCGGTTTCGTTATTGTCGGAGCAAGGTTTGTATAAAACTACCGGTGAGCTCTGAAATTATAAAATTTGTTTAAAATGAATCGCCGAAATCTATATATGCGCATAGCTTCCGAGCGAATCCACCAAATTGGATAATTCTTTCTACGCTGTATTCGTCATTATCGGGACAAGGTTTGAATAAAATTACCGGTGAGCTCTGGCATTACGAAATTTGTTCAAAAATGATTCGCCGAAATGTAAGTACGCTCATTACTTCAGAATGAGCACGTAATTGAATAATTCTTTTTTTGTCGCGTTCCTTATCGTCAGGACAAAGTTTGTATAAAACTACTGGTGAGCTCTGGCATTATGAAATTTGCGTACAAATGAATCGCGGAAATGCATGTACGCGCATAACTTCCGAAAGACTGCACGAAATTGAATAATTCTTTTTTTTTGATATGTTTGTTTATTGGCTGGTGAGCTCTGGCATTACGAAATTTGCATAAAAATATTTCAAATTGTGGCACGCGAGCTGTTTGAAAACTAAATGTAACGGCAATGAATTAATGGAGAGCGGGAGGGGGGAGGGTATTCTGGAAAGGGAGAGGGGAACTCGGGAGGGGAGTTTGCGGGGTGGGGGAATGGGGGGGGGGAGTAGAGTACGCTATGAATAAATATTTTTTCTGTTTTTGTTTTACTCGAATAAAACAAAATTTTTGTTTCTAAAAAATTCTGAATAATACATATTTGTAGCGCCGTTTTTGAAAAAAATACTACAAGTCTATTTAGTACCAACCTGCGGACTATGAAATAATATTTTTTTTTACTGTAATAAACCTTATTTGTTGTTTCTGAAAAAAAGTGACGAATACATTCTTATAGCGTCGTTTTTGGGAAAATATAAAACAAAGAACCCACTTAGAACCTACCCGCTTAATATGAAATGATGTTTTTCTGTAAATCCTTTACTCAGATAAATCACAGTTTTACTTTCTAAAAAATGCTGAATAGTACATTTTTGTTTATTGGATGGTGAGCTCTGGCATTATGAAATTTGCATAAAAATATTTCAATATGTGGCACGCGAGCTGTTTGAAAACTAAATGTACCTGTAATGAATTAATGAAGGGGGGGAGGAAAACCAGGGAGGGGGGAGGGTAACCTGGGAAGGGGGAGGGGAACTCGGGAGGGGGGTTTGAGGAATGGGGGAAGGGGGGGGGGGGAGTAGAGTATTCTATGAAAGAATATATTTTCTGTTTTTTTTTTATTCGAATAAAACTAAATTTTTGTTTTAAAAAATTCTGAATAATACATTTTTGTAGCGCGGTTTTGGATAAAAATACTAGTAGTCTATTAAGTACCTACCTGCGCACTATGAAATCATATTTTTTTGTAATTTTTTTTTCTGTAATAAACCTTAGTTATTTTTTCTACAAAAATGTGACAAATGTACCTATCGATTTGATGACTGTATCAGACCACTAAATTATAAATTAGGAGGCGGGAATGGGTACCGCCGCGCCTCCCCGGGAACCTTTATAGGATAACTTTGATAGCTTTTGTGTCCTATTAAACGACATACATGTAAGTTTCGATATCATAATCTTAAATGAATGCTGGTTAGACGATTCCTACACAAACTTTAACTTAAATGACTATACCACATTCCACACCACAAGACACCTTAATCAAAACGATGGTATTGTTATCTTTGTCAAAGATTCATTGAGAGCCTCCATTAAAGAAATCAACTTAACTGAAGCAAACTGCATACAAATCTCCCTTGGCCCAAACCTCTCCATATTTGCTATATATAGACCACCATGCTACAACAATATCTCCCCTTTCTTAAACTCCTTAAATAAACTTCTTGAACAACACAAACAAACTCAACAACTGATTATTGCCGGTGACATGAATATTAACATATTAAAATGTTTACCAAAAACTACGGAATACCTGAGTCTTTTTACTCACTACGGACTTAAATCGACAATCAACTCACCAACAAGAACTACGTTGCACTCCGAATCTTGCATCGATCATATATTTGTTAAAACTAGAAGAAAAACTTTTTCATCCATTATTCGTTCAACTGTCACAGACCATTTCACAACTACAATAAACATACAACTAAACAAAGAACAAAAAGAAAACAAAAATGACAACTTGCAAGAAAAAATAAACTTTAGGTCTTTAAAATTAGACATGCACGATGAATTTTGGACTAATGTACTAAACGAAATAGACCCAAACAGAGCACTAAACACATTTATAAATACGGTTGAAACCTATATAACTAAACACACCACAAAAAGTCCTAAAAAAATCTACACACATAAAGAGAAAAAAATAACACCATGGATCACGACAGGAATAGTCAACAGTATTCATAGAAGAGATGCAATGCATATAAGAGTGCACAAAAACCCAAATGATTACAAACTAAAGAATGATTACTTACTATATAGAAACCTGTGTAATAAGTTAATTAAACAAGCCAAATATAAATATTACAAAAAAGAAATAAAAATCGCCAAAAATGATCCAAAAAAAATTTGGAAAGTTGTAAAAGATATTACTTATTCCAGTCCTAAGAAAAACTCGTATATAAAAGAACTCGTAATAAATGGAGATAAAGTCTTAGCAAAAAATGAACCTAATAAAATAGCTAATTTTGTTAACTCACAATTTGCAAGAGTTGGTACTACCTTGGCGGAAAAAAATTCTCCAAAAAAACTGCACAACAGAAGACTCATTATCCAAACTATGCTCTGCCATACGACCAAATCACTCATTTTATGCTTACAAAGTAAAAACAAGGGAAATCTCGGATCTCATTAAATCTCTCAAACCAAATTGCGCTACGGGACCGGACAACCTTTCCAATCAAATACTAATAAATCTCCGAGAATACATACTTATACCACTTCAACACATTTTCAACCAAAGTTTTAGCCTCGGAATTGTCCCTGATCACCTAAAAATAGGATGTATTACTCCAATACATAAATCGGGAGACAAAACCTTGATACTTAATTACAGACCAATCACTTTGCTAAATTCAATATCCAAACTACTAGAAAAAGCTATGAAAAAAAGATTACTTGCGTACATTGAAAAACACAATCTGCTCTCATCCCACCAATTTGGATTTCGTGCTAAAATGGGTACAGAAGACGCTTTATCAGAATTAACCAACTACATAGTGAAAAGCATTGATGGCGGAGCATATGTGATAGGAGTGTTCTTAGACCTAGCGAAAGCATTTGACACCATTTCACATAACTTACTACACCAAAAACTTAAAAATATTGGCATAACCGGTCCTCCGCTAAAGTGGTTCCTCAGTTACATTGAAAATAGACAACAAATAGTAAAAATAAACAAACACAGCAGTGACAAATTAGATATCAAGTATGGAGTACCGCAAGGCAGCGTCTTGGGTCCCATACTATTTCTCATCTTCATAAATAGTCTAACTGAGATAAACTTAGGTAAAATAGACTACAAAGTAATCAGTTATGCAGATGACACAGCAATTTTGTTCAAGGCGCAATCATGGGAAAAGGTTTTCAAAAACACAGAAACAGCGATGATTGAAGTAAATAAATGGCTACAAAATAATCTACTAACACTCAACATTTCAAAAACAAAATACCTTACTTTCAGCAAAACAAAGGCTGGTCAACCACACTGCCATCCACAACTTCATCTTCACCCCTGCACCAATACTATCTCAAATAACACATGCTGTACTTGTGACAAAATTGATCACGCGGATAATATTAAATACCTAGGATTAACTGTTGACCATAAACTAAAATGGGATCTCCATATTAATTTTACTTACAAAAAGAATACGGAAACTATCATACATCATCAAAACTATACGAAACATCATGTCCTTAAATCAATTAAAAAATGTATATTTCGCACTTTGTCAAAGTATTCTAACGTATGGTATATCAGTATGGGGAGGAGCAGCAGATACTTACCTCAATCCTCTTAAAATAAATCATAAAACAATAATTAGAATTATGTTTAAAAAACCTTACCAACATCCGACAGAACAGCTAATGATTCAAAACAAATTACTAGACATAAATAAACTATTCATTAAAAAAATCATCTATAAAAACTGTATTAAAACATCACCTCACCACATACCTCACTCGCAAAATACAAGAGCAAAAGTAAATAATCACTTTCAGGTTCCCTATATTAAATCAACTTTCGCAAAAAAACATGAATCGTACCTGGCTCCACACATTTTCAATATCTTCCTAACACAAACAAAAACTTACGTTACCCCAAATAAATTGGACTGGCTGTTCAAAAGATTTGTTATATGGTTGAATGAAAAGGAAAGAAAGGACATTCGGAATATCCTAAATAACTAATACGAGTACATTTTATAGATTCATTTCATATAATTTCCTACGAAATCATATAATATCAAAATATGCAGTGTATTGTACATAATATTAACTAACATGTACCTGTGTTGTAATGTAATAAATTAATGTAATACAGCATACAATTTTAACTATTACCCACGGTATTTATATTCTCTTATTTAAATGTATAATTTTTTTACAAAAACATGTAAACTTACAAAAACAAAAACAAAATTTATACGTAAATATTTAATATAACAACATTATGTAAGTATGCATGTTTGTGTATGTATATATGTATGTATGCATGTGTACATGTATGCATGTATGCATGTGTATGTGTATATGTGTATAAGTATAAATGTGTGTTTGTATATATATATTGTTATGGTACGCCCAAACGACAAAGAATTCAAACTCCTAATTCGCCGCAAACTACACAACACCCTGCTCTCCCCCCTGTTCCCTGCTTCCTACTTCCTATCCCATCCGCCCACCCGCACGCGATCCCTTCCACCAGTTGAGAATTGCGAGCCGCCTCGGGCACACGTTAAGCCCGCGCGTTGATTCCCACTGTTCGCGCCCGGCGTACTATCACTCGAATTGTACTCAAATATAACCTGCAATGTTAATTCAATAACCTACGGGTTTAGCGCTGATATTTCACCATGCCTGTGTAAACTTCGGTTCTGTCCTAAACTCGGGAGGTGCCCCTGGAAGCCGGAAGACGAAGACCCCCCAACATCATGTAAGCTGTACAATTGTTTCCTCATTTGATTGTGTCCTTTAACGATAGACTGTAAACTCCCGCGCAAAGCCATCACTCAGAGAGTTTCGTTTAGGGATCTTGAGGTTATAAACACGATAGCTAGGATTGTGTAGTATGTATTTCTTGTGTTGAATTGTACTGTAATGACCTATGTACTGTGTTTTAAATTTGCAATACATGAATCTAGTTAACTCAATCCTGTTATTATTCTGCTACGGCAGGAGGGTTTCCTAGAGGGGGAGTATCCTGCCAGACGACTGAGATGCGAAGGAATTTCTGAAGCCTCGAGCGACCCACCACCTGAATAGAGGGTAAATCATGCCTCCCCTGAGAGCTAGCTTGGGACATGTTTGGGGGCCCGCTCCTAACACTGGCGTCCATAGTGGGGCCCAGAATTTTTTTTCATTTTTGCCATTGTCTCAGTCGCCTTACGGAGTGCTCCCTGTCGAAATCTTCCCCGCATAGGAACTGTTTGTAAACATTGATTGTACTGTGTCTTGGTGTTTTATACCCAGTGAATAATGAATTCTGTGGGAAACCACAGAAATCCATGTGCAAGTTAAGTCCATAACGCAGATTTGATTGCAATTATAAAAAAAATTGCGTCAAAGTTGAAAACATGGCCATTTTGTATCAACCAGAAAGACGGCAGCATTTAAACCGCGAATCTGACTGCGCACGCGCCGACCCCTTTGTTCACAAAGCAGCGGACGAGCAACAGTAATTCGCGCCAAATCAACGGCCCGATGTTTCACGCGGTAAATACATACCTAATCTCTGAGTTGCGCGCGCACCCACGCGCATCGAAGCATAAAAGTGCGTTTATCGCGCCAAACTCCAACGGCAAAAATCCGTTTGAATCAGGCAGAACAATTCCCTGTCACTATGCAGTGTTTTGAATAATAAAATCGCCCTTCTGTCACTAAGGTCGGAAGCAATGGAGATCGCTATTGTAAATTTGGTTTTGGAATTCCAATTACCTTGTGGATTCTTTAATTAAAAAATCTCACACTCACGTTTTTCTTGCACAATATACCGATCGGCCCACTTGTTGTGTCTGTCAAATTAGTACCACGTATATTTCACCAAATGGACAAAATAATGACTTTCTTTCCACATTCTACGTTATAGGTACCGCATTTTTTTCAGCATAAGTGTAAAGTGAATTGTTTTTTTTTTCCTTACATAAAAAAAAGTGAAATAATAATAAAACCAATGATTGGTTCCATGAAAAAATAAAATAATTTTAATGTGGTTTCGTAACAAATCCCATATTCAGTTATTTTCATCCGGAAGTTTGTCCTTATTTGCCAGAAGAGTGCCTTTTGTGAATTTTAGTGCCTTTCTCAGTGCAAAGTGGTTTGTGAAAAATAAAAAACCCGTTTTCTAAAGGTCAGTCCTGGCAAAATTTTTTGGAAATAAATAAATACTTGTGAATTTCACAGTTTTCTCAAAAGTGGTTTGTGAAAAATAAAAAACCCGTTTTCTAAAGGTCAGTCCTGGCAAATTTTTTTTTTGGAAAAAAAAAATAAATACTTGTGAATTTCACAAGTTTTCTCAAAAGTGGTCAGTGAAACACAAAAACCTTTACTACTTAGGTCTTTCCACGCAAAAATTTTTTCTTGTGCCTTCCTTTGACAAAGATTCTGGTGTCATATATACCAAATTGTAGTATGGAATACAGTTTTCTATAACTATTTTAGAAATACCAACCAGTGATTACCAAGTGAAAAGTGCCTCACAAAATTAATTTTGCGTTTGCTAAAGAAGACCCCTGGCAATTTTTTTTCACCACCTGGGAAACTCACAATGGAAAACAATCAAGCTATGGCATCATCCAATTTGGGCATCATTCCCAACGTGCACAACTTATCCAAAACTCACTTACAAACTGCTTTAAGGGATAGAGGACTCTCGCCATCAAGCAAATCTAAACCTACATTAAAGGCTTATGCACTTTTATTCAACAAAAAGTACATTAAGAGAATAAACCTCACCCCCTCAAGCGAAAATAATTCACGCTCGGCTACGCAAGTTTTGAATAATCTTGTTCCTAACGAAGAACCTATGCCACAAGTAATGATAAAACAGGACATCGCACCCACCTTGACACAAGATAAAACCTACGATTTATCCTCGTGGAAAATCAAATATAATGGCGTCTCCGATGTACTGGATTTCATTGACCATATTGAAGAAACGGCTACAATCAAAAATATCCCATTCGAGATTCTACGAAAAAACTTCATAGAACTCATCTCCCCAGAATTGATACCCTGGCACCGCATTCAAAAAACTAAATGCAAAGATTGGAATAAACTCAGATCTGCCCTAATCTCGAGCTTCGGAAAAACGGAAGCCCAGCACCGGATCAAATTATCTTTACTATCTATTAAACAGCTAGTAAATGAACCTGTAGCAACATTCATAGAAAGGGCTGAATCCATTAACATCAAGCTTTCACATCCCGTTTCGGAAGCTGAACTATTACCAGTCATAACTGATGGCCTTTTAAGCAAATACGAGAACATCATTACCTCACAGAAAATTGCATCCCTAGCCCAGCTAAACGAAGTCTGTCTCCTTCTGGAATCGTACCAGGATAGGAAAAACATAAAGAATGTGTCAAATAATGTAGTTGTGCCAAGCCGTTCGTCGGGTTTAAAACCAGAATTCAACAACAAAAAAGTGTGCTCTTTTTGCAAAAAAGTAGGCCATCTGGCCACTACTTGTTTCAAGCAAGCAAGGTTTCTGGAATCTAAGGAACCCCGAACTTTCAAGAGGCATCACTCTAGGGACCGCTCTCCTCCAAGCGACGAACTGCGCAACATTTTCAAGAAATCAAGGCACAACATGGAAAGGTTACAAAACCCAAGCGATGTCAGACCTCAGGTGGATTTCTCCAAGCCCCCACCAAATTTCTACATGAAGAGGCCAAAAAACTAAATAATAACCTCTCAGGCACCCATTCTGAACCAAGGTCTAAAGAATGGACTGATTGGTTAGCACACATTAAGTATTTTAACCAGACCTTAAATGTTTCTTCGGTTTGTTGCAAACAAGCTAAAGATGGGAGACCCTATGCTTTTTTCTCTGTTAACAATGTGCCCTTTTCCGGATTACTTGATAGTGGTGCATCTGTCAGCTGTCTTGGCAACAATGCTCACCTGCCTTTTGTTAACAGTGATTTTAGAATTTCGCCCCAATCAACACACCTGACGACTGCGGATAATGTTTCCCAACCGGTCATCGGTGCCCTTGCCCTGCCAATTAATTGTAACAATAAAATAGTTACAATCAATTTTCTAATAGTGCCCTCTATATCCCAGAATTTCATCCTTGGCGTTGACTTCTGGAAGGCATTCAATGTTGCTCCCCAAGTATTTAATACTCTTGGCGAAACCTCCACTGCTGCTCAAATTAGTGAGATCCGCACAATAATACCTCACGAAAATTTAAGCACGGACCAGGCTCTCCAACTGAAAGAAATGGTCAATAAATTCGAGTCAATATCTTTCGAAAAATGTGGATTAGGTTTGACAAATTTGGTTGAACACCATATCAAAACCAATGGCCCACCCATCAAGCAACGTTATTACAACTTAGCCCCC
This sequence comes from Limnephilus rhombicus, assembly GCA_929108145.2. Classification (NCBI taxonomy): domain Eukaryota; kingdom Metazoa; phylum Arthropoda; class Insecta; order Trichoptera; family Limnephilidae; genus Limnephilus; species Limnephilus rhombicus. Next base: position 680,293 of record OV815275.1, read on the forward strand.
CAAAAACTTAAACTTTTAGAAAACGAACTTGATGAAATGTTAAAAATGGGTGTGGTGGTTCCCAGCAGAAGTGCATGGACCAACCCAACTCTTTTGGTTTCTAAAAAAGACGGCTCTGCACGTTTCTGTCTCGACAGTAGACGTTTAAACTCTTGCACGGAAGCTGATGCGTATCCCTTACCTCACGTTCACGCAACCTTAGACAAGCTGCGTAACGCCAAGTTCATCTCTTCTGTCGATCTCAGCAAAGCGTTTTGGCAAATACCCTTGGACGCAGAATCGTGCGAAAAAACTGCTTTCGTTGTACCTGGTAGGGGAATGTTCCATTTTAAAAGATTACCCTTTGGTCTAAAAAACAGCCCCGCCGAGTTACAAAGACTGATGGACAAACTTTTCGGTCCTGAAGTCGATAACAGCCTGTTTTGTTACCTTGACGACCTCATCATCGTCAGCGATACCTTTGAAAAACACCTATTAATGCTGGAAAAAGTTTTTCAACAACTCAAGTTCGCTGGTTTAACCATCAACTTGAAGAAGTCTGAATTCTGTAAGTCCCGTCTACGTTATTTGGGATTCATTATCGACGAAAAAGGTCTAAGAACAGACCCCGCTAAGGTGGAAGCCATGGCAAATTTTCCCCGACCCAAAAACGCGAAGGAAGTCAAAGGTTTCCTTGGACTTGCAGGTTACTACAGGAGATTCATCAAAGACTTTTCCACTATCGCAGCCCCCTTAAATAAAATTACCGGCATCCGTAAAGGTGTCAGCAATTTCCGATGGTCTGTCGAAGCTGAAGAAGCGTTTACAACTCTAAAAAATGCCCTTCAAAAAGCTCCCGTTCTGAATTGCCCGGATTTTGCACTCTCTTTTACCCTCCACACGGATGCCTCCAATGTAGGAATCGGTGGAGTCCTTACTCAAGAATTCCCAGATGGCGAACACCCTGTAGCGTATTTTTCCCGTACATTAAACAAACACGAGAAAAACTACGGAATTACCGAGAAAGAGTTATTGGCTGTATTGGATTCTGTTCACCATTTCCGCGGTTACATAGACGGTAGCAAATTTACTGTAGTTACAGACCATAGTAGTTTGAAATGGTTGATCTCTTTAAGTAATCCCTCCGGTAGGCTCGCTCGTTGGTCCTCCCGTTTGTCTCAATACAATTTTGATGTTGTTCACCGTAAAGGCGCGGACAATATTGTTCCCGACGCCCTTTCAAGAATTGAACTGGCTTCATTAAATGTTGACACAATTGCCCCCCCTCCATCTACAAAAGATGAATGGTACTTGAAAATCTTCGAAGGTTGTAAAAATAACCAACAAAAGTTTCCTAATTTTATCATAAAAGAAGGACAACTATACCGTAATTGCAAGGTACCACTATCCATCCTCGAAGATTACTCGTGGAAACTTGTCGTTCCCCTCGAAGGTAGAGAACAAATAATTATTGACAATCATAGTGCTCCCGACTCCATACACCCAGGAAATTTCAAGACGTATAAAAAAATCTCCTTGAAGTATTACTGGCCTGGTCTCTTCAAGCAAATTCACAATTACATCTCTAAATGTGAAACTTGTAAAGCCTATAAACATAGCACGGCAGCACCTGCCGGCCTAATGGGTAATCCCAAACGTGCCGACAGACCCCTACAATCATTGTCAATGGACCTCGTCGGACCCTTTCCCCGAAGTTATGCCGGACACATGCACATACTTAGTGTAGTGGATGTTTTCACTAAATTCTGTTGGATCTTTCCTTTAAAAAGAGCCAACGCGTCCGCCATCATCAAACTTCTGGAAAAACACATTTTTATACCTTACGGAACACCCAGAACCGTAATTGTTGATAACGGAAAACAATTTATTGCCCAAGAATTCAAAGATTTTCTTGCCAAATACGGAATCAAGGATATTTACTATAATACCTTGTATACTCCACAAAATAACACCGTCGAACGTTATAACCAAACAATCAACACAGCTCTGGCTATTCTAGTTGATAAAGATCAACGTACTTGGTGTAAAAACCTAGATAAAATTCAGGCTGCAATGAACAACACTGTTAATCTGGCCACTGGTTACACACCTTTCTTCTTAAAACACGGTATGGAACAAGTTGTTCATGGTTCTCTACATAGGAACACAAACTTTCCTACGTCAATTGCCACCACAAGCAACCCTACCGCGGACTATGCCCATCGTCTGGAAGAACTGTCGGCCATCTACAGTGAAGTCACTGATGCTTTGCTCCTGGCTCATCAAAAGAGTGCGGACAGATACAACCTACGTAGGAAACATGTCACCTTCAATACAGGAGACATAGTTTGGAGAAAGAACAACACACTTTCCCAAGGAGCCATGTATTTCTCTGCCAAGCTGGCACCACGTTTCGTGAAGGCCAAAGTTCTAAGAAAGATATCAGATCTAGTGTACTCCTTGTCTGACTGCTCTGGAAAACACATTGGTAATTACCATATTAAGGATATCGCAAAATCTGGAAGTGAGGAGTCAAGTAAAACTGCCCCCACTATCTCAGCAAACTTAAAATGATCCAGTGTGTATCACCACAACCTTTTTGTAAGCACACCAAGTCTTACAATGGCCGGCGTGTAAAGTATCAATTACATGCCCACCCTTTCGTTGATAAAACGAATATTGTTAAAAAAAATCATTTTTGTAAATTTATGTACAATCCACGGTGTAGTTTGCCCCGTTCATGTTCGTGAATTGGCAACCACCGTAATTTTTGTCTCACACGTTTTTTTATTTTTTTTCTTTTTTCTTTCTTTTTTCTCACCTGTTCCAAAATTGATCACTTTAGAGCAGAGACACCCCTCGAGTGACAGTGTTCGGGAAGTCATGAACCCAATCATTGCCTCTCAACCCCTCACACTACGCAACGTTCATGCCATGGCACGCTTTGCCATGTAATGCAATATTGTAATTTTCACCATTTTTGTTTGTTGTTTTTTTCATCATATCGGAAGGAATCTCTTCATTTTTTTCTTTTTATGTTCTGTAAATACTGGAGCGTCGTTCTATAATCGATTTGGTAAACTCCAAAGCGTTAAATCACGACCCAGGACTAGTAAACCATCTCAACATGCTCCATATTTTACCCATCATGGTAAAGATAAGTGGTTACTCACATAATCACATTCCTTGTGTATAGTAGTTTTCAATTTTTTCTCAAATGTCAAAAATTGATGGCGTCCTACCCGAGCTCTTTGCTAACAAATTGGATTTTGACACATCCATTTTGAAATCATATGTATATAAATAAAGGAAAAGCCTTTAAATTGGTCTTTCCATCCTTGTACAAATCCTCATGGACTCGTTTCAACTAAAGTACGTAAAACCAAATACTCGGTCTTTTGTTGTTATAAGAAGTCCTCGATTTGTCCCTCTTCACAACATGTATGTCTTGTATTACATGCTTCAACCCTTACGGAAAAGGTTAATAAAACCTAACGGCAGCCCTGATTTCCGTACATAAATAACCGCAGTTTAACGTAAATCATCAATGTTTTGTTTGATCATCGTTTTACAAACATAGGCATTCAACTCCTGTTTCGCCATTTAACCAAGTATTTGCAACCTAAATTGCACATAACCTGGTATGTTGTAACCGCACAAAGGGTATGTAAAACCACAATTGGTCCCTTTTATTTGTCCCCACTGAAGTTTGCTGCAATAGACAGTATGTAAAACCATGTAGGTCTGTCTTTGTTTGTCACATGGTGTAAACAGAAATGTACTCTGTCATCACCCCGCCTTTATAACATACGAAGTGACATTAAATTGTTTACCTCCTTGTTATCCTATCGTACGCTCCTGGGCTACGGAGTTAGTTAATCTAACAAATCTTTATAAACTGTGTTAAAACAAGCATAGTTAACGTTTATTGTGTTGTATTTAAACGTAACCCTGTTACATTATAGGAGAGATCCTTAGAACATCCACCATTATAGGAGGGATCCTTAAAATACCTGCCGCGATACGAGAAGTTCGTCATAATCACTTTTTTCTCATAGCTAAATGTTATTGAGCTGGTCGTGTGACATATTTGTCATGAGAACCATTTTGTACATTCTATTTTGGTCGTGTGCCATTCATTTGTCATGAGAACCATTTTGTACATTCTATTTTGGTCGTGTGCCATTCATTTGTCATGAGAACCATTTTGTACGTTCTATTTTGGTCGTGTGCCATTCATTTGCCATGAGTACCACCCTTTTCGTATAACCTGTTCCGGTCGTGTGTCATTTATTTGTCATGAGTACCGCTTTTATGTATAACTGTGTATAAACTCTGTACACGAGACGTGGAGACGTAATAACAATACTTACCGTGATTCGTGTGAACGACATAATATCGGCTTTGCTATCTTCTTTAGGATGCATTGTATAAACTCTTTGACTTCTGTCTATAATTGAGTTATATCTTGTATGTACTTACATATTTTGTACACTATACGTGGAGACGTTAAAACACTTACCATGAGTCGTGCGAACGAAATAATATCAAACCCTTTGTGTGCGATCTACGAAATGTAGTCCACAACCCTTTGTTGTCATTCAACGCCAATGCCCGTGGACTTCCTGTTTTTTTACTTCTTTGCAAAAAGGAAAGAAGCCCAGGAATATCTACTATCCCAAAAGGACTAGTTTTCAGCTTCACTGTCAATTATGGGGCATAGTGCTGTGGGAGTTAATCGATTGAGCAAAAAAAACCACCTAACTCGTTGTCTGGAGAACGAACAAGAAAACCCCCAGGTTTGTGAAATTGGAGCAAGGGTCTGTCTTTTCTCACAATCATGTAGAAGTTTTTAAAATGACCCCTAATCTTTTGCCCAATACACGCGAAAGATTAGCCTCTTTGATATAATGTGTATTCAAATGTCTCCTCATCCTTTTTGATAAATGTAAAGAGTCAGGAAATCTGCTGGTTGATTATGTTTCATTTTCACATAGAGTTTGAATCGGAAATTGGTCCAGTCTCTAGCAAGTTTCGCAACTCGTCTCCCTTCTCCCCTCCTCCTCCCATTCCCCATGTTTCAGACTTATGTTATGAAGTGAAAAATCTGTCGTTGACCATATCTCGCCCTCACTTGGAGTTCGAATAGGTAACTGTCCGGTTATCTACAGGTTTTCCCCCTCAATCTCTGCATATGTCTCACCAGTTTTTTCTCTCTTTTCTCAATTCCACGAAACACATTCATGAATGTTGGATATGTACGATATGCACTTGGCGTACCGTCTGTCTCCTTTTGACAACCTTTATTCATGAATTGGTTTCCCTTTGCCGTGACTAGTTCACGATTCTTTGTCTCGTTCTTTGAAATTCTACGAAAATGTTACCATCTCATGTTAGCATAGGCCATAGAGGGCCGGTTGTTTTTTAACCAAGACATATTGTCACTAGGCAAACGCCAAGTCATCCTGGCAAAGGAAAATGTTCATGTAATCACAATTTAGTTAGGAATCTCTCTTCGTCACTCTCTGGGTCGGTGGTTAAAATTTCGTTATTTCATTATCTGGACACATTTTGTTTCTCTCCAAACCTTTTCTTCATTGGTCCCTAGGCAGGTAAACTTCAAGAATTTTGCTCTAATAATAATTCCTCCCGGATTTAAAAAGAAGCCCAGGCGGATGTCATCACCAACAGCCAAGCTGAGCTTCACTTCCTGACAGCACGCGCTGTGGTTACAAGGTCTCTCCTGCTGCCATTTTCTACGCATTTGTTCCTGAAAGCACAGACCATACCGCCCATACGTATGTTGTCTTGTCGTGCCACAGCAAGCTGAGTTGTCCCACTATACTTTATGACACTCTAAACTACCTTTTGGGCACGCTAGCTCTTAGGTTTGTTCTTACTCTTGCTATCAATGCCAACCTTGTCGTCTCTTGCTCTGTCATGCAGTGACGCATATATCGTCATGTGTAAACCATCATTACCTTGACCCACCAGTATTCGCTGAATGCGCACCAATACAAGTTATCTTGAGCTACATTATGCTTCAATAACCATTATATACGATCCGTGTTTACCATAATAACACTTAGGATTCGCACTGGCATGTCTGCAGATACTGGATTCTTCTCTTCAATGACCTCTGTAACCATAGTCGCGGCACAGCAACCACAGTCTCCACTTCGTGAACTTCGACGTCTTCGACAAAACCAAGTGTTTTCTAAGGCCCAAGTGTACTCCTGAGCGTTGTCTCAAATGGGTCTGATTACAGTGATAATGTAATCCTTAGAATCCGTGAAGTCACGTCCTTTTCTTCGAAATTCTCCGAAACCAAACAAATCCACGCTTCACAAACTTAGCTCCAAGACCAATGAAACCTTAGAATCACACACTTTTTCTCTTCTCTTGTACAAATGTATTGTCATTCTTTCAATTGCTTAACCATGTGTATTGTCATTCTTTCAATTGCATAACCATGTGTATTGTCATTCTTTCAATTGCATAACCATGTGTATTGTTATTTTCAATTGCATAACCTTGTATGTTGTTTTACACCATGTACTTTTCCCAAATTTGTCTTTTCCAAACATTGTATGTACCCCCACCCATTCCCTACAAACATTGTGACCCAAACTATAGCATAAAACTGTATGTTCTAAGCTAGGAAATCTCTCAAGCAACGAATCTCTCAAAAACCCCGATGGAAGCATAAGAGGATTTTTTTTCCCTACAGCTCCATTGCCACGTCGCTTTTTTTCCAAGCGCGGGGGGAAGTGTTATGGTACGCCCAAACGACAAAGAATTCAAACTCCTAATTCGCCGCAAACTACACAACACCCTGCTCTCCCCCCTGTTCCCTGCTTCCTACTTCCTATCCCATCCGCCCACCCGCACGCGATCCCTTCCACCAGTTGAGAATTGCGAGCCGCCTCGGGCACACGTTAAGCCCGCGCGTTGATTCCCACTGTTCGCGCCCGGCGTACTATCACTCGAATTGTACTCAAATATAACCTGCAATGTTAATTCAATAACCTACGGGTTTAGCGCTGATATTTCACCATGCCTGTGTAAACTTCGGTTCTGTCCTAAACTCGGGAGGTGCCCCTGGAAGCCGGAAGACGAAGACCCCCCAACATCATGTAAGCTGTACAATTGTTTCCTCATTTGATTGTGTCCTTTAACGATAGACTGTAAACTCCCGCGCAAAGCCATCACTCAGAGAGTTTCGTTTAGGGATCTTGAGGTTATAAACACGATAGCTAGGATTGTGTAGTATGTATTTCTTGTGTTGAATTGTACTGTAATGACCTATGTACTGTGTTTTAAATTTGCAATACATGAATCTAGTTAACTCAATCCTGTTATTATTCTGCTACGGCAGGAGGGTTTCCTAGAGGGGGAGTATCCTGCCAGACGACTGAGATGCGAAGGAATTTCTGAAGCCTCGAGCGACCCACCACCTGAATAGAGGGTAAATCATGCCTCCCCTGAGAGCTAGCTTGGGACATGTTTGGGGGCCCGCTCCTAACAATATATACATGTATAGATATATGGAAAAGAAAATGTACATGTATGAATGTTCATGTATGTACTTATAGGTATATATCTTCATAGATTTTATTTTTTATCTTTCATATATATTTCTTTATCATATAAGCATAGTAGGCATAGGAATAGGCAAAGGGCATATAATTTCACATTGTTTTTTATCTTTTTATACTTTTTTATCATTATTTTTTATCATTTTTAATATCACATAATTTTTTTATCTTTTTATACTACTATTTATCTTTTTATAATATTATGTCTACTCTGATTCATATCCTTTTTAATAAATATAAAATGTTATTTACCTACCTCGGAACAGACTATGTCTAGTGAGGTGGGTAAAATAAAACTTAGTAAATAAATGAAAAATAAATAAACGCCCGGGTTGCCGGCACTGAAACTGATAACCAACACCACTGCCGTAGGTCACCCCAAGTGGTTCGCTGCGTTTTGTGATTTAGTAGGGGTGCCCGGGTACATGAGGTGAGGTTTGTCTAGGTCTTGGAGGCGGATGACCAGGAAACACTGAACCCCAGATTCCTACCCACCCTTTAAACCCTTTTCTTTCCCAGAACTCTCTTCTCCTTCTTTGCCTTAAAAAACCCTCCACCCAGCATCTCCCACACCCAAGAGCTTCACACAGGAGGCCGTGGGGAAAATAATTTCCCTCAGGGCCTATGTCATCTTTGGGGATGCTGTGTGGAGGATTTTTTTAGGAAAGGAAGGAGATGAGAGTTCTGGGAAGGAAAAGGGTTTAAGCGGTTGTTAGGAATCTGGGCTTCAGTGTGTCCTGGTATATATTAATACACAGTTTTACGACCGCGCACTCTTCGACTTTACGCGAAAACCGACCGATCTGCCCCTCGCGATTCACCAACCTTATCGTTCACTTTCGATCAAAGTCACATTCAGCCACCCTCAGTACTTTGATTTTGTGAGGTCAATTTATTCGCAGAAAAACTGACGCGAATCGACGGCGAAAACTAGAACCAGTAGTCAAATTATACTCGATTCGGCCAGGTTACATTTCCCGCCGACAGGTTCGCGTTTCCAAAAAAAAGATGTCATTTTGGCAATCAGTTTCAACGCAAATGAAAATGCTAGGAACGTTGAGTCAGGTCAGGGATCTCAGACGTCAAATTTTTAGCCTAACATAACAGACTTTTCACAGTTTTCGGTAGTGGGTTTACGGTACGCGGCATTGCGGCATTGCGGCCCCAAAACCGATCCCTACTCGGATGTTTTTCAAAAATCTAATACAGTATAGAATCCGCAACTTTTAATACCAAAATTATATACGATTCTCATATAAATATATGTCAGGAGAAGCTGATGAATATCGGACATTTTTCGGAAAAATTCATATCGAAAACGTTTTTTCAAATTACCCGAGAATGTGTAAATAGCTGGCCATATGAAAAGAACATAATTTATTACGGAGTAGGTACCTACTTATTTCGGTAGTATTACAAATATGATAAAAAAGCAAAGAGATTGCCGGAATTTTTGAAATGTGCAGGTACCTACCTAAATGGGTACCTACACAACGAATTAGGTTTTAATGCAATAAATAGTAAGGTAAGGTTGTTTCGATGATATATTGAATAATTCAACTTTTTTTAAAGTAAATTTTTTACATTCTATTTTGGTTCTATTTAAGTTCTGTTTTTTATCATTAAAGGCCATTTGCATCACAAAACTGAAATAATTACAGAACTTTCTTGAATTGAAAATTGACAAGAAAAAATTTAAGAATTGTCAATTTTTTTTTAAACAACCCAGCCTTATTATTTTAAAATGTTATTCTATTTGGATATTGTGAAATAACAAAAATATATATATTACGCTGTTCTAGGTAGGTACTTACTTACGGGGGCTTTTTTTCTTAAAAAATCAAAACATGATATTGGATGATTCGAATTTTGACAGGTGAAAAACACTGTTGCGTTTTTTTCGTTTTAATACAAAAAATCGGATTTTTGGCATTTAGTCAGTTTTATTTTTAGTTTTTTGTCCTCTTTTGAGTTCGTTTATTGCTGACCAAGTCCAGTAAGTGTTATTTTATTTTTGTTTTATATCCTTTTGCCCCAATGGCCTTTGCCATGGGGAAGAAACCCCCTGATCCCGCTCCCCCTGACCCTCCAAATTTTGACATTGGTAGTGAGGTGGAGATAACAGACCTTCAAATTCCATCCTCTACTCAAAAAAAGAGGAAAGTTTGCGACCTTCAAAAAACTGATTCTTCACAGGTCTCAAATCCTGTAGCTTCTCCTCTTTCTTTGTATCCGACTTCAGCAAAAGCTCCCTTCATAGTTTATGTTCAAAACAACTCTCCTGGCCACTCTTTACATCCCCTTGAATTTGGTAAATTCATTTGAAAAAACCACTTGGCATTTCCCTAGGTGGTATCCGATCAGAGGGCAGATTTCGCATTTGTGTTGAGTTCACATCCGCGTTGAATGCCAATAAATTCCATCGACTCCCTCTCTGCAAAAAAAATTAAAGCCTATATCCCTTCTTTCAATATCTCTCGCTTGGGTCTCGTTAGAGGTATTCCTGTAAACCTATCTGAAGAAGAGCTTATCTCGGAACTCATTATTCCAGCATCTTCGGGAAAAGTTATTAAGACTAGGCGTCTTAACTTCAAAGATCGATCATCTGAGTCTGTAGTTTGGAAACCCTCTCAAACTGTAGTTCTGACATTTGAAGGACAGTCCCTTCCCTCTCACGTTTATTTATTTCACAACTCTCTCCCGGTGGAAATTTATTCGTACCCAACAATCCGATGCTTTAATTGTTGTCGGTTTGGCCATTCTAAGCAATCATGCCGCTCCTCTCCCCGCTGCTTTAAATGCGCAGAAAATCATTTAGCAGTCCAATGCTCCTCCCCTTCCAATTCCCCCACTTGTCAATTGTTCAGGCTCGCACACAGCCACTCATCCATCCTTCCCCGAACTTTCTCGCCAAAAAAACATTAAAAGTTATATGGCCTCCAATAGCGTTTCATACTTCTATGCCTCCAAATTAATAGCTCCTTCTAAAAAATCTTTTGCTGAAGTTGCCTCTCAACCCCAAATTAGTGCTCCTTCAAACTTGTCTTTCAAGAAAACTGTAATGACAAAACAAGCTTCTCGTCCAATTAAAACCACTGAATATGATCAATTTGGCCATAACTCCCAGCTCTTGTTCCCAAATGGTAACATCAGCTCTCTTTTTCCTCAAAAATCCGTCTTTTCTAACTCCAATTCAACTAACAGAAATGCTTTCAATCCTGATCTAAATGTAAATTCCATAAACAACAATACTTCTAATGACAATTCTTCTTTTATTCAAACTCTTCTCATGCTACTTATCTCTGTTATTAACAATAATAATTCTCTACCGTCCAACGCTGCCTCGTTACTCTCCTCTTTGTATTCTCTTCTTCCCAATGGCTGCCCCAACAGCAGCAATTCTGCAGTGGAATTGTAGAAGCGCCACCTCCAATAAGGATGACCTCATCCACCTTCTACATTTACACTCCATATCGATTGCTGCCGTCTCTGAGACTTGGTTCAAGCCATCTCAACTCTTCAAGGTGATTGGCTATCAATGTCTGCGGGACGACCGCATTGATGGGAAGGGTGGTGCAGCCCTTTTCATCAAAAACTCTCTCCCCTTCTCCCCTATTTCCATTAAACCCCCAAATTCATCCTTCCAATTAGTGGCAGCCACTGTCTCCAATATTACATTTGTATCTCTCTATATTCCTCCTTCTACCCCATTTGACCTTCCACTGTGGGTTCACATGCTTAGCAAAATTTCTTCTCCCTTGGTCATTTTGAGTGATTTCAATGCCCACTCCCCACTCTGGGGTTCTTCTTCCTCGGATCCCTCAGGTATCAAATTAATTGACCTTTTGGACTCCTTGAACATATGTCTCTTAAATGACGGATCCTCAACAAGGTTTAGTCACCCTGGACAGAATCCTAGTGCGGTGGACATATCCCTCTGTTCCCCGAGTATCTATCCTCTAATCTCCTGGCGAATTTCTTCAGATCCCTGCGGCAGTGACCACTATCCTATTATTTTGAATTTGGCTCAACGGTTGGATACCAATAACTTTAAAAGTAAGCCCAAATTTATTACAAACAAGCGGATTGGTCCCGTTTCAGAGACTCTATCCAGGATCTTTCCCTCTCCCTGCCTTCCCCTTCTTCTGATAATTGCACCTCCTCTTATAAATCTTGGACTGATTCCATTCTAAAATCGGCTGACAAGTCTATCCCCAAATCATCTCCTGTAGGCTCGAAGGCTCGCCCTCCCCCTTGGTGGGATGAGGAATGCCTTAGAGTGCTGAAGGAGAGGAAAGCGGCCAATAAGACATACTGCCAACAGATGACTATGAATAATTACATCTCAGCCAAGAATGCCCAAGCTGTTGCTAAACGCACATTCCGTTTCAAAAAAAAAAACAGCTGGCGTAATTTCTGTACCAATATATCCCCTGCTACTCCAGCAGGGGAGGTTTGGTCCATGATTCGCAGGTTTAGATCTTCCTTTTCCCTGCCAAAGCCATCTCGTAATTCTGCTATTTGGATTGATGACTTTGTTAATAAAATAGCTCCCCCTTATGTCCCTAATTTTGATGAACTTCCTTCTTTGCCTTTCACTTTAAAATCTTCTTCATGGTTAGATGCTCCATTTTCCTTTGATGAGTTAAAAAGAGCCATTGAAATCCTCAATGACTCAGCTCCGGGCAAGGATGAAATCCTGAATATATTCATCCGTCATTCTGATGACAATTCTCTTACCTACTTTCTCTCTCTCATCAATGTCTTTCTGGATTCTGGCATTATTCCCCCAGACTGGAAAATTCAAAATATCATTCCCATTTTCAAAAGTGGCAAAGATCCAAGCATAGGTTCGAGCTACAGACCTATCGCCCTCTCTTCTACTCTTTGCAACGTATCTGAAAGAATGATTAAGAATAGATTGGACTGGTTCGTAGAAAAAAAACAAATTCTTTCCCCTTCCCAGTTTGGATTTAGAAAGGGTAAAAGTACCCTTGACAACCTTTCCTCTCTTGTTACAGATATCAAATTAGCATTATCTAAAAATGAATATTGCATTGCAGTGTTTTTAGACATCTGTGGAGCATACGACAATGTTCATATTCCCATCCTGAAAGAAAAGTTACTGGCAATAGGTATTCCGCCTAAATTAGTAAAATTCATTGTCAATTTGCTCTCCCAGAGAACTATTTTTGTAGATGGGTCTGAATCCCCTCCCCACATTAGACACATTTTCAAAGGTCTCCCGCAAGGGTCAGTCTTAAGCCCGATCCTGTACAATATTTACACATATGATCTAGAAAAATCTATTCAATTCTTGTGCAACATACTCCAATATGCCGATGACTTGAGTTCTATAAATATCCCGTAATATTTTTATCGCAGCATCAGCAATCAACAATGCTCTTAGAAAACTTTTGGCGTGGTTAAATATTAATGGCCTTGAACTTTCCCCCTCCAAAAGCAAAGTTGTCATCTTCACTCGTCGTCGAAAGCTCCCAGAAATTCAGGTGAGATTTGGCGATGAAATCATCCCTATCTCTAAAGAAGTTAAGTTCCTGGGAATGTTTTTAGACTCAAAGCTTACTTGGAATTCTCACATAAATCATGTCATCATGAAATGCGAAAGTAACATCAATCCCCTTAGATTTCTGTCCGGAGTGTGGTGGGGATCACACCCATCATCTTTAAAACTTCTGTACAATGCTCTCATCCGAAGCCATCTTGATTACGGATCTTGTCTGTTTGATCCAATGTCCACTTCAAATTCGCTTAAATTAGATAAAATTCAGTCTAAATCTCTTCGCCTTATCTTAGGAGCCATGAAATCTTCCCCAATCAACGCAATGCAAGTTGAATGCTGCTAACCTCGCTTAAATATAAGAAGGCGATGCCTAGCAGAAAAATATATTTTCAAAACATGCTCAATAACTTCTCTGCCCCTGATTCCCAAACTTCAATTGTTAAAGTATGAGGTTAATTTGAATCCATTTTGGAAAAAACATTCCCCTCCCCTTTTCTATAATTGCTTCAACACTTTCCTGGATGCTTCCACAAACTCCTATCGCAATGAATCTCTCCCCTTATACTCTTATCCGTATAAATGTCTTACTTTATATCCAAAGGTGCACCAATTTATAGGAATATGTAAAAAAAAATATTAAAAACTCAGTTCAATCCAATAATGCAGAATTCAACAAAATTATTGAAAATAACTGGCCAAATTATATAAAATTTTTCACAGATGGTTCCAAACTCAGTTCGGACTCCCATTGTGGGGCCAGTGTCTATGCTCCTCACAGGAAATTGTGTTTCCCACACAGACTTCCCAAAGAATGTTCCATTTTCTCTGCTGAATGCATAGCTATCATAGAAGCTTTACATCTCGTCAAATCTCTCAACATTAGAAATGCCCTCATCCTTTCAGACTCACTTAGCTCATTACAAAAAATAAGGGCATCCCCTCTCAATTCCATTAGTGACTCTCTTACCTGCTCTATCAGAGACCTCCTGCATTCCTTGTCGCTGGCTCACGTGTCAGTGGTCTTGGCCTGGATCCCAGGACACCTTGGTATTGGTGGAAATGAAATGGCTGATTCTATTGCTAAGGAATCCACTGTTCATGGTCCATTAAATAGCATTCCTATTCCTGTTAGATACTTTAGACCATAATATTTTTGAGTGTCCTATCAATGACCAATTTCCAAACTTCATACCTGAATTGTTAAAACTTAAAATTGAATTCCCTACCAGTGTACCCTGCCTTCTTAGTCTCAACTCTCCTGAAATTCACTATTTGTTAGCAAAATTTATTTACAAAAATGGCCTCAACATTTAAGAATCAATCAGATTTCTCTCTCTTCCATACGTATACATTTGTTTCTAGCTGTGTTATTATGTACAGTTGTACAGGTTCCTTTTTTTGGGAATCTGTACGTCTTCCTACTCTACAATATTGTAATGACTATTAATACCAACTCTGTGTGTTACTCTGTATGTTACTCTATATGAAAATGGATATATGGAATATGTACAGGTTCCTATTTTTTGGAACCTGTACATCTTCCTACTCTTCAATTTTGTAATTATTATTAATGCCAACTCTGTGTGTTACTCTGTGTGTACAGTTGTATAGGTTCGTATTTTTGGGAACCTGTACATCTTCCTACTCTACAATTTTGTAATTACTACTAATTCCAACTCTGTTTGTTAGTACAACTTGTATAATCTTATGAATATTTGTCTTGGCCCATTGTCTATAAGTATTTGCTAATATAATTTATGTATTCCATGTAAAAACTGAAATAGTAACTAATTTTAAAAAAATATGAAAATGTAACTAATTTTAAAAACTGATAATGTACCTAATTTAAAAAAATCTGAAAATGTAAATAATTTTAAAAAATTGATAATTTAACTAATTTACAAAAAAACTGGAAATGTAAATAATTTTAAAAATATGTAACTTACTTTAAAAAATGGCCAAGATCACCCTTAATGGATGAAAGCCAAATAAACAATTTAAAAGAAAATGATATTGGATAAAATTATTTGGGTTGAAAAGAAGTTTTTTAAAATTATTTTATGCTCAACAACATAATGGCGTTGTTTTGGTGAAATATTTCAACAAAGTACCTACTTAGTACTTACAATGCAACTATAATAGTGCGCTCTGGCATCATGAATTTATGCATCAGCACAGCGCTCTTGAGGCGATTTTTCGCAAAAACAGCGCTATATAAGTTGTCCAAATTTATTATTATTATTATTGCTAAACCGTTCATCCGATTGCGATGAAACTTTGGGGGAGCGGTCTACTACCTGTTCCCTTTGTAGGCGCTCATTCCTAGCTTCATCCGCATTCAGACATCGTTTTTTCTTCATATATTTAATTTAACACACACACTCCTGCTCGCTTCGTTGTTATGAAAATATTTGCGTTGGACGCCAAAATGTTATGAAGATATTTAACTTTCACATTGGAAGCTAAAATGTTAGGAATATAATACATGGAGAGCATGAGACAAGTGTAATTATTACTGGAGAATTTCTCAGGCGTGGACCTTAAGCAGGCGGCTGTGTAATACTTTGTATGAGGATAGGTTATTTAAATGAAATAGTATTGTGCTTTGACACAGTTAAATTAATTTATTAATTAAGTACAAATAATAATCAGGGCTAGACTAAATTCTGAATGGGCATATTATGGAGCGTTAGTACCGTTTAATCTTGAGGAGTTGATTAATGGGTGAATGTCATACGTAGGCGATCCATGCTGCTGCTTGCTGCCTTCGGAGATGGGCGGTTAGCTCCCTCCGCTGCTGACATGTGCTGAACGGCATGCTGGAGCGATGAACAGGCCTCCAGTCCCGCGGTTTCGCAGTGACGTCCCGTCCAAGGGCGGTTGCCAGCCAGCCGACTATGTTGATGACGGCCAAGGTGGGCGATCTTCGGCCGCACTTCTGGCTCCGGGTATAGTCGGAAGGTCTTGTCATGACTGCGTCTGCAGATGCTGCATGTGGTTTTAATCCAGCAGAAATAATGTGCTCCCATGGTACTCCGCTGCTGATCCAGGATTTTAATGATTGTCCTGATGGTCTTCAATAATGGATGCCGCTGGTGGGCGCGGATTTACCAATCTTCACATGTTGTTAAAATAATGGCGAACTACGACTATTTGATTACGTCGACCCGCCACAGGGACGGTGGCCGTGGTCACCTGTTGCTGCTCAAAGAATGACGAGCTCCAGGCCAGTCCTGCCTAGTGAACCCCTCTGTGCAGATCCTCAGTATCACCAACTGAGCAAAGGTAAGCATTTCAATGCTACCAATATAATGATGTTGAATGTTAACAAACTTCACACCAAAAGTACCCATACACAGATAGTTCACTTGTTACATTATTTTTTATGTAACATTTCCGCCCTTCCCACACAAAAAAAAATTATCCATAATTTTTTTCTTTAAAAACACTCCCTAAAAAAACACAAGCCCACTAGAAACCTAAGCTAAACTCAAAGCAAAAATAAGCATATGTAAAAACTATACAATAACGGGTGATTATAAACCATAGTAGATGGGTGCCCGCATGTGAAGAAATGGACGATCCAATGTCATCTGGACGAACTCTCGAGGTTTTCGCGAAGCTAGAGGCGAACGTCTTCAATGGATTTGAAGCACCCAACTCTGTCACAGCGACCCCTGAAAAACACCAAAACAGTTCTGTAGGTATTTGCAATAGCAAAAAAGAACAACAAAGTTTTGAATCTAGAATATTATGAAACTTGGTTACGAATGATTAGTTAGAAAATAAATGTTGAGTTTATGACTATTATTGTTTTTTAAATTTTATTTTAAGTATTTGGTAAAAGCATTTTTGCTGAATGTATGGGGCTCAAAAACATTATCTGTCTCTTTCCAAGAGCTCAATATAAGATAATGTAAAAGGATTGATTTTGTATATTGTGACTTGATGTGAGAATTGTGAAGTGATTTATTTATCACTTTCAGTAGTAACGTGGTATGCATACATAACTCGATTTTTCAATAGAGTAATATGATAAGAGCGAGTTGTTAGGATTGACAATACTTTAAATCGAAAAAACCGAACAAACTCGAGACATTACACGCTGTTACTTTGGTATGTCCATTAATGATCAGCATGACAACGGCCCTTCTACCTTCTGCAGGGAAAACATCCACAGACAATAGATCCTCCGTCTTCACTCTGATCGGTTCCGAAACGTCAGGCAAAGGCCCTGCTATGGCACAGACATATCAATCTGTCCATAGTTACTCCGTCTCCTGGAATGAAGATGAACGATCGAAGAATTCGAAACGTTACGAGTAGGTAGCGGCATACACTACTCTCATCTCTTCGGAACTTGTAAACAAAACATGGAAAAGTATCAATCTCCGGAATTGTACTCCCATAATTTTATGATGTGTTAACTGAGTGTAAACATGTTTCTCGCGGTACTTCAAGCACGGCAGGAAAACAAAAACCCTGGTTAAACAACATCGACGTCCATAAATTTTTTTATTTTGTTTTTGAATTCTCTAAGTCCACAAAATTACTAAAACATTATGCCCGTAATTGAAATAATTATCAAATTTATGAAAATGTCATGATTGACAGAAACCAGATATTAAATTCATCCAAAACAATTTTCCGAATTGTTGTCATAATCCTCTTAATGTAGAAATAACACAGCTTTGTTATTGTTGATAATTGATGTTGTTGTTAAATGATGTTGAAGAAAATGTATTAATTTGTGCCAAAACCTGGATTTAAAAATTATTTGAATAATGTTATGACGGTTTAAAAATTCCTGCATTCTTACGTTATTTATAAATGAATGTATCCTCTTCGCGTTGACAATTTAAAATAAATGTTTGTTTATTTGTTGCTGTGATGAGATATAGTAACAATTGTCACATAATATTTCGTAGCTAATGAAATAGAATGTAAGACCGTTTTCTATTTAGCAAAGAATAATTATTTAGAATGAAAGTGAAAAGTAAACAAAATAATTCACAAACCATATTATAACAGAACTGTCATTTTGAGATTGTAAACAACATTATCTATGAAATGTCAGATTGAAATTTGAAAATGTCAACAGTGTATTATTTTGACAGGTAACAGCTGTTGCTTTGAAATCAAGTCCCGAAAATATTTAAAAACGAAGAATAATATAGAATCGTAATAATAACACCATAAAAGATATTTGAATATAATTGAATAGTTTTTAAAAACTTTTGCACGATATTGGCAAGTTTCACATTTTATTAACCCGATGAAAAAATTGTATTGCAAAATTTTTTAAATATTTTTAAGTTGGTATTCACCTTTGTAACTTCACTGCATAATATAACCTCAATAATTATAATATAATGCAAGAACATTTGCTCAGCAAATGTACATCGCGATACTAATGACATTAAATCAATTTGAAATACCTGTGTAAAATTAAGACATTTTATAATGCACATAACGACTTTGATATCAACTTCGTTGAGGTTAAAAACAACGTACGCGAAACGACAATTGATAATAAAGCGACGCACACGAAAATTAAAAAAAAACTTAATAGGTATAATGCGTATCTAAAAATAAACAATATTTAATGTATTTAATATACACAGTAAAGCATTTACACAACCGTAAAATTTTCCAATAGTATGTATGAAATAAAATCGCCATAATCGCAAACAACAATATGATTGTTACATATGAATTGAAAATCCATCCTTACAAAAGAAACCATGCGGGAATCTTTTGGTACAATTGAAATGTGACATAGTGTCGAACAAGAAATTTACCATCAAGTAATAAAATATAAAAATGTATGACTATATTATCTCAATAGAATAAATCAAATTATGTTGAGCGCCATAATGTTACCGACTACCTACAACGAAAGAATTTATTGTAGAAAATAATTCTTAATGTTGTCACATAAATATTATGTGACTAGTGCAGTTCTTGCCTATTTGGTTATTTTGTCTATGGTGTTTTTTTTTGAGACTGGTAATTTTATAACGGCAGAGAGACTGGAGACTGGAAGGGGGGAATTGTCACATAAATATTATGTGACCAGTGCAGTTCTTGCCTATTTGGTTATTTTGTATATGGTGTTTTTTTTTTAGACTGGTAATTTTTTGGGAAAGAGAGATTCTTCTTTTGTTTATGGTCACTTCCTCCCGGGCAGCGATGGGCTAGCTGTTCGTGAATTAGTCACTCACTTGAAAAGTGTTTCAATTTCAATATATCATGTGGATTTAAGTCGATCTTATCTTAAAAAGGCGCGGGGTGTTTTTTACGTAACACGAGAAGTTCGTGTACGGTATTATTTTTAGTGGATATGTAAATCCCACTTTTTCCGTTGTTGGCAATTGGCCATTTTGTGGAGGTGTGTTCTGGAGGTGAACTTGTGAAGGGATTGGTCCTTGTGGTGGCGGAATGGTGTGCCTTTGTGACCCCGCGTCGTGAGGTCACGGATGGTTGACGGTTCTACCGAGAGGCGCAGGTCTTGGCGATCAGTTGGGTCTACGTTTTTTTTTTCATGGAGCTTGTTGGGATGGCCCTGGGCTGGATGCACTCCTTGGAGGCGTGGCAGCCTTCTTCCTAAGAAGGATGACCTAGGATCTCGGGATTGCGCTGCGTCCCCGGTTGGGGAGCCTGGGGGTGTCTTCTCGTCTTCTCTCAGCTAAGCAACTTCGCGGTCGTCATCCGTCGTAGATTCGTTTAGTTAGGTTAGCGTGTTCAGGAGTCCATCTGGTATGTTATTGCTTTGTATTTTTTAAATATGCACTCTCATGTTTGTTTTTTTATTGCATACAATATAGTTTTATAAGATTCATCTTCTTTTTATTTTCTGATTTCTCACCTACTTGACAGAAAAATACCTTTCCCATAATCCTGAGCTCTGGTCTCTGCTCTGCCGTATAAAATTACACTCCTATTATATTGTACCAGAACTTGATCCCCTTTACAGTGGCGCTCAACGTGTAAAATCAGTTATTTTCGGTGCCCGAAACGTACTTTTCTGTCTTGTGGGGTGAATTCTCAGAATTTTTGCTGATAATATTAGAGATGAATCGGTGTGTGTGTGCATATATTTGGTTATATATCTATCTTGTTGATATAGAGCTTGATTAACTTTACATTTCATTTTGTTATATACTGTTTCTGTTGAATATTTTTGTTTGTTTACCGATTTGTAAGGCATCGGATTACTTTGACAGCAATTTTAAGTGTTGCCATTAAAATAATGTTTTACAGAAAATTAATTCATAATATCTCTAGAGGTGATAGCTGAATTGTTGTTGGGAATATTTTTTCAGTTTACTGGCAATTTCATTTTTACTGTCAGCTGTCTATTTTTCATCTATGTAATGCTTTATCGGAGCCGAGCTGTCAATTCTTGTTGACATTTGTCAGGTTATGTGCATTGTTTACTTAAAAAGCCGCGGAAGTTCATTATTAAATACATTACTTTTGTTTTGTAAACATCATACGACTTGTGACAGACATTTATCATAAGTAATTGTTTATTCTAAGCTTGCGGTAACCGATGTATTGGTAGAATATCGTAGCGGTACTATTCTTGTTCGCATTTGTGTCCGTTTATACGTTCATACTTTGGGGAGTTCGTGGAACGTATGTTATAAAAATAATTATTATTTTAAATATTTACTGCATTCTAAGGTGATTTTAAATAAATTATAAATGGCTTTGTCGTTATTGAAAATCAATGACAACTTATCAAGTTCATACGTACAGGGTGTTTGGTTATTGACGTGTTACAAATAAATAATTATTTATAACAGTTTGGTTAATCCTATTATTACCTTTAATTTCATATAATTATTTGAGAATAATAATTTAATTATAAATTAAATTAAAAATTTTATTTACATGGTTAGACATTTATCATAAATAACCGACGATCTTTTACGTTCTGTGCACAAGGATGACAGAAGGTCATCGTCAGTTACACAATATGGACGCATATATTTTGATGTCAAATTTTGGCGAGGATTTTAGATCTCATAAGTATATTTTGATTAAAATCCTAGTTTATTTATAGGTATTTATAAGTAGTCGTTTATACATAGTTAGCTATATTTATTTATAGGTATACTTATCTTTATAATTAATACTATGCATATATTAGTATTAGAATAATACTACCTTCATATAATTAGATATAATAAAAACTATTAAGTTTTTTTAAATATTTTCTTTTTTATGCGGTGGCATGAGGGAATACCAAACCTTCATACTGCTTCATTTAATTACATTTGTTTCTTTTGTGATTGTTCTGGTCTCATGCTTTGGAGTTTGGTACCCCCAAATCTTGTGCTCAGTACAGACACTTAATTCTAGTTCATTGACGATAAACCGTTTATTTTCCCTCGGTATACTGGAATGTGATCCTTGTGGTCACTGGCGCCCAAATTTTGTTAGTTAAGTCTTTCTTTCCTCCCTTAATATGCTTTTCTGTTAATAATAACATGCACTAGTTTCGAATTTATTTTATTTGTATTATTAAACGTATGATTATTTTGGTAATAATATACTTATTCACATAAGTACACACACGCTGATTTCATACCTTGTTCCATCTGTTTAACGGATTTAGTTGTAATGCTATTATTTTTAAGTTTATGCCATTCTTTCTTCAGTCCATTGGAGGCTCTTTTATTGCCCATAGCCCATAGAACCTCCAGGGAACTTGAGAAGAAATATCTTGGAATTTTGTGTTTCGGAGACTTGAGCTACTTTCTGATGCACAAAAGTTCTGTTAATTCTAGTATTGATAGTTAAGTATTCATAAGTTTAAGTATTGCATAGCTTTCCTAAAAGTTCTTTATATACATCTTAGTTCATAAGAAAGTTGTTTCTGTCTCTAACAAGGAAAGTACTGCTTTGGCATGCTTAACTAATAATTAATTCCTTTGGAATTATCGCTTTGCCTCTAATACAGGAAAGTGTGTTCTGTATAGTTTTAACTCTAAATAATATAAACATTAGTGTCTTACTGTTAGTATCATTATTAAACTTTAAATTAAGTATTACTAGTGTCATTCATTAAAATTTTGAATTGGTCACACCTCGAATAGTGTCAACTCACTGAAAGCCATAGTTGATCACACATTTTGTTTTGTTTGTACAAGAAATGCTGACTTTTGTGCACACGTGTAGTGTTTTTTTTAAGGGATGCCAGCTTGGGTATTACCGTGGTCTCATTTTTTTTACAAACAATGTCACTCTTTTGAGTTTTTGATGCAGGTTGTTTAATGGATTTTTGGATATCCTAAGCTGCGAGCTTAACTTTCTGTTTTGCTGTTAAGTACCAATTGACTTTTGTCATGATCTAATAGTTAGGTATTGTGTTATGTAAATCCTAATCTGACCACCTTGATTGGCAGGTATTTATTGTTTTATAAAACCTGACCTGATTTGATTTTTAAAAATTGGATAATTTTAATATTATTCTAGTTTGACGACCTTTTTACAAATAGGTATTTCTTCGGAATTGTAAATCCTGGTTCAATAATGACAGTTAGATGATCCAATGTAAGATCCCTACTCTGTCCACGTCTAATAGACAGTTTGTATACTGATTCTATATTACTTATAACACAGAAAAGTATTTTCTTGTGTCCTAGTTTTGCCAACATTGAACTCCATTGTTCTGAGTTGAAAAATGTATATCTATAATGATATTTTCATAATTTAGGCTTCTTTAATTTTAAGTATTTGTTTAATTTTAAGTTTTATCTTAAGAATGTTAAACCGGATGGACTTAGTAAGATAGGTTACTTTTTTTGCTATTCAAATATAGCGTAAATTCAGTGCGAGTGAGGGCTGTTTAACCCTAAAAAGTGAAGCCAAATTGGCCTTTATTTCCTGTATAAGGAAAAGTGATCAATTTTTTTTTCTTTTCTACAATTTATTTGGTTGTGTTTTTTCTTAAAATATGAAATGTTGAGTATTTTATAAGTATAAATCTTGTTAAATTGACACGAAAACAACAGGTCTCCTTTTTTTTAAGTAAATTCAAAACTTTGTTTAATTTAGTAGATGATGGTTGACTCCTTGTTTTCGTGCCTTTCTTTTCTTGTTTGTTCTTTATTATTAAGAAATTTATTTTTAAGAGATTTACCTTTAAGAAATTTAGTTCTAAGTTGTTATTTTAATTACTAATTAATGTTTTGTTATCATTTTTCTAGATACCTGATGGACTCATAGTTTAGTTAGTTTGTGGACTTAATTTTTCATGTTTGAGGGCAAACATTTTCGTGGGAAGGGGGGAATTGTCACATAAATATTATGTGACCAGTGCAGTTCTTGCCTATTTGGTTATTTTGTATATGGTGTTTTTTTTTTAGACTGGTAATTTTTTGGGAAAGAGAGATTCTTCTTTTGTTTATGGTCACTTCCTCCCGGGCAGCGATGGGCTAGCTGTTCGTGAATTAGTCACTCACTTGAAAAGTGTTTCAATTTCAATATATCATGTGGATTTAAGTCGATCTTATCTTAAAAAGGCGCGGGGTGTTTTTTACGTAACACGAGAAGTTCGTGTACGGTATTATTTTTGGTGGATATGTAAATCCCACTTTTTCCGTTGTTGGCAGTTGGCCATTTTGTGGAGGTGTATTCTGGAGGTGAACTTGTGAAGGGATTGGTCCTTGTGGTGGCGGAATGGCGTGCCTTTGTGACCCCGCGTCGTGAGGTCACGGATGGTTGACGGTTCTACCGAGAGGCGCAGGTCTTGGCGATCAGTTGGGTCCACTTTTTTTTTTCATGGAGCTTGTTGGGATGGCCCTGGGCTGGATGCACTCCTTGGAGGCGCGGCAGCCTTCTTCCTAAGAAGGATGACCTAGGATCTCGGGATTGCGCGGCGTCCCCGGTTGGGGAGCCTGGGGGTGTCTTCTCGTCTTCTCTCAGCTAAGCAACTTCGCAGTCGTCATCCGTCGTAGATTCGTTTAGTTAGGTTAGCGTGTTCAGGAGTCCATCTGGTAAGTTATTAATTTGTATTTTTTAAATATGCACTCTCATGTTTGTTTTTTTATTGCATACAATATAGTTTTATAAGATTCATCTTCTTTTTATTTTCTGATTTCTCACCTACTTGACAGAAAAATACCTTTCCCATAATCCTGAGCCCTGGTCTCTGCTCTGCCGTATAAAATTACACTCCTATTATATTGTACCAGAACTTGATTCCCTTACAATGTAGACTGCGTAAAATACATGATGCATTATTATTGAAAATACGACAGAATTGATAATTAGCAGAAAAATAAATTGTTAAATAATTAAGAATAGCAGGTATAAATATGTAACATTATTATTCGTAAGAAGTTGAATTTGAATATTACTCTATCAGAATTTGAACTTTAATTAGATGGCAAGGTAGATAGGTATAACGGAAATTAGCATTGTAGATTTGCCAACAAAAAAATATTACAATAAACTGAGATTAACTGTGAAGATAATATATGATATTTTTACAATGATCACATCTATCGGAAGTTTTTTTTTTTCAGAGATTATTAAAAATAACCCTCTCACACAAAGTATTAGCCAATCGAGCCCAACAAACGTTGGAGCGCCAAAATGTTATGAAGATATTTAACTTTCACATTGGAAGCTAAAATGTTAGGAATATAATACATGGAGAGCATGAGACAAGTGTAATTATTACTGGAGAATTTTTCAGGCGTGGACCTTAAGCAGGCGGCTGTGTAATACTTTGTATGAGGATAGGTTATTTAAATGAAATAGTATTGTGCTTTGACACAGTTAAATTAATTTATTAATTAAGTACAAATAATAATCAGGGCTAGACTAAATTCTGAATGGGCATATTATGGAGCGTTAGTACCGTTTAATCTTGAGGAGTTGATGAATGGGTGAATGTCATATGTAGGCGATCCATGCTGCTGCTTGCTGCCTTCGGAAATGGGCGGTTAGCTCCCTCCGCTGCTGACATGTGCTGAACGGCATGCTGGAGCGATGAACAGGCCTCCAGTCCCGCGGTTTCCCAGCAACGTCCCGTCCAAGGGCGGTTGCCAGCCAGCCGACTATGTTGATGACGGCCAAGGTGGGCGATCTTCGGCCGCACCTCTGGCTCCGGGTATAGTCGGAAGGTCTTGTCATGACTGCGTCTGCAGATGCTGGATGTGGTTTTAATCCAGCAGAAATAATGTGCTCCCATGGTACTCCGCTGCTGATCCAGGATTTTAATGATTGTCCTGATGGTCTTCAATAATGGATGCCGCTGGTGGGCTCGGATTTACCAATCTTCACATGTTGTTAAAATAATGGCGAACTACGACTATTTGATTACGTCGACCCGCCACAGGGACGGTGGCCGTGGTCACCTGTGGCTGCTCAAAGAATGACGAGCTCCAGGCCAGTCCTGCCTAGTGAACCCCTCTGTGCAGATCCTCAGTATCACCAACTGAGCAAAGGTAAGCAATTTAATGCTACCAATATAATGATGTTAAATGTTAACAAACTTCACACCAAAAGTACCCATACACAGATAGTTCACTTGTTACATTATTTTTTATGTAACATCGTCTTTTAGGGAATCGAAGGAGAGAAGAGTTCTGGGAAGGAAAAGGGTTTAAGGGGTGGGTAGGAATCTGGGCATCAGTGTGTCCTGATCATCAGACCTAGATACACCTCATCCCATGAACCCGGGCACCCTTGCTAAATCACTAAACGTAGCGAATCACCTAGGGTGACCTATGGCAGAGGTGTTGGTTATCCAATAAAGGTTCCCGGGGCGGCGGTTCCCATTCCCGCCTCCCAAATTGAACCTCAGATCTGGTAAGTAAACACGGCCAAAGACATTTCAAACAAAGTTTAGATTCTGAATGGTGGTTTTACACCTGAACTTATACTTTATAAGTTAATTAGTGTTAATGAGAAATAACACAAACTTATCGATCAAAAATTATTTGCACACATCGAGTTCGAACCCGCAATCTTCGGATTGCGAGTCGAGAGTCTTACCTCTCGACCTAGGGGGCCCTAAATTATATTACGTTATTGTGATAACCAATTTCAAAATTATTTTAATTTCAAAATCCAAAAAATTTTAAATTTAAAAAAAAATTTAAATCCAAAAAAAAAAATCCAAAAAATTTAAAAATTGAAAAAATTTTAAATCCAAAAAATTTCAAAATCCAAAAAATTTTAAATTTCAAAAAATTTTAAAATCAAAAAAATTTAAAAACAAAAAAATTTAAAAACCAGAAAAAATATTTACATCCAAAAAATTTCAAAATCGAAAAAAATTTAAAAATTCAAAAAAAAATTAAAGTTCAAAAAATTTCAAAAATCCAAAAAATTTTTAAATCCAAAATATTTAAAATCCAAAAAATTTCCAAATCGAAAAATATTTTATAATCCAAAAAATTTCAAAATCCAAAACATTTTGAAATCTGAAAAAAATTTAAGATCCATAAAATTTCAATATTATAAAAATTCAAAAAAAATATATTTTTAAAATTACTTTTTGAACTCCTTGAACCAGTTGACCGAAGTGGCCCTATAGTAGGTGTACGAAATTGAGCAGTCTACTGCCTGTGCCCTCTATGTGGCGCACACACCTCGCTTCCTCGACATTCAAACATCGTTTTTTTCTACAAATACTTATTGAACACACACTCCTCGTATCATCCACGTTCACACGTCAAATGGTGTGCCGTTAGTTGCTTTTGCAACGGGCCCCGCTAGTATATATTAATGCTCAGTTTTCCGACCGGGGTCACTTTTACTCGGATGGGAAAAGCGACCTTTGCGCCCTAGCGTTTCAACAGCCTCGGGATACACTTTCGCATTATGCACTTTAAGAAGACTCTGTGATGCCAAATCGACCTTTCGGCTGCTCGAGTATCGCACACATCAAGGGCGAATTTCGGTCGAAGGGGAGCGTAACCGAGATCGTATGAGAATTATTCAGCCCGTCGATCTCAAGCCAAAGTGGACGTCGGCGTTTAGCATTTCGGATAGCTTTACGTTCCGATATCCTTCGAAGTCTTTCGCACGAGCATTTGTTTTTTCGAAGATTGTTGACGGAGGTCAGTAACATGTGTCAATTGATTTTTCGTTCGCCAGCCGGCCGACCGGCGATCGCAATTTCTTCGAAAATATCACGCCCGGAAGCCGACATTCGGTAAAATAACGTCCGCGGAAGTTTTTAGAACTCTAATTGACCGTCGTAATTATCACATTTCACGAAAACATCGTCGCAATATTCGTTTGAAATCTGACATGTGCGAAAAAACCGCGGAAAAGTCATATTTTGAAACAGACGTTTAAAAATATGTAAAATTTTCAGGGAGACGCCTGTCGACAGAATCTACAACCGCAGCTTTTCCTCGGAGAAATTCAAAGATGCATCGAAGTTCAATTTCGAACGTTAGCGGATCCTAGCGCTAAAAAAATGCTGTTGTTGAACGATGCGTGGAACGAGTTTCAAATTAATCGCATTTGTACGAGGGTGATTAATAATATTTATTAAATTTTCTTCAACCTTGCAATACTGAGCGCGGAACGTTATCCAAAACCACCGCAGGTTTTCAGCGAGGCCCTGACAGCGTCAGCTGACGTAATTTGTATGGAAAATGTTCTAAAACCGGCGCAGGTGTTCGATTTTCAGGCTGCGCTCGAGGCGGTCAGGACAACGTTTAACGGTTGTCTTGCCATATAAATAAAATATTATTTTAGAATATCGGGATGAACCCGGTAGGAACCCCGAAAATTACATAAACGGATAAATTATCCACGGTACTCATTTATAAAGTATAACTAACGAACGAATCGAGCAAATTGGAAAATTCTTTTTGAGTCGGTTTCGTTATTGTAGGGGCAAGGTTTGTATACAACTGCCGGTGAGCTCTGGAATTATAAAATTTGTTTAAAATGAATCGCCGAAATCTATATATGCGCATAGCTTCCGAGCGAATCCACCAAATTGGATTATTCTTTCTTCGCTGTATTCGTCATTATCGGGACAAGGTTTTAATAAAATTACTGGTGAGCTCTGGCATTACGAAATTTGTTCAAAAATGATTCGCCGAAATGCAAGTACGCTCATAACTTCAGAACGACTGCACGTAATTGAATAATTCTTTTTTTGTCGCGTTCCTTATCGTCGGGACAAAGTTTGTATAAAACTACTGGTGAGCTCTGGCATTATGAAATTTGCATACAAATGAATAGCGGAAATGCATTTACGCGCATAACTTCCGAAAGACTGCACCAAATTGAATAATTATTTTTTTGTTATGTTTGTTTATTGGCTGGTGAGCTCTGGCATCACGAAATTTGCATAAAAATATTTCAAATTGTGGCACGCGAGCTGTTTGAAAACTAAATGTAACGGCAATGAATTAATGAAGGGGTGAGGAAAACCAGGGAGGGGGGAGGGTAACCTGGGAAGGGGGAGGGGAATTCGGGAGATGGGTTTGCGGGGTGGGGGAATGGGGGGGGAGTAGAGTACGCTATGAAAGAATATTTTTTCTGTTTTTGTTTTACTCGAATAAAACAAATTTTTGTTTCTAAAAAATTCTGAATAATACATTTTTGTAGCGCCGTTTTTGGAAAAAATTACCACAAGTCTATTTAGTACCAACCTGCGCACTATGAAATAATATTTTTTTTACTGTATTAAAACCTTATTTGTTATTTCTGAAAAAAAGTGACGCATATATTCTTATAGCGTCGTTTTTGTGAAAATATAAAACAAAGCACCCACTTAGAACTTACCCGCTTAATATGAAATGATGTTTTTCTGTAAATCCTTTACTCAGATAAATCACAGTTTTACTTTCTAAAAAATGCTGAATAGTCTATTAAGTGCCTACCTACGAACTATGAAATCATACGTGGGGTTAATAATTACATGCTAAAAATATATGTACATAAATTGTGAAGAAGCAATAAATAAATAAATATTTTTTTGTTTTTTTTTTACTGTAATAAACCTTAGTTATTTTTTCTACAAAAATGTGACAAATGTACCTATCGATTTGATGACTGTATCAAACCACTAAATTATAAATTGGGAGGCGGGAATGGGTACCGCCGCGCCTCGCCGGGAACCTTTATAGGATAATCAATACCACTGCTGTAGGTCACCCCAAGTGGTTCGCTACGTTTGGTGATTTAGTAGGGGTGCCCGGGTACATGAGGTGAGGTTTGTCTAGGTCTTGGAGGCGGATGACCAGAACACACTGAAGCCCAGATTCCTACCCACCCCTTAAAAAAAATTGACATTTTAAAGGCCCTTTGCGGGGTGGTCAATTACAACGAAAAGAAACAATTAGCGAGATATGTTTTTTAATAATCATAAATTATACAAGATTTAAAAACTTTTAAAATAAAAACATGTGTAGCTTCCTACTTAAAATGTTTAGCAATGTTGCGTCAAACTTTGCAATTATATTTGACATTTGCGAAAAATCCAACAACATCGATAATGCACATCGTTCCCAGCCTGTAAAATCGGTAGATATTTGAAATGTTTATTTAATTTTCTGCAACCTTGCAATACTGAGCATGGATTAAATGTCAGAGTCAAAACGGACCTCTCGGCGGTTTGGGTCGTTGTTTTTCGGAAAACAACATTGCCGCCGAAAAACCGATTCCGGGCTAGATGTTTTTTAAAAATACGATAACCGGAAAAATTCCGCAAATTTTGATAACAATATAACATATGATTCTCATATAAAATATGTCAGAAGATGCTGACAAAACTCGAAATTTTCCGAAAAAAATCATCAAAACACGTGCTTACAGATTCCATCGGAAGTTAAAATTTTGTTGGCCAGTTCGAATTAACACGTTATTCATTCGGGGTAGGTACCTACTTATTTCGGTAGTATTGCAAATATGATGAAAAAGCAAAGATTGCCAGAATGGAAACGCGCAGGTACCTACCCGAATACGTAGATACACAATTAATTATGTTTTAACCTGTCACAAAATCTATTTTGTATACAAGGTGTGACATTGAAATCTGTCAACAAATGAACATTTTGTTGTTATTCACGATTTTGACTAAAAGCGTCATAAATCACGTTTTGGGAAACGTAGCCTCATTCTAAAAACTGTTTTGGAAAGACTATGAAATGCACTATCACATTATATTATTATTAACAAATATTTGCCCTTCTAAATATATATTTTTTTTTATGAAAACATCAAAAATATTAAAAAATCGCTTACCATTATTCAAAGCCTTGAAAATGAACTTTTTTCTGCAGTAACGTAAAAAAATACCAGTTTATTTATTGTAGAAAGATATTTAAAAACTTTTTGTCACTTCAAAATATTATCCGTCCAAACTAAAATATTTAAAAAAAAATCTTTTATGTAACACAAAGCAATGCCATTTTCGAACTTTCACTGAACACTGAGACCAAAGCAAATCATTTTATTTCAATTATTATAAAACGTAATTACAACGGCAATCGATTTCAACAGATGCATTATGCTCGTATATATGCGAATATATGCAATTATTATTAGTTATAATATAAATTAATATATTTTTACGCATAAATTCATGGTAACCTGCAAATATGGATACATTTATGACGTCGTCAATTCATGCTAAAACTTAACCTTTGGTTGTTGTATTTACACTAAAACGTTAGTACACAGGACGATTTATATACACATGTTGAAATCTACTGAAAAATTTTGAATATAGACTTTGTAATTAGAATGCGAATAATGATAAAATGCGCGCCAAACTCTCAAACAACTGACAACAAAGACGGTTTATTTACACTGGAGTGAAGGTCGCCCGGACCGAATAGTGATGGGGCCAACTTTTTTAGTTGATTCGAACTGCGCTGGAGAAACAGTTCCAAAGAAATATTTTATTTCAATTTATTGTAAATTATTGAATACAGGTAGACAAAAATAAAAACACATGATATATACAGGTATATATTTTTTTATTATAAAATGACA
The DNA here is from genome assembly GCA_929108145.2 of Limnephilus rhombicus. Taxonomy (NCBI): domain Eukaryota; kingdom Metazoa; phylum Arthropoda; class Insecta; order Trichoptera; family Limnephilidae; genus Limnephilus; species Limnephilus rhombicus. The sequence goes on from OV815275.1 coordinate 711,385, forward strand.
ACAATTGTAAACAAAAAAGGAAAATAATATTTTATTCATATTATATTTTGGAAATCATACATTATGGAATTCATTTAACATTTTTTTCCAGTGCAATTATTTTAAATGTATCATATTTTCACATTTAAATAATACAAATAAAACACGTTACGCCACGTTAGAAGTGAAACTTGTGGAACTCATTCAACATTTTTTTCCAGTTCGAATATTTTAAATCAAAATCAAAATCAAAATCAAAATAAAAATAATCAAAATAAAAATAAAAATAAAAATCAAAATCAAATTAATATATCAAATTAATACGATATAAAAAAATTTTCCTTTTGTGAGGGCTTCAGTAACCAAGGTAAACAACAGTATTTTGAGATTACTTTGAAATATATTTTGCAGGTAAATTTAATTATATATATTTTATTTTGATAACATTATTCTAAAATATAATATTTATTATAGATTTGTAGTATTGAAGGGTAGTTTACATTAAAATATTTAATTTGGCCAAATTGAAAATTATTTGTTGACAAATGACAGTATTAGGTAACGACGACAGTTGCTTGGTTACAGGAATGTAGGAATAATAATAATAATCATTTCCAAGTTGTTTTGAACGGTGACAAAATGTCATTTTCAACCAACGTAAATGAAAATGGGTTGATTATGTCATCTTTACAGATGAACATTGATAATCTGAGACCCCAAAAAACAAAAGCAGGTATTCCTAGGCAGAGAATGAAATGGACGAACGATGTCAATATGTTCATCGTTCGTTCATATTTTTATGTGACGAAACTAGAAACAGATATGTTATTGTATAGGAAAAAATTACATTTACTTTTCTCACAAAATTATCCGGTTGCCCAAGTAAACGAACAAAGATTAGCTGACCAAAAAAGGGCAATTTTCAAAAATAATTTAATCCCTGTAGTAACATTAAATCAGATAAAAAAGGAAATAGGAGATAGATTGCAATTAGAGAATAATTTAGAACAAATTAATACGAGTAGTAATGTTATATTAGATACATTGAATGAAGATAGTTTAGATAATATTCTAGTAGAAGAATCTAATGATATTACAGTAGATTCAAATAACTTAGACGCTATTCATAATCTTAGGGAAATCAACATTGCAAATTTAAACTTACTAGATGATAATGTAATAGAATTAGCTAACTTGCTTCATAATAATATAAATAGATATATAGATATAGAGCCCACAGTTAGACCAAAATTACCAAAATTGCATACGTCAAAAAAATTATCTAAATTAATTTCTGAATTAAATAATTTATTTTTACCAAAAATAATATTTGACGATATTAGTTTTTTAGATCTTCATACGTTAGTGTACGCTAGTGCTATCACTATATGTACTAGGTTAGGAGTTAAATTAACATCCTCTGATGATAGATCATATAGTTATAGTAAACCAGAATGGCAGATTAGATTAGAAAATGATGTAGTATTTTTAAGAAGTAGTATAGCTAGAGTAATTGAATATAAAAATGGGAATAGAAGTAGAAATATTTTGAGACATGTAGATGAAATTGGGAGAAAATTTGGTTATAACATTGGTAGTAATAATAATGAAAATATAATCAATGATTTATTAGATTTATTAAAACAAAAATTAGGTGTAAAAGCTAGTAGATTAAAAAGATATAATTATACGTATAATAAAAGAAATAATAATAGATTATTTCAAAAAAATGAGAAAATATTTTATTCCAAACTTGATGATAAACAAAATATTATTTCGAATAATAATGTTCCGTTGCCATCTGAATCAGATATGCGCGATTTTTGGACAAACATTTGGAGTAAAGATATAAAACATAATGAGGCAGGTTCATGGATAGAAAATGAAGAACTCAATTGTTCAGACATTGAACAAATGAGTTTTTCTGATATATCGGTTGAATTGTTAGCCAAAATTATAAAAAATACTCATAATTGGAAAGCCACGGGTTGCGATTGGATACATAATTTTTGGTACAAACGTCTAACTACTTTACATCCTCTTTTTGCAAAAAATCTTTCAAAACTTGTCAAACAACCTCAAAATTTTCCTAATTTTCTAACTAAGGGCATTACTTATATGTTACCTAAAAGCGAAAATATTAATAATCCCTCTCAATATAGACCCATTACATGTCTACCGACAATATACAAAATTTTAACCTCTTGCTTGACAGATTTAATATATACTCATTTGGATGAAAAAAATATTTTATCTGAACAACAAAAAGGTTGTCGCAGAAAACATATGGGATGTAAAGAACAATTAGTTATTGATTCTGTAATTTTAAAACAAATTCAAAATCAAAAGCGTAATTTACATACTTTTTATATAGATTATCAAAAAGCTTTTGATAGTGTCCCGCACTCGTGGCTAATCAAAATATTAAAAATATATAAAGTTAACCCAATTATAATTAGCTTTTTGAAAAATATTATGTCCTTTTGGAATACAGATTTACTAGTAAATTTAAAAGGTAAGAAAATAGTAGTACCGGGCATTTCAATAAAAAGAGGGATTTTTCAAGGAGACTCATTGAGTCCTCTTTGGTTTTGCTTAGCATTGAATCCTATGTCTAAAATGTTAATTAAAAGCAAGTTTGGAATAAAAATTAAGGGTAATACAAGAGAGAGTAGTATAGTTTCACATCTTTTATATATGGATGATATAAAATTATTTTCAAATTCTGAATCAAATTTAGAAAAAATGATTAAGGTAGTTAAAATTTTTTCAGATGATATTAAAATGACTTTTGGTTTAGATAAATGTAAAACGATCCATATAGAGAAAGGCAAAATTGTAGATGGAGACGAGGGTATATTTAAAAATTTCAAAATTAAAAGTATGAAAGGGGATGAGGTTTATAAATATTTAGGATACCCGCAATCGAATAGATTAGATCACACTAGTATTAAAAATGATATTAGGATTAAATTTCAAACTAGGATCAGAAAAATTTTAAAATGCAATCTATCTGCTAAAAATTTAGTAAAAGCAATAAATACTTGGGCAATACCTTTATTAACGTACTCATTTGGCATAATTAAATGGTCCAATACAGATTTAGATAGTTTAGAACGATTAATTAGAACTACGTTAACAAAGCTTAATTGCCATCATCCAAATTCAGCTATAGAACGAATTAATTTACCTAGAAATTTAGGAGGTAGAGGTGTAGTCAAAATAACATCTTTGAAACACAAGATGCTTAGAAATTTTTTCCATAGGAAAGCTAATAGCTCAGAAATGCACAAAATAATTTGTAAGGCAGATAGAAACATTACACCTTTAAATTTATATGACGAGAATGCCAACATTCTTATAAATACTAACCAGGAATTATTAGATTCCTGGTCAAATAAAATTATTCATGCAAAACACTTCAATTATCTCAACCAAACGTATGTTGACAAACTTTCGTCAAACAAATGGTTGAGTATTGGAGAGTTTAGCGCAGAAATAGAAGGATTTATGCTTGCCATTCAAGATAGAGTCATTAATACTAAAAATTATAGGAAGCATATAATCAAAGATATAAATCAAATTGATGATTTATGTAGAAAATGTTTGGCTTTTCCGGAAACTATAGAACATATTATATCGGGATGTTCTATATTAGCGCCGTCCGAGTATACATTTAGGCACAATCAGGTTTTAAAAATAATCCACCAAAGTTTGGTAATTAAACATAACTTGATTGACTGCCGTAATTTAGTACCATATTATGAATATGAACCAAATTCATTTTTAGAAAATGAATTTTATAAAATATATTATGATAAAACTATACTAACAGACAGAACAATTAGTCATAATAGACCTGATATAGTTTTACATGACAAAATTAAAAAAAATAACTTATATCATTGATGTAGCTATTCCAAATTCCTGTAATATTCAAAAAACTGTTTCTGAAAAAATTAGAAAATACACAGATTTAGGAAATGAGATTAAAAGAATTTGGCATTCTCGGAATATAAAAATATTACCATTTGTTATTTCGGCTACTGGCATTATACCTAGGTCTCTGATTCAAAATTTAGGCGTATTAGATTTGTCAAAGAATTTATACATAAAAATGCAAAAATCGGTAATTTTAAATACATGTAGGATTACAAAAGATTTTTTAAATATTTATATTGAGGGATCAGTAGGATTTATAGGTTCAATTAGGAATTCCACAGAGCCGAACCCTCTGATATGAAAATATCTGGAGTCGGTGAATTATTTTCCCATCTGGTCTCTGGTAGGTTGACATGTTGTTCTTGTATTGTTTTGTAATTATAATACATATAGTGCAATTGCATAACGTGGATTGACCAGATGATCATTTGGGAAGTGTGTGAAAGGGTTTAGTTTTTCCTGTGGGGAAAATTAAGCCCGGACATTTAAATCTGGTGCGCAAAAATAAAAATCAAAATTAAAATCAAAATCAAAATCAAAATCAAAATCAAAATCAAAATCAAAATCAAAATCAAAACCAAAACCAAAACCAAAATCAAAATCAAAATCAAAATCACAATCAAAATCAAAATCAAAATCAAAATCATACCAAAATAAAATCCAAATCGAAATTGAAATTGAAATCAAAATCAAATTCAAAATCAAATTCAAAATCAAATTCAAAATCAAATTCAAAATCAAATTCATAATCAAAATTAAAACCAAAATCAAAAACCAAAATGCAAATTAAATCCAAAACAAAAATACAATAAAAAAACGAATTAAATAAGAACGTACCTACAAGTACCTACTAAAAGGAGCTGAAAAGTTCGACAGACCGTTACTAAATGGACCTGAACAATACGACAGACGCACATAGAACTTTTCATTTGCATTGCGCACAGTTCGCGGTCAAAACTTGGCAAATAAGAACGTACCTACAAGTACCTACTAAAAGGAGCAGAAAAGTTCGACAGACCAGCACCATCCATATATACATATATGGATCAACAAATAAAAACGTGTAAAATGTATATGACACCGAAAAATAGGCGTGGCTTACAGGTAAATCTCGATGACAAAAGCTGATCCACATGGATCAGGATATGTATCTCAGCTTCGGTAACGGATCCACAAATCCGGATAGATCAACAAACTCAAACGGATCAACAAAAAACTGGTGTACCGTCGCGCAAAATCAACAAAGTACGTGAGGAGATAAATATATATACATATATATATATATATATATATTGACCTCTTCCCGTAGTATCTTGATCCTGTAAGAAGTTGCTTGACAATGTTGATCCACCTTTAACACCGTATAACTTGGCTTTGATGGGATACATCTGTATGAATTGGCAACAATGTTACTACAAATACCAAGGTTGCCAGTTTCTCGGTAAAAGTTTTTGATATATTGCACATAAAATTTTCGAACTTTGTATGGAAATCATACGCATCTTTTTTGTTGATCCGTTCAAATCCCCATACGCGGTTGATCCGCCTGTTGATAATCAAAGATGGCTGAAAAGGGAAGCCTTCTGATTGGTCGAACGAAGCCTTCTCATTGGTAGCAGATATGGAAGGCACCTACTAAAAAAAGATATCCAATTGTTCAGCTAAATTTTTACAATGGTTATGAAGAATAATATTCTTCTATATTCTCCACAAAATATTATTGACATTTCTTGTTCACGCCCCTACACGGAGAAAAATGTTTAGAGAATTTATTGGGAATTCTTGTCTTTTTATTCGGAATTACTGTTAAAAAGGGACTGCAGTTGTTACGAATGAATTAACAGGAAACGGAGTCCTAATAGATATTCGAACGGCGACTGTCAAAAACTTTACGAATATATTTTCATGATGTCTCGCAATTTCAACTCTGTCTGCATGACAATACTAATAGTTTTGCATTACAATTACGAATATCTAAGAGTGATTCAGGATATTTGCCAGTAGTTAATAATATTTTGTTAGTTCTTTTACGAAAATATTGACAGTCCTCCTATTTTTTCAGCAATTACTAACCATTTATTCGTTCTCACACGACGGTCTTCCTGATATTCTGCTAGTAAAATACTGACAGGTAATTTGTTCGTTCTTTAACTAATACTTTATTAGGTTTTACTGATATTTTGTTAGGTTCTTGGACTAATACCTTATGCTTACTGTCAAGTTAATTGCTCTTTGCGTACTGATAGAAGTATATGACGTTTTACTAGTATTTTTAATGATTCCAATGACATTTCATCATTCCAGTCCAAACTGCACTAGGATTGGAATGATGGAATGTCAGTGCAATCATTAAAAATGCAAGTAAGTTGTTTCATTTTCATGTTTATTTTTGTGTACTGCCATGTTAATTTTACCAATGCTTTCTGATAAAATTATAAGACTTCTTACTTGCATTTTTAATGATTGCACTGACATTCCAGTCCTAGTGCAGTTTGGACTGGAATGATGAAATGTCAGTGGAATCATTAAAAATGCAAGTAAGAAGTCTTATAATTTTATCAGAAAGCATTGGTAAAATTAACATGGCAGTACACAAAAATAAACATGAAAATGAAACAACTTAATAATACTTACAATCTTATATAATATCTTCCAATGAGTCAACTGGATCAAGGAGGCCCATTTGGAGTATGTTGGGAGGCTGAAGGGGTTGGGGAGCAGGAAGGAGATAGGGAAGACCAAGGTTTGTTAGATAATAATTCATAAAGAATGAAGCTTTAAATAGCGTAAGTATATTTAATTTCTCATCATAAATCACATTGTATAAATTTCAAGTAATGTCGAATCTCATATTACTAAGGGTAAAATATAATTACAGATTGTAATACCATACAAAAATACGATACCTAAAGCAGAATGTGGACTGGTAAAAATAATAATTAATTAATAAATAATTGGATGACTTCCAATGATAAAAATACTTGGGATGAACTCAGCTTCTGACAGATCTGCAGAGCATATTTTTTTACAATTTATCGCAGTATTTATTGGGAAGATCTCTAGTAGCAAAGTAAGATTTTGTAAAGGAAATAAACTTTTTCACTGTTGTAATCAGTGATTGAGTTTATACTTAATTAGACCGCAGACACCAGGCATTTTACCACTGAACTGCCCTTGTGAGGTGACAGTATTCTATAAATCATCTAATTATTTTTATCATTTAAGTTATATCGTTGTACTTCATACTTTACAAAATCTTTTTTTATCACCATATCGCACCCCCAAGTTACAATACTACATAATAACGGCCCTCTGCGAATTTGATAATTTACAGAGCGCCATTTTTGCGAAAAATCACCTCAAAGGCGCTTCACAACAATACCGTAACATATATGTTACATACAATACTACTCAGGATTTACAGGTGGTAAAGTTGTTCTCTAATTTATGCTGAAAAGCACGTTAGCTTTTTGGTCTGAGTCGAACTCTATAATCCGCCTGAGTTCCTTCCTTGGTGAAGTCAGTTTTGTATAATGTCCAGCATCCTCACTCTGTAGTCTGTAAATAAAAGACAATTGGAAATATTAATACTTGATAGAAGCAAGGCTCCCATCTCCTGTCTTATTAAGCCTCGGTTCTCCCAATTTCTACCGATTTCTTACAAATCTCCCTTAAACATTTGAAGTTTTTAAGCTCTTAAAAAAATATATGTTATTTTTGAAGATAATATCCAGACAATTATCGCGCCGAAACGCAAATTATAGAAAATTCCCTCGATAGAAAAAAATCACAAAGTATGCTCCAAAAATTATTATTAACACGTTTGTTTCAGTTATTTTACAAGTTATATGTATGAAAAAATTCACAGCGTTTTTTTAAATAAAACTAAAGACAATTATCGCGAGATTTTTGCTCTTTTTTCAATAAACCGTGATTAATTAAATATTTTAACAACAGGCGCTTACGTTTTTTAATTCTAAAGATAATATTTACAGGCCATCTCTATCTAACGTGCGTGTAACCTATGTGCCTTTCAAATATTCGTCATTCGCTGTCCAGACAGCTCGCCACATAGACGTGTAGTCCTACGTTTCATGATTTGTTTAATATACACGTACGTAAATAATAATATTATTTTGCGAAAATGGAAAGACAACAACAAAAAAGTCGTATTTCTAAGCGTAAACATTATCTCCAAAATCGAGAACGTATGATGGAATGTATAAGGTAAGAAGAAAAAAATAAAATTTTGATTGTATTAATATAATACATACTCGTATTATTTACTATTTTTATTTGTGTATTATATAACAAAGGTGACAGTTATTGTTTTATTTTTTACAGAATGCGTACTTTGGGAAATAAATCTATTTCCAATGCTTCGGAAACTGAAATTCCCGGGCAAGTTTTTTTAAATAAAATAACGTTTTTTTTTAAATGACCATTGAATGCAAAAGCTTTTATTTTGCTAATTTATTAAAATTATAGGACATAATAATAAATAATACATTTTTACGGATCAAACTGCTAACAAAAATCTGCTTTCAAAAATTACCTTGTTTTTTTACAGTAACTCCACACAGGCCCTGAGGATTTTTTTCCCTCAGAGCATATGTCATCTTTGGATATGCTGTGTGGAGGGTGTTTTAATGGAAAGGAAGGAGAGGAAGTTCTGGAAAGGATAAGGTTATAGGGGTGGGTAGGAATTTGAGGGTCAGTGGGTTTGGGTGTGACGGACTTTTGAATCCATCCCTCCCAATGCCGTGCAAGGCGGTGTTCCAAAAGAGTTCTGCCTGAGCGGTCACAAGATCTCCCTCAACCAGTCTCTCCCGATCTGGCCTACCACGCAGCTGGTGGGCAGACACATCCGCCACCAAGATCCAAACCCGGGCACCCCTGCTAAGTCACCAAACGTAGCGAACAACTTGGGGTTATCCAATAAATAGTTTCCGGGGCGGCGGTACCCTTACCCGCGTCCCAAATTGTTACGGACAAGGAATATGTAATTATCATCATACGTATTATTTTATTACTACCTATTATTATATGTTCGTTGGATAATAAATCATTAATTATCATCATACGTATTATTACTACCTATTATTAGATGTTCGTTGGATAATAAAACCAAAATGCGTTACGTAAATGCAAGTAAATAAAAGTTTCGCTTGTTTACTAAAACCAACAACATTGTTATAAGTGATTACTTTGACCTTTTTATAAATGTTTAATAATTTAGATTCCATCGGTTAACTTGTCCTAGCAAAGCTGTAGTTTGCTGATAGCTTTTAGGGCTGCCACTTCATAAATTTCTACATAAACTTCGGGAGTGTACATGATGGTGAATGTAAAAAAGATAAATAACTTTTTTATAAATTCAATTTTTTCCCTATACAAAATTATTTTTCCACAGAAGAATATTATTTTTTTCATACAAACAACAAAACTTTTTTACCCGTAACTACCTTAGAACGTCTTGAAAAAAGTTTCGTATATTTGTTTACGTGTACTGTCGTGCAGAATTACCTCCCGAAGTTTGTGCACTTTACCCCCGGATATAAATAAAGAGCGAAAAGGTGCATGTAGGCAAAAACAGGTTGTGCCAAACTCAGTCAGTGGTTTGATGCACATCCTCCCTTCCCAAAAACCAGTGAAATAATGTCAATTTTTGTGGAGTGGAGTCGTCGGAGACGCCACAATAACTTGCTAAGATGCTGTTCAAGTTGGTGAAGATTCATTAAACTAATTGTTTTAGGAACTAAATGATGAAATAATAAATGAAATCCAAGTCCCACAATCTGTTACAAACAAAAGTGGTGTGTCAGTAATAAGATAAAAAAAGACGACATTTACTAAAAAACTTAAAATTCCTGTAAATATTTACTGGTTGAAGATTAGTTTGCAAATGTATACATATTATCTAAAAGGGAATTAAATTCTTTACAACTTCTTTCAAACAAATTTCTTTCTTTGATAAATATTTTAGACGATATGTAGGAATGTTTGATGAAAAATGGGAGGTAAAATGATTTTATTCGAAAATATCTACATTTGTGGAGCGTGTAAGTCAAAAACGGCTGGGATTTCGAAAATTACGTATAGAATAAAAGTTGTAGATAATTTTATGAGCTTTCACTTATTCAAAAAAAAATCCTTTTAAATGCACCGTTTTCGAGATATAAGCGTAAATCCAAAAATTTGAACCTTCTCCCCCCCCCCCTCCCTCCCCTAGCTCACCACCTAGACGTCAGAACTTTTAGTATGTTCACACCCTAAGCACCCTGACCAAGTTTCTGAAGGAATCGCTTAGGTGCACTCTACACCTCCTATTGGACCATTCATTTTTTTTTACATGAGCTCCACACAGGAGGCCCTGAGGAACATAATTTCCCTCAGGGCCTATGTCATCTTTATGCTCACCTATGATGCTGTGTGGAGGGTTTTTTTAAGGAAAGGAAGTAGAGGAGAGTTCTGGGAAGGAAAAGGGTTTATGGGGTGGATAGGAATCTAGGGTTCAGTGTGTCCTGGTCATCCGCCTCCAAGACCTGGACAAACCTCACCCCATGAACCCGGGCACCCCTGCTAAATCACCAAACGTAGCGAACCACTTGGGGTGACCTATGGCAGAGGTATTGGTTATCCAATAAAGGTTCCCGGGGCGGCGGTACCCATTCCCACCTCTCAAATTAAAAAAATGACTGGACTATAAACAAATATGATTAAAATGTGCACTTTACTTAGTTGAAAATTGAAAAATGGGTCGGGTCAAGATGTCGCGGATTCAATTCCTCTTTCAATGCACAAGCAACATCTTCCGCTTATTATGATGCTGGTAGGAGATTTTCAAATTGTCAGGTTATTCGTAATCCGGGAATACGAATTACGACTCTTTTTCTTTTAAAAAAAGTAGTACCCAATAAATAGATAAGCCTCACCCCATGAACCCGGGCACCTCTGTTATCCAATGAATGGTTGCCGGGCGGCAATGGTCGCCTTCCAAATTGATACCTCATCCCATAACCCGGGAACCCCTGCTAAGTCACCAAACATAGCAAACCACTTGGGTGACCTACAGCAGGGGTGTTGGTTATCCAAAAAATGTTTTCCGGGGCGGCGCGGCAGTACCCATCCCGTCCCATCTCCCAAATTGAAAAGAGAAACAATAATAATAGTAGTTCCGTTATAATAAATAATATAGCTTTGTTTTGTGAACGGTCACGTCAAGTGTACATTACACTTTATAGGTAATCTAACGTAATGCATTGAGAAAATAACAGATATTTTCATAAATATTATGTGTATTGTAAAATTGTGGCAGCCCTAAGTCTTGTCGAGAATTATTAGCCAAGTTCCAAACCAGACCTTTTTGTAATAATAATGTGCGCGCTTTCCTATTGACCCGCGCGCTGCAGATACACCTCCTGTCGAATGCGTTAAAAGTAAATTTCACGACTCCTCCGAAATGGTTTTTTTTTTGTGCGGAGAACGGGGCCTTAAATAATTACTTCCAGAGCCTTAAAAACATTCATTCGGTACATAAAGTATTTTACTTTTAAAAGCGTGGAAACAAATAATATCATATCATTATTATCATTACATAGTATAAAATGACGTCGCTCAAAATGTATGTGCGCGTTAATCTTTTAAACTACGCAACGGATATTCATGCGGTTTTCACCAATAGATAGAATGATTGAAGAGGAATGTTTATATGTATAATACATGTAAATTATATTAGAGAAAAGCCGAGAAATTCAAAGAAAACATATTTTTGTGCGATTTTAAACGGCTGGCGGGCCGTACTATAGTAGATGTCCAAGAGTTAGTAGGTACCTATTTGATTTTCCCTTTTCAAATATCCAGTGTTGCAATGCAAGCATTGTATAATTAGTGGCGAGTTAATTAGTTTATATGTATAATACATGCTTATTATAGTAGAGAAAAGACGATAAATTCGAATATTCAATTCAGGCAGCGGGCAGCGAGCAGCTGGCAAGCGGGTGGTGTGGATTTTATAAATATTGGGGGAAATGGCGTTGTGTTTCGTTAGCCACAGCAACGTGTGGCCGGGTCTGCTAGTATCATATAATACACTTACATAATTATAGCCATCATATATTTGAAGTACACAATTAGATTTGACTGCGCCAACGTGGGTATTGACATCTAGCCTTGGTAAAAAGCAGGATTTTGAAAAAGTCAGTTTTGTATAATCGTATAATGTCCAGCATCATCACTATGTAGTCTGTAAACAAAAGATATTTGTAAATATTAATACTTGATAGAAGCAAGGCTCCCATCTCCTGTCTTTTTAAGTAATTACTTCCAGAGCCTTATAAACATTCACTCGGTACATAAAGTATTTTAATTTAAAATCATCTGAACAAATAATATCATATAATACACTTACATAATTACAGCCATCATATATTGTAAGTATACAATTTGATTTGACTGATCCCACATTAATTTCACATCAGCGCGCCAACGCGGGAATTGACATCTGAAAGCAAAAGACATTTGAAATTATTAATACTTGATGTTATTCAATGATAAACCTAAATAAATAAAACTGTCAACTGAAGTGGTAAAATTATTACATTTGGTTGGATTTTTAATGCAAAGCAAAATCGATTAACAAATAAAAATAACCAAAGTATTCATTCAACACCCTAACTTCATCTTGCTTGTTAAATTGTAGGTTTGTTATTGATCCTATCCGCATTTTATATTTTATAAATTCTATTTCGTATTCCTACATGGCGGCCATTTTAAAACAAATGCATTGTTTTTTTAGAAACAAAAAGAGCACTTTGAGTATTTCATAGTTACGATTATATAGGCAACATTATTTAATCGTAAATTATATCTTAACATATATAAACTTTTACCTATGCAGCTCACGCTATAACACGCTGCCATTACATAAATTATTTGAAAACAATAGTACAAAACTTACCTACCTCATAATCCACTATCCCAATTTTTCTAACAAATGGATAGTTTGTCAAATGTCGATCCATTAAGAGATTATGGCTTTATTATGAAAATAAACAAATGGTTATTTATTGTTAAAATTTTAAAATCATCGGAGAGTTCCTTTCTTAATCTTACTAATACATCAGACTAGGTAGCATTCTTTGCGGATCTTTACGTTTCTCACATTATGAGAGATTATGGCTTTATTATGAAAATTAACAAATGGCTATTTATTGTTAAAATTTAAAAAAACTACACTTTTGAAAGAATGAACACCGCTTGTCAACACGCCATTTTTAATTTGAATGACGTGAAGTTGAAAAGTTGGCGTTCGCATAGTTTGCGGCTTGCATAAGCGCCGTTTATACGCACACTTCGGAGCGACCGAGTCCCGCGATACTTCAGGCCGCCGCGCAGAAAAGTAAAGACCGATAGGTTTACAGCGCAGTTCACTGTGAGACTTTTCTGCGCGGCGGCCTGACTCGGTCGCTCCGAAGTGTGCGTGTAAACGGCGCTACGTACAAAAATCTATCAAATAGAATAAAGACCGGATGCGAACTAGACAGAACGATCTCAGGCCGGCAAGTGAATATTTTAGCAATGCAGAAGGGCCTACGAGATGCGCAGTATAAACGACCGGAATTTGGCCCTTTCTAGTAATACCTAAGAAATTAGTTGCTAAATAGTTATGTGATATACATTATTTTTAAAATGCAGATCGAATAGTTTTTCTAGGATTACCTAAATTATGAGTATGTGTTAATAAAAAATAATTTAGCCACAGCGTAAAACCCTTGTTAGTGTAGTACATGCAGGTGCATGCACCCGGTGCCATTGGCACTAATAAAAAGAAGCAAAGCTAGCAGTCCACAATGGAGTCCTGGTACCTAACCTGATGTATCGCAGTGAGGCATGAAACTGACAGAGGAAGGATGAAAGTAAGCTAAATATAAAGCTGTTGAAATGAGATCCCTGAGGCGTAGGTATATATGTGTAGCAAAACCATGTACGAAATGTGAGAAACGTAAAGATCCGCAAAGAATGCTACCTAGTCTGATGTATAAGTAAGATTAAGAAAGGAACTGATTTTAAAATTTTAACAATAAATAACCATTTGTTTATTTTCATAATAAACCCATAATCTCTTAATGGATCGACATTTGACAAACTATCCATTTGTTAGAAAAATTGGGATAGTGGATTATGAGGTAGGTAAGTTTTGTACTATTGTTTTCAAATAATTTATGTAATGGCAGCGTGCTATAGCGTGAGCTGCATAGGTAAAAGTTTATATATGTTAAGATATAATTTACGATTAAATAATGTTTCCTATATAATCGTAACTATGAAATACTCAAAGTGCTCTTTTTGTTTCTAAAAAAACAATGCATTTGTTTTAAAATGGCCGCCATGTAGGAATACGAAATAGAATTTATAAAATATAAAATGCGGATAGGATCAATAACAAACCTACAATTTAACAAGCAAGATGAAGTTAGGGTGTTGAATGAATACTTTGGTTATTTTTATTTGTTAATCGATTTTGCTTTGCATTAAAAATCCAACCAAATGTAATAATTTTACCACTTCAGTTGACAGTTTTATTTATTTACGTTTATCATTGAATAACATCAAGTATTAATAATTTCAAATGTCTTTTGCTTACAGAATAATAGATTACAGAATTTTGAGGTCTAATGGTGGACATTATAAGCCAAAATTCTGCATTTTACAAAGGCGAGATGTTACCCGTTGTCGCTGAAATGAAATTTAATGAAGGACCAGTCAAATCTTATGGTATACTTCCAATATATGATGGCTATAATTATGTAAGTGCATTATATGATATTATTTGTTCAGACGCTTTTCAAAGTAAAATACTTTTTTGTACGAGTGAATGTTTGCCTCAGGAAGTAATTAAAGGAAGGAATGGAAGTAAGACAGGAGATGGAGCCTTGCTTCTATCAAGTATAAATATTTCCAAATGTTTTTTGTTTACAGACTATATAGTGAGGATGCTGGACATAATACAAAACTGACTTTTTCAAAACCCTGCATTTTACCAAGGCAAGATGTCAATTCCCGCGTTGGCGCGCTGATGTGAAATTAATGTGGGATCAGTAAAATCAAATTGTATACTTACAATATATGATGGCTGTAATTATGTAAGTGTATTATATGATATTATTTGTTCAGATGATTTTAAATTAAAATACTTTATGTACCGAGTGAATGTTTATAAGGCTCTGGAAGTAATTACTTAATAAGACAGGAGATGGGAGCCTTGCTTCTATCAAGTATTAATATTTACAAATATCTTTTGTTTACAGACTACATAGTGAGGATGCTGGACATTATACGATTATACAAAACTGACTTTTTCAAAATCCTGCTTTTTACCAAGGCAAGATGTCAATACCCACGTTGGCGCAGTCAAATCTAATTGTGTACTTCAAATATATGATGGCTATATTATGTAAGTGTATTATATGATACTAGCAGACCCGGCCACACGTTGCTGTGGCTAACGAAACACAACGCCATTACCCAATATTTATAAAATCCACACCACCCGCTTGCCAGCTGCTCGCTGCCTGCTGCCTGAATTGATTATTCGAATTTATCGTCTTTTCTCTACTATAATAAGCATGTATTATACATATAAACTAATTAACTCGCCACTAATTATAAAATGCTTGCATTGCAACACTAGATATTTGAAAAGGGAAAATCAAATAGGTACCTACTAACTCTAGGACATCTACTATAGTACGGCCCGCCAGCCGTTTTAAAACGCACAAAAATATGTTTTCTTTGAATTTCTCGGCTTTTCTCTAATATAATTTACATGTATTATACATATAAACATTCCTCTTCAATCATTCTATCTATTGGTGAAAACCGCATGAATATCCGTTGCGTAGTTTAAAAGATTAACGCGCACATACATTTTGAGCGACGTCATTTTATACTATGTAATGATAATAATGATATGATATTATTTGTTCCCACGCTTTTAAAAGTAAAATACTTTATGTAACGAATGAATGTTTTTAAGGCTCTGGAAGTAATTATTTAATAAGACAGGAGATGGGAGCCTTGCTTCTATCAAGTATTAATATTTCCAATTGTCTTTTATTTACAGACTACAGAGTGAGGATGCTGGACATTATACAAAACTGACTTCACCAAGGAAGGAACTCAGGCGGATTATAGAGTTCGACTCGACCAAAAAGCTAACGTGCTTTTCAGCATAAATTAGAGAACAACTTTACCACCTGTAAATCCTGAGTAGTATTGTATGTAACATATATGTAACGGTATTGTTGTGAAGCGCCTTTGAGGTGATTTTTCGCAAAAATGGCGCTCTGTAAATTATCAACTTCGCAGAGCGCCGTTATTATATAGTATTGTAACTTGGGGCTGCGATATGGTGATAAAAAAAGGTTTTGTAAAGTATGAAGTACAACGATATAACTTAAATGATAAAAATAATTAGATGATTTATAGAATACTGTCACCTCACAAGGGCAGTTCAGTGGTAAAATGCCTGGTGTCTGCGGTCTAATTAAGTATAAACTCAATCACTGATTACAACAGTGAAAAAGTTTATTTCCTTCACAAAACCTTTCTTTGCTACTAGAGATCTTCCCAATAAATACTGCGATAAATTGGAAAAAAATATGCTCGGCAGATCTGTCAGAAGCTGAGTTCATCCCAAGTATTTTTATCATTGGAAGTCATACAATTATTTATTAATTAATTATTATTTTTACCAGTCCACATTCTGCTTTAGGTATCGTATTTTTGTATGGTATTACAATCTGTAATTATATTTTACCCTTAGTAATATGAGATTCGACATTCCTTGAAATTTATACAATGTGATTTATGATGAGTAATTAAATATACTTACACTATTTAAAGCTTCATTCTTTATGAAATATTATCTAACAAACCTTGGTCTTCCCTATCTCCTTCCTGCTCCCCAACCCCTTCAGCCTCCCAACATACTCCAAATGGGCCTCCTTGATCCAGTTGACTCATTGGAAGATATTATATAAGATTGTAAGTATTATTAAGTTGTTTCATTTTCATGTTTATTTTTGTGTACTGCCATGTTAATTTTACCAATGCTTTCTTATAAAATTATAAGACTTCTTACTTGCATTTTTAATGATTCCAGTGACATTTCATCATTCCAGTCTAAACTGCACTAGGACTGGAATGATGGAATGTCAGTGCAATCATTAAAAATGCAAGTAAGAATTCTTATACTTTTATCAGAAAGCATTGGTAATATTAACATGGCAGTGCAAGACATCATGGCAGTACACAAAAATAAACATGAAAATGAAACAACTTACTTGCATTTAATGATTGCACTGACATTCCACCATTCCAATCCTAGTGCAGTTTGGACTGGAATGATGAAATGTCAGTGGAATCATTAAAAATACTAGTAAAAAGTCATATACTTCTATCAATACGCAAAGAGCAATTAACTTGACAGTAAGCATAAGGTATTAGTCCAAGAACCTAACAAAATATCAGTAAAGCCTAATAAAGTATTAGTTAAAGAACGAACAAATTACCTGTCAGTATTTTACTAGCAGAATATCAGGAAGACCGTCGTGTGAGAACGAATAAATGGTTAGTAATTGCTGAAAAAATAGGAGGACTGTCAATATTTTCGTAAAAGAACTAACAAAATATTATTAACTACTGGCAAATATCCTGAATCACTCTTAGATATTCGTAATTGTAATGCAAAACTATTAGTATTGTCATGCAGACAGAGTTGAAATTGCGAGACATCATGAAAATATATTCGTAAAGTTTTTGACAGTCGCCGTCCGAATATCTATTTGGACTCCGTTTCCTGTTAATTCATTCGTAACAACTGCAGTCCCTTTTTAACAGTAATTCCGAATAAAAAGACAAGAATTCCCAATAAATTCTCAAAACATTTTTCTCCGTGTAGGGGCGTGAACAAGAAATGTCAATAATATTTTGTGGAGAATATAGAAGAATATATATTCTTCATAACCGTTGTAAAAATTTAGCTGAACAATTGAATATCTTTTTTTAGTAGGTGCCTTCCATATCTGCTACTAATGAGAAGGCTTCGTTCGACCAATCAGAAGGGTTCCCTTTTCAGCCATCTTTAATTATCAACAGGCGGATCAACCGCGTATGGGGATTTGAGCGGATCGACAACGTATGGGTATTTGAACGGATCAACAAAAAAGATGCGTATGATTTCCATACAAAGTTCGAAAATTTTATGTGCAATATATCAAAAACTTTTACCGAGAAACTGGCAACCTTGGTATTTGTAGTAACGTTGTTGCCAATTCATACAGATGTATTCCATCAAAGCCAAGGTATACGGTGTTAAAGGTGGATCAACATTGTCAAGCAACTTCTTACAGGATCAAGACATTACGGGAAGAGGTCAATATATATTTATGATATATTCAATTCAATTCAGTGCCGGCAACCCGGGCGTTTATTTATTATTAGTTATGTACAACATGATTTTTTTTCCTTACCCTCCTCACTAGACAAAGTCTATTCTGAGGCTGGTAACTAACAATTTCTAATTACATAAAAAACAAATAAGTGGTAAAACAAAGAAAAAAAGAAACATATATATTATAGTAAAATTAATAATAAAAAATAATAGGAAAATCAGAGAATTTAAAACAGAGTAGAAAATAGAAAATATAAAATATTAGATATTAAGAATATTACTTATCTCTCTTCTTTCCTTGACATTCAACCAGTTTAAAAATCTTTTGAAAACCCAGTTCAAATTATTAGATGCGACGTAGGTCTTTGTTTGGGCTACAAACTTATTGAATATATATGGTGCCAAGTAAGATTCATGTTTTTTTGCAAAATTTGATTTGATATATTATGGTACTTGTAGTTGATTGTGTGTGTTTGCTCTTGTGTATTGCGAGTGAGTTATGAAGTGTGGTGATATTTTTATGCAGTTTTTGTAGATGATCTTCTTTATGAATAGTTTATTTATGTCTAATAGGTTATTGTTGATCATTATCTGTTCTGTCGGATGTTGATAAGGCTTTCTAAACATAATTCTGATTATTGTTTTAAGATTACTTTTAAGTGATTTGAGGTGAGTCTCTGCAATACCATACATTAGAATACTTTGACAGAGTGCGTAATATATATTTTTTAGCTGAGGAAGTGACATAATGTTTCGAATTGTTTTGAAGATGTAAGAGAGTTTCCGTATTTTTTTTGTAATTAGGTTAATTTGGAGATCCCATTTTAAGTTATTGTCAACAGTTAAACCGAGATATTTAATATTTTGCGCATAATCAATCTTGTCACAAACACAGCGTGAGTTAGTTAATGAGGTAACTGTGCAGGGGTGAAGATGTAGTTGTGGGCGACTATCTGGCTGACCAGCTAATGTTTTACTGAAAGTTAAGTATTTTGTTTTAGAAATATTTAGTGTCAGTAGATTATTTCTTAGCCATTTATTTACTTCAGTCATCCCTGCTTCCGTGTTTTTGAAGACTTTTTCCCATGATTGGGCTTTGAATAAAATTACAGTGTCATCTGCATAACTGATAACTTTGTACTCTATGTTCCCTAGGCTTATCTCAGTTAGACTGTTAATGTAGATGAGAAACAGTATGGGACCTAAGACGCTGCCTTGGGGTACTCCATACCTGTTGCCTACTTTGTCACTTTCTTGATTATTGATTTTTACAATTTGTTGTCTATTTTCAATGTAGCTGATGAACCATTTTAGTGGTGGACCTATTATGCCAATGTTTTTGAGTTTTTGTTGGAGTAATTTGTGTGAGATGGTGTCGAAAGCTTTTGCTAGGTCTAAGAACACTCCTAACACCTTTGAACCGCCATCTAGGTTTTTTACTATGTAGGAGGTTAGTTCCGATAAGGCGTCTTCTGTTCCCATTTTCGCCCGAAACCCGAATTGACGGGTGGAGATCAGTTTGTGTTTGTCAAGGTATGCGAGCAGTCTTTTTTTCATAGTTTTTTCTAGTAGTTTCGATAGCGAATTTAGGAGAGTGATTGGTCTGTAATTTAAGATCAGCGTTTTGTCTCCCGATTTATGTATTGGAGTAATACAACCTATTTTTAGATGATCGGGGACAAAGCCGAGGCTGAAACTTTGGTTGAAAATATGTTGAAGTGGTATAAGTATATGTTCTCGGAGACTAATCAGTATATGATTGGAGAGGTTATCTGGGCCCACAGCGCAATTTGGTTTGAGAGAACTAATTAAATCCGATATTTCCTTTGTACCTATTTTGTGAGCATAAAACGAATGATTTGGTTGCATGGTAGAGGATAGTTTGGTTAAAGAGTCTTCTGTTGTGCCGTTTTTTAAAAGAATTTTTTCAGCCAAGTTAGATCCAACTTTTGCAAATTGGGAGTTAATAAAATTTGCTATTTTACCAGGTTCATTTTTTGTAAGGGTTTTGTTTCCATTTATTAACAGTACTTTGATCTTCGAGTCTTTTTTCGTATTGGAGAAAGTAATATCTTTGACGATTTTCCAGATTTTTTTGGGGTCATTATTATATATATATATATTTATATATATATAATAATGACCAAATATCGGTCATTATTATCGGTATAATGAATAATATCATAAATATCGGTCATTATCAAACAGTTAAGTAAAAGCAAAATAATATAATATTTGAATTAGCAACGAAGTGTTGAGAGATCAAACAAAACATTATTCATTATATCATTAGTTCATACCATTTTCAACATTAGAGAAAATCAAAAAAAAATATACCCTTATGGTTTGGAAAAAATTGAAGTAAAAAAGAACATAATGAAAAGCAAATCATTATAGGCGATTACATGTTACAAGCCAATCTTCCATTGAGGGCAACAAGGGAATCTAATATTAAAGTGAGAATCAAATAATTTTGAAATAAATGTGAAAGAATTTTTTTCCATTTTTTATAAGAACAAATCTCTTTATATAACTTTTGAAGGTTATTACCATCATTAGATGAAAGGTTCTGGGTTCGAGTCCCAGTTGCGACCATTGTCTTTTTAATTTTTCTGTCTCTTATTCTCTTTCATAATATGTTCGTTTAGATTATTAGTGTTATCTCTTTGAACATGACATTTAGTACAGTTTTCATTCTATTAAAGTGCGTGAAGTTTAAATAAAACCTTTCTACTCCGGGCCCTAGACAGGGTAAAATTAGTTTTTTGTTATGAATTTCAATATTTAAACGAGTAGAAAAATTGACATAATTTCGGTGACATGGGCAGTGTGGGCACGCCTACAACATATTTTTGTACCTCTATCGGTTTATACTTCAGTGGAATTTTCCAAATTGTAACGTATCTAAATATAAATCTTGTGCATCATGTCATTATAAAGTAAGCAAGTAATCGCTAACCGCTAACACATCGCATCGTGGTGAACTAAATGGCAGTGACAATGGCAAAGACGCAATTTATCTTTTACAAGGGTATTATGTACCAAAGTGTTGGTTTTTTTAATTTTAATTCAGTGCCGGCAACCCGGGCGTTTATTTATTATTAGTTATGTACAACATGATTTTTTTTTCCTTACCCTCCTCACTAGACAAAGTCTGTTCTGAGTCTGGTAACTAACAATTTCTAATTACATAAAAAACAAATAAGTGGTAAAACAAAGAAAAAAAGAAACATATATATTATAGTAAAAATAATAATAAAAAATAATAGGAAAATCAGAGAATTTAAAAACAGAGTAGAAAATAGAAAATATAAAATATTAGATATTAAGAATATTACTTATCTCTCTTCTTTCCTTGACATTCAACCAGTTTAAAAATCTTTTGAAAACCCAGTTCAAATTATTAGATGCGACGTAGGTCTTTGTTTGGGCTACAAACTTATTGAATATATATGGTGCCAAGTAAGATTCATGTTTTTTTGCAAAATTTGATTTGATATATTATGGTACTTGTAGTTGATTGTGTGTGTTTGCTCTTGTGTATTGCGAGTGAGTTATGAAGTGTGGTGATATTTTTATGCAGTTTTTGTAGATGATCTTCTTTATGAATAGTTTATTTATGTCTAATAGGTTATTGTTGATCATTATCTGTTCTGTCGGATGTTGATAAGGCTTTCTAAACATAATTCTGATTATTGTTTTATGATTACTTTTAAGTGATTTGAGGTGAGTCTCTGCAGCTGCTCCCCATACTGAAATACCATACATTAGAATACTTTGACAGAGTGCGTAATATATATTTTTTAGCTGAGGTAGTGACATAATGTTTCGAATTGTTTTGAAGATGTAAGAGAGTTTCCGTATTTTTTTTGTAATTAGGTTAATTTGGAGATCCCATTTTAAGTTATTGTCAACAGTTAAACCGAGATATTTAATATTTTGCGCATAATCAATCTTGTCACAAACACAGCAAGAGTTAGTTAATGAGGTAACTGTGCAGGGGTGAAGATGTAGTTGTGGGCGACTATCTGGCTGACCAGCTAATGTTTTACTGAAAGTTAAGTATTTTGTTTTAGAAATATTTAGTGTCAGTAGATTATTTCTTAGCCATTTATTTACTTCAGTCATCCCTGCTTCCGTGTTTTTGAAGACTTTTTCCCATGATTGTGCTTTGAATAAAATTACAGTGTCATCTGCATAACTGATAACTTTGTACTCTATGTTCCCTAGGCTTATCTCAGTTAGACTGTTAATGTAGATGAGAAACAGTATGGGACCTAAGACGCTGCCTTGGGGTACTCCATACCTGTTGCCTACTTTGTCACTTTCTTGATTATTGATTTTTACAATTTGTTGTCTATTTTCAATGTAGCTGATGAACCATTTTAGTGGTGGACCTATTATGCCAATGTTTTTGAGTTTTTGTTAGAGTAATTTGTGTGAGATGGTGTCGAAAGCTTTTGCTAGGTCTAAGAACACTCCTAACACCTTTGAACCGCCATCTAGGTTTTTCACTATGTAGGTGGTTAGTTCCGATAAGGCGTCTTCTGTTCCCATTTTTGCCCGAAACCCGAATTGACGGGTGGAGATCAGTTTGTGTTTGTCAAGGTATGCGAGCAGTCTTTTTTTCATAGTTTTTTCTAGTAGTTTCGATAGCAAATTTAGGAGAGTGATTGGTCTGTAATTTAAGATCAGCGTTTTGTCTCCCGATTTATGTATTGGAGTAATACAACCTATTTTTAGATGATCGGGGACAAAGCCGAGGCTGAAACTTTGGTTGAAAATATGTTGAAGTGGTATAAGTATATGTTCTCGGAGACTAATCAGTATATGATTGGTACATATCTTGTTATTAGGCAGGTATATTGAAATATCTTATATATTTATGAGTGTAAGTTAAATTATCCAATATTACTATGTGATCTATTCTAATGTTTCCTTAAAACTATAAATGTATTTACAAATATTTTCTTAGATATAATATTAAGAATGTTTAAATTGTTAGAACCTGCAGACAAGCTGTCATATGACAGCTTTGTGGGTCTACTCCAATTTTTTGTA
Organism: Limnephilus rhombicus; assembly: GCA_929108145.2. NCBI lineage: Eukaryota > Metazoa > Arthropoda > Insecta > Trichoptera > Limnephilidae > Limnephilus > Limnephilus rhombicus. The sequence goes on from OV815275.1 coordinate 734,822, forward strand.
CAAAATGTATTCTGTAATTAAATAAATAATAAAAAAAAAAAAAAAAAAAAAAAAAGAGAGGTTATCTGGGCCCACAGCGCAATTTGGTTTGAGAGAAATAATTAAATCCGATATTTCCTTTGTACCTATTTTGTGAGCATAAAACGAATGATTTGGTTGCATGGTAGAGGATAGTTTGGTTAAAGAGTCTTCTGTTGTGCCGTTTTTTAAAAGAATTTTTTCAGCCAATTTAGATCCAACTTTTGCAAATTGGGAGTTAATAAAATTTGCTATTTTACCAGGTTCATTTTATGTAAGGGTTTTGTTTCCATTTATTAACAGTACTTTGATCTTCGAGTCTTTTTTCGTATTGGAGAAAGTAATATCTTTGACGATTTCCAAGATTTTTTTGGGGTCATTTTTGGCGGATTTTATTTCTTTTTTGTAGTACTTGTATTTGGCTTGTTTGATTAATTTATTACAAAGGTTTCTATATAGCAGGTAATTATTTTTTAGTTTGTGATCATATGGGTTTTTGCGTACTTGCATGTGCATTGTGTCTCTTTTATGAATGCTTTTTACTAATCCTTTCGTGACCCAGGGTGTTATTTTTTTTTCTTTATGTGAGTAGTTTTTCGGGGTATTTTTTGTTGTATGTTTAGCAATATAGGTTCCAACTGTGGTCATAAATGTGTTCAGCGCGTTGTTTGGATCGGGTTCATTTATTACATTTGACCAAGATTCATTATGTATGTCCTCTATTAGGGACTTAAAATTGATTTTGTCTTGTACGGAGTTGTTTTTTTCATCTTTTTGTTTGTTGTTAAGATGTATGCTTAGTGTAGTAGTGAAATGATCTGTGACCGTTTATCGAATAATGGATGAAGATGTTTTTTTCCTAGTTTTACCAAATTATGGTCAATACAGGATTCAGAGTTTGACGTAATTCTTGTTGGTGAGTTGATTGTCGAATTTAATCCATAGTGAGTAAGTAGACTTAAGTATTCTGTGGTTATTGGTTGCCCGTTTAGTAAGTTAATATTCATATCCCCTGCAATAATTAATTGTTGTGTTTTTCATTTTTATCGAGAAGTTTATTTAAGGAGTTGAAGAAAGGTGAGAGATTGTTATAGCATGGGGGTCTGTAGACGGCAAATATGAAGATGTCTGGTCCGAGGGAGATTTGGATACAGTTTGCTTCGATTAGGTTGATTTCGGTTATTGATGAGTTTAGTGAATCTTTGGCAAAGATTACTATACCGTCGTTTTGATTGAGATGTTTTGTGGAATGGAGAGTTGTATAGTCTTTTAAGTTTAGGTTTGTGTACGAGTCATCTAACCAGTATTCAGTCAAGATAATAATGTCGAAGTTTATGTTTATTTCGTTTAGGAGGATCGGTTAAATTAACTTATAGTCCATTGGGATGCATCGCACATCCCGTACAAAAGTGTCGTAAGTCAAAATGTTCTATTTTAGGTTTTATACTTCTCATCTCCGCACGATATCCTATATTCTCTTTTCTACGGCACCGCTTGTTCATCATTTATTCATTTGTTTTCGCTTTTCTGTAAAATTAATTTTGCGACTTTTAACCTTTTATTTAACGAACAGTCAGTAATTGGATTACCGAAAATTAGTATTGTTGCGTATGTTTTACATCTAATGTAATTAACGGTGCAGGGGAACTAGCGTATTTGTTTCAGAATCTGGACGCATTCGGGATATTAAAAAAAAGCACTCGTGACAGTCCGAACTGGCCAGTGCTGGTGCGACGATGATTCCCTAATTGTGAAAGAAGAAAGAGCTGAAAAAGAGGAATGTTGGTTACTAAACAGGTTAAAGTCATTCGCCGGCGAAAGTAAATGAGAGTATAATCCTGTGGCGACAAACACTACGATTTCGCAGAAAATTTCAAAGTTTGTTCTTATTATTGTACGTGATGAAAGAAAAACGGGTGTGAGAAGAATGTATAACGTGGAAGTGAATGTTGGAAGAAGTCGAGGACACCCGAGAAAGACATGGCACGATTAGGTGAAACAAATAACTTTGAAAAAATCTATTCTTGACTCTTTATAATTATAAACTTTACTCCAAACGATTCATAACTCCGAACAACATCGGGTTCACGTTCTTCATGTAGTTAGATACACGCATGTAAAAGAAATGTATAAATTCAGAATCAGCGTTAGTTGTTGATCTATATGATTTTTTTCAAACTTTTAACCCATTTCCAATTAGTAGTGCACGTACGCAGAGGTAGGGGAACGTACCCATAATACGTGACCAACTTTTTGCAATTTTTAACCCCCCTCCGGTGACTAAAAACCTAAGCCCCCCGCCACTCATTTGTACCAAGCGTGGTATTTTGAAGACCCCCCCCCCCCCTGAACGGGTCACGTAGTATAGGTACGTTCCCTTACATGGGAAAACATCGCCGCGCGCCGCGCCGGACTAAGGGCCTAAAGTCCAATATTTACCATCAACCACCTGTTTCCGCCCCCCGCTCCCGCCCCCGCCACGTGGGGCTCAATGTTTGGGGTGTGGTTGGTTTACTCATTACTGCAGGCATTAAAAGTTCAAATGCTGATGCGATTTATTTTTATACAGAATCAGGTACTCTTTTTAATTGGCCATTAGTAGTACACGTACCGTAGAACAATACATTCATTTCATTACGTGACTCGGCAGGGTGCGCGGGTTCATGTGGTGAGGTATGTCTAGGTCTTTGCGATGAATGCGTTTGCCCACCTAGTAGGTAGGTGGGATTGGAAGAGACTGGTTGTGGAAGACCTTTTGATATCTCCAGCCGGACTCTCTCGACCCATTGCCTTGCACCGCAATGGGAGGGATGGATTCATACGTTCGTCACACCTGGACACGATGACCCCTAGATTCCAACCCACTCCTCAGACCTGTTTCCTTCTAAGAACTTCCTCTCCTTAAAAAATCCCCTCGACACAGCCTCCCCAAAGATGGCATAGGCCCTGAAGGGACTTATTTTCCTCGGGGCCTCCTTTGTGGAGCTAAGGTTAAAAAAAGTGGAGTAAACGAATATTTATATTATAAATGTAATTTTTTGTTTAATTTAAAAATCTTAAATAATAGAAAAGCGATAAAAAATATTATATTCATGAACAGGCTTTGCCTGAATGTATTTTTTCGTTACGTATTTTTTTTATATCGCCTACTATGTTTTAGATGTTCTATCGTATCAAATACTTCCAATTTTTTGTATATTATTTTAGGTAAATTTTATCAAAACTACCGGTTTCTGTCAAAATCGAAATATCGGAATCGTTTTGCATATATTTAACATTTTCAAACCCGCTTACGGCTTATTCGCTCGTGCATTCATTTTTTAGATGTTTTCCATTCATGTTAAAGTGAAGTATCGTTTCTCCGGCTTAACAAAAAAAGAATACAATAAAATAAATAAGATTACATATCTTACATCCCATTATTACAACGGGTATATCGTACACAGGTCAACGCATTAAATATAACACGGCCATCGCCACGGGAACTTCGCCACTGTAACTGTACGTATTTGTCACCGATTCGTTAGTTCCTCTTTTTGTGTGTTAAGCTTTATTTCTTTACCTTTCCGGAATTCTCACATCATTTATTTTTTCCAAACATAAAAATGACCTAAACTAAAATGATCAAGATGTGACAATTTGGAAGTAAGCCAAAATATGATCATAGTCAATACTGATCTGACTGGCACCAGCAAACTTATAGACTAGTGGTTTTCGAAGTGGGGGTCGAAATGGGGGTCGCGAGTCACGAGACATCAATAAATAAAATTAAAACATTTTTTTTACGTTAGTGTAACAAGCATATACTGATGAATTTTGCAGAATTAGGTAACTAACAGAAATAAAAATTGTGCCCGAGTAATTAATACAAATTAATGAGACCGGCACGTTTTCAATTCATTAGTCGAGCACTGACTCTAAGTTAGAGACACATCATAAACTTCTAATTTTAGTTTGTTGAAGTGAAAACCTCTTTACCACCGTTGTGATTTGAAACTCTATGAAACAGAGGTGAGCAACTCTGAAAAGAGACAAACACATACATGTATAGGATTTAGCCTGCGAGAGAATGAGATAGCAATAAAATATTTATTTATTAGACGGGTACTGGGTTCCAACGTAATACGATAAAACCACGGTCCCACGTAAGTCTCCTGTAATCTAGCGACTGATGAACCTGCAAGGCCGACAAGAATAGGGAGACGCTTTGTAGTCTCCCTATTCCTGTCTACTCTAGTTTTCTAGTTTTCCGAAGGTTTCATTTCTATGGCGTGTGAATTGCACACTCATATTTTACTTTATTTCGTTTTTATCGCAACGAAAGAAGAAAAATGGACTTGTGAGAAATCTGATATCTATGAGAATTGCACACCATTTAACACTGTGATAAGTAATCCGTCCCGCAAGCCCAATGGCGTATGGCTTTGACAAAATAAAATATCATTTGAATCTGCGACTCAATATGAAAAGTTTTTTACGTATTCTTAAAAAGATGAATAGTGTGGTTACAAAAGTACGTTAATTCGACAAAATATAGAACAGTACAGCGCTTTTCATGAGAACTTTGTTTGATGGATTTTAAAGGTTTCCGTTTTATAAAATACCTTCCGAACAATAACAGCATGTTAGTAGCAGCATTGGTTTGATCTTGAAATAGTTTTTTTTTTCTGTGCAATTTTCTACCTCTTTTCGCGATATAGGTACTTTTGTCTATCTATTTTGTATCAGCTGCCCAAAATTGTGAGTAAATAAGTCCCTTAATATTTCAGAATGTTACAAATAGAAAGCATTTTTTTGGGCTTGGAGATACACTATTTTCGCCGGCGGCGCTTTATTTCTTCTTTATGTCTGCGACACCACCGACTGCAAAGTTCACTAAGTCAAGCCGAAAGCCAAGAAAACTTTGCACCTACGACCCGTGTACAAATTGTATTATATGATGTTCCCAGTTGCGATATTTCTGGTGACCCCGAACTTTTTAAAGAAATTTTTGTAAATAATATTGAGGGTAAATCTATAATTACAAGGGAGGATCATTTGAGAACGATGCGGCGCGTTAAACTCTTTGGGAAACATGACTATGAATGTGGTGGTTAACGTTCATCCTGAGGTTAGGAAGGTTCTAGTAATTGCTTTCTTGGATGGAACCATCAGATGTTTTAATCTGTATGTCCATGTAAGCAAGGCTTGCATTCAGGACGTAATTACTTGTCGTCATTGTGCCGAAAGTGGTCACGATTATGAGGATTTCCCCAAAAAGGCAGAGGCCGCTGTCACCACCCAGATCACCCCACGGATAGAAACTGTCCTGCACAGCGAGCCGCTATTGATATACAAGTCAGGATGACCGATTATGGTTGTCCTTAATCCTCCTTTCGAGTTTAGGTATGTAATATAAATAAAAATATATAAATAAAAATATATTTCTTTTTTCATTGTTTCTTATTGTGATCTCTCTGTGTACCTTCTCAGATTTTTTTTTAAATTTAAATTTTGTATAAAAAGAATTTTTTTGTTATTTTTTCCTTATTTTGTTTTTTTATTGTGATATCGTTGTGTATTATTCTAGTTATGTTGATTTTGGTTGTGCAAAGTTCCTAGAACTTTATACATTTTGTTTTGTCTACTCCACCTCGGTCCCTGTATCTTTCGGGTGACTTTACTTGTAATCTTAGTATTTTTGCAGTTATCATTTTTCAATTGTTTTGAGTGATTTTTTCTTATATTTTTCAACACACTTTTATAAATTAATATTAATCATATTCTCTGTATTTATCTCATATTACGTTCATCATTCATTGCACTAACCCGTCATCCCATTTTCAGACTAACTCCTGTTTTACAGGGACATTTGAGGGTTTAGCTTCGTGCATCATAAGTGTAGTTTCGTTTATTAAATAAAATTAGAGTCCTTGTGAGAGCCCTGGAGGAGTAACCATCTGTTACCACTTAAACCAGGGCGGGAATGCGGTTGCATTATCTCAAGGCTATTAATTAATTAATTCAATTTGGGAGGCGGGAATGGGTACCGCTGCCCCGGGAACCTTTATTGGATAACCAACACCTCTGATATGGGTCACCCCAAGTGGTTCGTTACGTTTGGTGATTTAGCAGGGGTGCCCGGGTTCACGGGGTGAGGTTTGTCTATGTCTTGGAGGCGGATGACCAGGACACACTTAACCCCAGATTCCTACCCACCCCTTAAACCCTTTTCCTTCCAAGAACTCTCCTCTCCTTCCTCTTCTTAAAAAAAACCCTCCACACAGCATCCCCAAAGATGGCGTAGGGTCTGAGGGAAATTATTTTCCTCAGGGCCTCCTGTGTGGAGCTCATGTAAAAAAAAAGGCCCGTGTACAAACTGAAAACACATGTGAGGTGCTGATTACTATATATAGACTACCCACTACCTCCATGTGTCAGCACATACATACATCAGCACGTGTCGTGCTATTTGAAAATAGTCCACCATTCCGGGGTATCTTTGCTCTAATTATTGTTAAGATGATAGACTTCGCTTTTCGGCCCATACAAAAAGGATGCCCGGGAAAAACACTTTTCTACATCGAAAATTGAACGAAATAATTTTTTTTTATATTGCCTTTAAGAGGGGAAAAGCAATTACGGTATGTTTTTAAATTTTTAAATTTCGATGTGTTTTTTTTTTACATTAACTCCACACAGGAGGCCCTGAGGAAAATAACTTCCCTCAGGGCCCAGGTCATCTTTGAAGATGCTGTGTGGAGGGTCTTTTTGAGGAAAGAAAGGAGTGAACATGGGTCTTGAATTATACCAAGCATATCGATGGAGGTCCTGTTCGGAAGATTGTTTCCGTTGAAGGAGACTAGATTTTAATTTCGATCCCTTTTAGACGTTATCAAACATGATTGGGTCTTTGGAACATTAAATTCGACGAGGTTATTCTTACCCCAAGAGAAAACACTCTCGAGGTAACCGTCCATTCTTTGCTTCAAAGCCCTCTGAGCTATTGGAGTTTGTGTGCCCCTTGGGGGCTTATTTGTATGAACGTAAATATTCATTGTTAAACATGTGTAATTTATCGGAAAATATTATTTAAGGAAAAAGTGCTGCTAACTCAATACTCATAAAGAATTACAAAATTTAAAAAAACAGACCGATGTATGTAGCTTCTTCTTTCGAGAAAACACCTAAACGTTCCGCGTTTGGTTCAAGGTCTAGCCTCTGAAACTGATTAGAATTTGGGTGGCTCAAATAGAGAGATAGGTACGGGTACCGCCGCCCCGGGAACCATATATTGGATAACCAACACATCCCACACAAACATCACACTCACACATAACACATCGCGTTTGGCGACTTAGCAGGTATGCCCAAGTTATTGAGGTGGGATTTGTCCATGACTCGGCAGCGGATGCGTCTACCCATCTGCCGATCCGGCGATCTGGAGAGGCCGGTCAGGAAGACCTTTTGAATATCTCCAGCTGGACTCTTTTCGAGTACGAAGTAAACAATAGTAAGTATCCATCCTTCCATACTCCCGGACTCAATGACCCCCAGAATCCTTCACCTGTTTACTCCTCATACCTTTTCCTTTTCCTTTTCCAGAACACCCTTGGAATAAAATAATGTTAATTGTCACAGGTCTTTTTTTAATGTATTTCATGACAACCTTCGAGTTGTACCGAGTGTTGCGGCGGGTAGCAAATGTTACCTCTCAATGGATCGAGGGATCAAATGCTGCGGTATGTTGTGGACTGTATGCGGTTCTTATGTACATATTTTATTATCTTTTAGTCGCACTTACCCAGACTGCTTCCCTCTTCATTCAGTGTTCACTGGAAAGGTAGGTATGTTAGTTGGGAGAGATTTTGGAAGGGAATGGCGATTGGGAATGAACGTTTAATCGCGAAATAATAAGCGAGAATAGGTGACGCGTGGCGATAGTACTCGCGAATGGCTGCGGTTTTAGAGTGCCGATTGCGGTTTGATTACTAAAAAGTAAAAGCGGTGCGGTTCTTAGGACTTGTGTCCCTTGCGGCGAGGCGAATTCAACTCAACTGTTGAGGCGGAGGGCACACAAGATGTATTTCCAAAGAACCAATAACATAACATAGTAACAATAAAGGCGCGAACATGCCCCCCCGCCTTGACAAAAGTGGTCAAAAGAAAAAGACAAATACAAAAAAAGAAACGCGATGCGATAGGATTCAATGAACAATTGACGTTTGAAAATAAAACAAATTGAGCACAAGCATCCAAAAATATAAAGAAATAAAATAACAACAATGGAAGGCAAAGACCCCAATGGTCGCCAAGCAAAACAAAAAAAAAAAAACAAAAACAAAAAAATTGAAATAGAAAAAGTATTTCTATTTTAGATATACCCCTGTATATCAGTTTAGACATAAATGTGGTAAATCAGCAATTAACGGAGGTGGTAATGCTGAAGATTTTATCTTATGATAAACAATGCATTTTGAAAATTGTGAACGAATCTTATTTCGTGCCGCCATTATCCAAAACTTCCGCTGAATAGTGAATTGAAGACTTCGCGGGTCAACATGAAAATAGAGTTTATGATAATAATCTATAATTAAATAAGCTAAATGACAGCTTTTCGGTAATAATATTTTATATGCTTATGCTTATGTTTTATTTTCTTTGTATGCTTATGTTTTATAATCTTTTTAAGCTTATGTTTTATTTTCTTTTCAAACTTACATTCTATATTCTTTATGTGCTTATGTTTATAATTTATATGCTTATGTTATACATCCGCAGCAACTATAAGTACATTTTATACACCTATGCTTATATTATAAATACTTTATATGCTTATGTTAAATATTCGCAACAACTGAATCCTTATACCACTTATATACTTTTTATGCTAATGCTGATGTTTTATACTGTTTATAAGCTTATGTTTTATTTACAGTTTATTTTTTACATGCTTATATTTTATATTCTATATACGCTCGTATTATATATTATCTATACGCTTATACTATATTTTCGCAACAACTATTTGTATACCTTATATATCTATGTTTGTATTACTTTTTTTTTTATTTAATATAGATATATAGTACAGTGGTTTTATATAAATTACATATCGGTACACAAATTATTTAAAATTGCAATCTCACCAAAGAAGAAACTAGTTCTTGTGCTTGATGAGCGAGTTACACTAATTATAACAGAAATAGAATAACATTATGCAATAGGTAAGTATATAATGGGAACAATTGAAACTTCTGGATTATCTATAAGTGTAGGTGTACATACATGGGATACGGTTACATACTAAAATAGTATGCACTTAAGTGATATACTATATAATATATACTATATATTCTTATATATTAAATTCACAACAACGAAATTCTTATTTCACAAAGCTAACACTATATGCTTATGTCATATATTCATTATGTGCTTATATTATATATTCACAACAACTTTATTTACAGTTTATATATTTATGCATATGTTATATATTTATATCAACTAAATCTTTATCTCATAAACGTACTAATTTCACTACAACTTGGTTGTTAATAATTTATGCGAAACAAAAAACCAGAAAATGGAAGACATAGCAGATTTAATAGATAACACAACACCAATCCCATGTATATCTACCAATGATTCCGAAGTAGTACGTCAACTATTATTTAATTCAACCCTTTCGATATTCTCTATGAACATAAGAAGTAAAAAAAAAATTTGATGAACTCCTAATTCTCCTCACTGACCTTGTCTCAGATTTTGATATAATTGTCTTGAGTGAATGCTGGATTCAACTACAATCACTATAATACTCTACACAACCAAACTCAGAACGATGGAGTCATTGTATACATTAAAAATCACATCTCACACTCAGTAAAAGAGATCAAAATTAAATATGCAAACTGTCTACAAATTCAACTTGATAATCATATAACACTTCTTACAATGTAAATAAATGAAAAATAAATAAAAGCCCGGGTTGCCGGCATTGAAACTGAATATACAGATCTCCGAATATACATAATATAACCCCATTCATACATTCACTGCATGAAATTTTATCAAACATTGAACGCTGCCGAAACACCTTTATAATTGGTGATCTTAACATAAATATAATTAATAAAATGCACCCTCAAGCAAATGATTACCTAAACGCACTAACTTTATTAGGATATTTTCCAGCCGTTACAGCACCAACTAGAGAATCAGATTCAAACACTAGCAGTTGTATATATAGATCATGTATTTGTTAAGAGTGAACTAGACACCAAATCCATTGTATATCAATCAACTGTTACAGATCACTATTCAATCATCACTTCTCTCCCGCATAAAAATCACAAATCACCACAAAATACTTCCCCCCAAAAAAAGATCTCATATGAAACTCTCCTAAACAGTGTCTCTAAAAAAAACTGGGAACTTATCTATTCTTGTACCGACGTCACCTCTGCATGTGAATTATTTATAAATACCTTACGTAACCACTTAACCGATGCTACATCATACACAAAAAGTAAAAAAAAAACGATCTGACACAAAACTCAAACCATGGATCACTGCAGGAATTCTCTCCTGTATCAGAAAGCGCGATAAGATTCATAACTTCTGTAGAAAAAATCCCCACGATTATGCATCTCTCTTATTCTACAAACGTTATAGAAATAACTGCAAAAAAATAATTGACAGTGTTAAAAGAGATTACTACCATAAACAAATCAGTGAAGCTAACGGTGATAATAAAAAAATTTGGAATATCGTTAAAGATATAGCCAATATTAATAAAACCAATACACCCAATGTTAAGATTAACATCGAAGATCAAATATTACATGTCAATTCCGACCCCGAAAAAATTTCCGACCATTTCAATCAATTTTTCTCCAATATTGGATCTAACTTAGCAAAAAATATTTTAGACAGACACAACGTCTCAGACAAAGATCTTGCAAACAATATACCCCTCACTAATCTTAGCTATAACCCTTTCCACTTCACTCCCACTACTGACGCAGAAATTTTAGAACTAATCTCATCCCTTAAAAACAGTAACTCTGTAGGTATAGATCACATTTCAACAAAAATCATCAAACATATCCAAAAATATATAGCCTCACCTCTGAAACATATAATCAATCTAAGCTTTAAAACTGGTGTATTTCCTAACTCCTTAAAACAGGCCAAATATTATCGGACAACCAATATGGTTTCCGCAAAGGTAGGAGTACCTCAGATGCAATAGCTGCCCTCACAAAAATAGTTTCCTTTAATCTCGACCTTGGTCGAAAACCGCTTGCTGTTTTCCTCGATCTCTCAAAAGCATTTGATACGGTCTCTCATCCCTTACTGCTTAAAAAACTTCAACAGATCGGAATAACTGGGATACCCTACACATGGTTCGAAAACTACCTAACAAACCGAACTCAACAAACTCTTATCCACTCTGACAAAATAAATAAAAGCAAAAAATTATCCATGTCTTATGGTGTACCGCAAGGCAGTCTATTAGGACCAATCCTATTTCTTTTATACATCAACACACTATGTACCATGGATATTGGAGGTAAGATATTATCATTTGCTGACGATACAGTCTTAATATTCGAAGATGAAACATGGCAAGCAGTTATAAACAAAACTAATAATGGCCTAATAAAAGTGAGGCATTGGCTTGACACAAATCTCCTTACACTCAATATTGACAAAACACAATATATGACGTTTTCCATATGCAAATATAATTTTCCCATCAACTGCCCTAAACCAATAATTCACTCGTGTTCACTAAACATGCACCTACACCCACCCGGAACCCCACCTATTACAAATTGCACGTGTCCTACCCTTAAATCATCTAAGGAAGTTAAATATCTGGGCATAATCATAGATGACCAATTACGTTGGGAAGCACACATAAATGGCACAGTTCAAAGACTCCGTAAGCTCTGCCATATATTCTGCTCTCTTAGATCCATCTTAGACCTAAAAACACTTAGAAGCGTATATTTTTCCCTTTTTCAATCCATTGCAACATACGGTATTTTGGGATGGGGTGGTTGCACAGAATCCGCCATTAATCCAATAATTACAGTTCAAAAACTAATACTGAGAATCATATTTAAATGCCAACCTACCCACCCCTCTAATGTGCTATTTACTAAATTTAAGGTCTTAGATATTCGCCAACTATTCTCTAAGACAAGCCTATTCTACATACGGAAAAATAACCTACTGGTGGCTCCACAACATCAAGCCAAAACCCGCTTTTCATCAAATCTGGGATGCGTGGTCCCAAAAACTAGAACCACATTCGCTCACCGACAATTTTGGTTCATTGCCCCCAAAATATACAATGCATTGAGCACCGATATAAAATCAAATATTACCATACCTCTTTTTAATATTCGTGTTCAAAATTGGATATTCGAAAGGGGACGAGATTTTTTTAAAGAATATATGACTTCCTAACCATTTTAAAAGAAAAGAAAATAATTAAATTAACTAAATAAAATATCTTACTTGACAAACCTCCAGTAAAAATTTTAGCATTCATAAAAAAAAATTATAGATTATCATATTTAAATCCTACTTCTTAGTATTTTATATATGTAGTTATATTTTAGTATTTTATTTTTTATATTTATTTTATAAAGTATTTTATTTTTAACATCTTTAAAACATTTTCTTTTTTATAATCCTTTATATATTTATATATACATGTATATGTATATATATTTATATATGTGTGTTTGTATGTATTTATATGTATTTGTGTATGTATGTGCATATGTATTTGTATGTGCATACGTATACATATATCTTGTTATATTTTACCTTAAATATTTTTATCTTTTTTCTTTATCTTGTTTCTAATATCTTATAATTTCTATTTCAAACCTATATTTTGTTCTTGTTCATACACTGTATAACTTATATCATGTATGATTACCTTAACACGGACATTAGCCTAGTATGGTAATCAAGAAAAAAAAACAAAAAGTGTATTTTCAAAAATTGTATGAAATAATAATTTAAAAAAAAAAAAAATAAAAAAGATGGGAAATTTGTTTTCGTATGACAGATACGAGTACTTGAGTCGACCGCGCATCCTGATAATACCGCGGCTATCAAGAAACGGTTTCAAGTTTAGAATGCGCATTGAACATTGAAAGTTATTTCGCATGTTACGTATATCGACAGAAAAATATGTTTCCTGTTCGATGCGTATGATTTTCAAAAGCTAGTCATTTAATTCACGCGAGCTAGGATAAGTCGAGTTTGTATTACCGTTCCAGGAAGTTTTTTTTTTTTTACATGAGCTCCACAGAGGAGGCCCTGAGGAAAATAATTTCCCTCAGGGCCTATGTCATCTTTGAGGATGCTGTGTGGAGGGTCTTTTTAAGGAAAGGAAGGAGAGGAGAGTTCTGGGAAGGAAAAGGGTTAAAGGGGTGGGTAGGAATCTGGGGTTCAGTATGTCCTGGTTCCGCCTCCAAGACCTAGACAAACCTCACCCCATGAACCCGGGCACCCCTGCTAAATCACCAAACGTAGCGAACCACTTGGGGTGACCTATGGCTGAGGTGTTGGTTACCCAATAAAGGTTCCCGGGGCGGCGGTACCCATTCTCGCCTCCCAAATTGTTTACGACAATTGTTAACAAAACGCATTATCCATGCGACTACGCGTTGCAATTTATTAAACGAAGAATATTTGCTAATAATTGAATTAGGTACAATTTGAGATGATACAAGCGCTTCAAGGTTGCGAGTTTTGATTTCTGATGGATCAGCTACGCAAGAACACATACCAAAAGTAATTGGCGGTTCATACTGATTGGTTTTCAATTTCGGTAACTGTTCCGAATTTGCGTGCTTAAATGGCGCAATAGGCCACTCGGAATGCGTCTGGCAAAGCCATTTTGAACCATTCCACCAAATATCATTTGCCATCAATTGTGATGGTAGCATACCTCTCGACAGACAGTCGCTAGGGTTTTCAGCACCTGCGACATGATAAAAATGACTACTATGCAATATAAAGGATTATAAAAAGGAAAATGTATTTTTGCTACACGATTGGCAATAAAGGTTTGCCATCGGTGAGGTGATGAATGAATCCAACTTAAAGTTACAGTCGAATCAGAAAAGGCAAATATTGAATGAACAATAAACCTCGCGGAGTAATTATCAATTACCCTTTTCAACAGTTGCGATAACAATTATGCTGCGCATAATTCTAAGCGTGCTAAGGAGACGACGTTTAACGGTGCTACCCTTGATTTGGCGCAAACTAATTGAACCTCAATTCGGTTATCAGGAGTGGTCACCTGAGCGTATATCACTGCTCCGTATGCCTTTTCGCTCGCATCCGCAAACTCAACGAGTTTTAACGTGCATCCTTCAGCGACTCCTACATGACGTCAAATATGAATTGACGATATTGACGGCAATTCCGCGTTGAACTGCTGCCACTGGCGTGATATACTCGTAGGTGGAATTTCGTCCCAATCGATTTTTAAAATCCACAGCTCCTTTATCAGAAGCTTGGCTTGTACAATTATAGGCGCCACCAGACCCATCACGTCAAAGAGTCTAGCGACAGATGATAAAATATTGCGTTTTGTACAAGTTCGATTGTCTGGAGTGACTTCAAATGCGAAAATGTCATCCAAAGGATGCCAGCGTTGCCCAAGGATTTTCAGCGATGCATCACTATCGAAAGTTACACTTTGCGACAAGCGAAGTTCCAATGGAATGTTTTCTAATACTTTGCTGGAATTGGATGCCCACTTAGCGAGTTGGAATCTTCCTGACTGGAAGAGCTCAATCAACTCTCCAGCCGCGCGGATAGCTTATTGCTCATTTAAAGCAGAGCTAGCGATGTCGTCTACATTGATAATCGATTGATAATTGATTAATAATTGATTGATCACGATTGATAATATCCCTTGCCATAGGGAAGCGAGCGCCTTCATCTAACGTTAACTGTTTGATTGCTCGAAGGGCTAAGAACGGGCTGCACTTAAGGCCAAATGCCACGCGATTGTATTGATAAGCCTGAAGCGGCTTTTGCGGATCGAATCTATATAAAATTCGTTGATGATTTTCTTTGCGAACATTTAAACATAAATACATTTGACGAACGTCGGCGGAAATTGCGATAGGAAAAAGGCGTAAATTCAGAAGAATGCAAAATAAATCATTTTGTAGGCTTGGTCCCGTGTGTAAAATGTCATTTAGAGATAAATCTTTTTTTTTTTGCGCTGACGTCAAGAACCACTCTCACTTTCGTGGTCATTTTATCCTCACGCCTAGCTGCGTGATGCGGAATGTAGTACGCGTTTTCTGACGGTAAAGCTTCTACCTGGGATAGATAACCTTTGTGAATATATTCTCTGATCACTTCATCGTAGAGCGGTTTTAATTCTGGTAGATGCTTAAATTTTCTCTCTAGTGCATAAAACCGATTTTGCGCAGCTTGCAATGAATCACCTAAGTCATACGGGTTTGTTATGAAGATATTTGCGTTGGACGTCAAAATGTTATGAAGATATTTAGCTTTCACATTGGAAGCTAAAATGTAAGGAATATAATACATGGAGAGCATGAGACAAGTGTGATTATTACTAAAATTTATGTAATACTTTGTATGAGGATAGGTTATTTAAATGAAATAGTATAGTGCTTTGACACAGTTAAATTAATTTATTAATTAAGTACAAATAATAATCAGGGCTAGACTAAATTCTGAATGGGCATATTATGGAGCGTTAGGTACATTATTATCTTGACTGAATGCTGGTTAGATGACTCGTACCCAAACCTAAACTTAAAGGACTATACAACTCTCCATTCCACAAAACATCTAAATCAAAACGACGGTATAGTAATCTTTGCCAAAGACTCACTAAACTCATCAATAACAGAAATCAACCTAATCGAAGCAAACTGTATCCAAATCTCCCTCGGACCAGACATCTCCATATTCCCATGCTATAACAATCTCTCACCTTTCTTCAACTCCTTAAATAAACTTCTCGATAAAAATAAAAAACACAACAATTAATTATTGCAGGGGATATGAATATTAACTTACTAAACGGGCAACCAATAACCACAGAATACTTAAGTCTACTTACTCACTATGGATTAAATTCGACAATCAACTCACCAACAAGAATTACGTTTTATTTTTATTTTTTTTATTTTTTATTATTTAATAAATGTTTACATGATAGGTACATTGTTGGTATTTTTTGACTACCACACTAGGCTATTGCCCGTGTTGTGGTAGTCAAACTCTGAATCCTGTATTGACCATATTTTTGTTAAAACTAGGAAAAAAACATCTTCATCCATTATTCGATAAACGGTCACAGATCATTTCACTACTACACTAAGCATACATCTTAACAACAAACAAAAAGATGAAAAAAACAACTCCGTACAAGACAAAATCAATTTTAAGTCCCTAATAGAGGACATACAAAATGAATCTTGGTCAAATGTAATAAATGAACCCGATCCAAACAACGCGCTGAACACATTTATGACCACAGTTGGAACCTATATTGCTAAACATACAACAAAAAATACCCCGAAAAACTACTCACATAAAGAAAAAAAAATAACACCCTGGATCACGAAAGGATTAGTAAACAGCATTCATAAAAGAGACACAATGCACATGCAAGTACGCAAAAACCCATATGATGACAAACTAAAAAATAATTACCTGCTATATAGAAACCTTTGTAATAAATTAATCAAACAAGCCAAATACAAGTACTACAAAAAAGAAATAAAATCCGCCAAAAATGACCCCAAAAAAATCTGGAAAATCGTCAAAGATATTACTTTCTCCAATACGAAAAAAGACTCGAAGATCAAAGTACTGTTAATAAATGGAAACAAAACCCTTACAAAAAATGAACCTGGTAAAATAGCAAATTTTATTAACTCCCAATTTGCAAAAGTTGGATCTAACTTGGCTGAAAAAATTCTTTTAAAAAACGGCACAACAGAAGACTCTTTAACCAAACTATCCTCTACCATGCAACCAAATCATTCGTTTTATGCTCACAAAATAGGTACAAAGGAAATATCGGATTTAATTATTTCTCTCAAACCAAATTGCGCTGTGGGCCCAGATAACCTCTCCAATCATATACTGATTAGTCTCCGAGAACATATACTTATACCACTTCAACATATTTTCAACCAAAGTTTCAGCCTCGGCTTTGTCCCCGATCATCTAAAAATAGGTTGTATTACTCCAATACATAAATCGGGAGACAAAACGCTGATCTTAAATTACAGACCAATCACTCTCCTAAATTCGCTATCGAAACTACTAGAAAAAACTATGAAAAAAAGACTGCTCGCATACCTTGAAAAACACAAACTGATCTCCACCCGTCATTTCGGGTTTCGGGCGAAAATGGGAACAGAAGACGCCTTATCGGAACTAACCACCTACATAGTGAAAAACCTAGATGGCGGTTCAAAGGTGTTAGGAGTGTTCTTAGACCTAGCAAAAGCTTTCGACACCATCTCACACAAATTACTCCAACAAAAACTCAAAAACATTGGCATAATAGGTCCACCACTAAAATGGTTCATCAGCTACATTGAAAATAGACAACAAATTGTAAAAATCAATAATCAAGAAAGTGACAAAGTAGGCAACAGGTATGGAGTACCCCAAGGCAGCGTCTTAGGTCCCATACTGTTTCTCATCTACATTAACAGTCTAACTGAGATAAGCCTAGGGAACATAGAGTACAAAGTTATCAGTTATGCAGATGACACTGTAATTTTATTCAAAGCCCAATCATGGGAAAAAGTCTTCAAAAACACGGAAGCAGGGATGACTGAAGTAAATAAATGGCTAATAAATAATCTACTGACACTAAATATCTCTAAAACAAAATACTTAACTTTCAGTAAAACATTAGCTGGTCAGCCAGATAGTCGCCCACAACTACATCTTCACCCCTGCACAGTTACCTCATTAACTAACTCACGCTGTGTTTGTGACAAAATTGATTATGCGCAAAATATTAAATATCTCGGTTTAACTGTTGACAATAACTTAAAATGGGATCTCCAAATTAACCTAATTACAAAAAAAATACGGAAACTCTCTTACATCTTCAAAACAATTCGAAACATTATGTCACTACCTCAGCTAAAAAATATATATTACGCACTCTGTCAAAGTATTCTAATGTATGGTATTTCAGTATGGGGAGCAGCTGCAGAGACTCACCTCAAATCACTTAAAATTAATCATAAAACAATAATCAGAATTATGTTTAGAAAGCCCTATCAACATCCGACAGAACAGATAATGATCAACAATAACCTATTAGACATAAATAAACTATTCATAAAGAAGATCATCATATAAGATATTCATAACTCACTCGCAATACACAAGAGCAAACACACACAATCAACTACAAGTACCATATATCAAATCAAATTTTGCAAAAAAACATGAATCTTACTTGGCACCATATATATTCAATAAGTTTGTAGCCCAAACAAAGACCTACGTCGCATCTAATAATTTGAACTGGGTTTTCAAAAGATTTTTAAACTGGTTGAATGTCAAGGAAAGAAGAGAGATAAGTTATATTCTTAATATCTAATATTATATATTTTCTATTTTCTACTCTGTTTCTAAATTCTGATTTTCCTCTTATTTTTTATTATTATTTTTACTATAATATATATGTTTCTTTTTTTTCTTTGTTTTACCACTTATTTGTTTTTATGTAATTAGAAATTGTTAGTTACCAGCCTCAGAACAGACTTTGTCTAGTGAGGAGGGTAAGGAAAAAAAAACATATTGTACATAACAAATAATAAATAAACGCCCGGGTTGCCGGCACTGAATTGTTAGTTCCGTTTAATTTTGAGGAGTTGATGAATGGGTGAATGCCATATGTAGGCGATCCATGATGCTGCTTGCTGCCTTCGGAGATGGGCGGTTAGCTCCCTCCGCTGCTGACATGTGCTGAACGGCAGGCTGGAGCGACGAACAGGCCTCCAGTCCCGCGGTTTCCCAGCGACGTCCCGTCCAAGGGCGGTTGCCAGCCAGCCGACTATGTTGATGACGGCCAAGGTGGACGATCATCGGCCGCATCTCGGCGAGCACCTCTGGCTCCAGGTATAGTCGGAAGGTCTTGTGATGACTGTGTCTGCAGATGCTGGATGTGGTTTTAATCCAGCAGAAATAATGTGCTCCCATGGTACTCCGCTGCTGATCCAGGATTTTAATGATTGTCCTGATGGTCTTCAATAATGGATGCCGCTGGTGGGCGCGGATTAATCAATCTTCACATGTTGATAAAATAATGGCGAACTATTACTATTTGATTACGTCGACCCGCCACAGGGACGGTGGCCGTGGTCACCTGTGGCTGCTCAAAAAATCAAGAGCTCAAGGCCAGTTCTGCCTAGTGAACCCCTCTGTGCAGATCCTCAGTATCACCAACTGAGCAAAGGTAAGCATTTCAATGCTACCAATATAAAGATGTTGAATGTTAATGATAATTCACTTGTTACATTATTTTTTATGTAACATTTCCGCCCTTCCCACACAAAAAAAAATTATCCATAATTTTTTTCTTTAAAAACACTCCCTAAAAAAACACAAGCCCACTAGAAATCTAAGCTAAACTCAAAGCAAAAATAAGCATATGTAAAAACTATACAATAACGGGTGATTATAAACCATAGTAGATGGGTGCCCGCATGTGAAGAAATGGACGATCCAATGTCATCTGGACGAACTCTCGAGGTTTTCGCGAAGCTAGAGGCGAACGTCTTCAATGGAATTGAAGCACCCAACTCTGTCACAGCGACCCCTGAAAAACACCAAAACAATTCTGTAGGTATTTGCAAAAGAAAAATTTATAAAACAAAAAATCAAAACAGAATCAAGCAATCCAAAAGTCAAGATTGTATTTTTACATAATTAAAAATGTATTATAAATTTGAGAACAAAAAATAAAAGTATGAATTAAACATAAAATAAACATTCTTTTGTAAAAATATTATTGTAAACATACTAAATATATTTTGTTTTTTGAAGAGTTTTATTAAATGTACATTTTTTACTTAAATTAAATTTTTCCGCGACCGGTTTCGATACAACCATATCATTCACGAGCAGAATTAAAACTAACTTAAAAAATAAATGCAAGTACCAAAGATTAATTAGGTGGGAGTAGTGGGAGGGATGATTTTGGGGGGAGGGGGAAAGCGGTGGGAGGAGTCAATATTATACGCAAACATGGTTAGTAAAGGAGATTTGCAAGGCGCTATTATTTTATTCACTAAATTAATTTTAGATTTAATTTTTTTGTTTATTTCGAGGGTTTCTAAAGCGCAAAGATTAAAGTATGAATTTATATTGCAATGTTTAAATTTTGTTTTTTCTTTATTGAAGCTATGGCCTGACTCTATTAAATGATTCGCAAATTCGGAATAATTATTATTTTTTAAACAAAGTTCATGTTCCCTGATTCTAGTTTTGAAATTTCTAGTTGTCATACCTACATACTGTGCGTCACAATCGTTACATTCTAAAGTGTATATCCCGTTTTTTTTCAAATTTATTAGAAACATCCTTATAATTTATCAATTTTTTTATTTTAGAATTAGTATAGAAAGCTGGAGAAATATGATCTGGTAATAAACGGGATATTTTTAAGGATAAATCGCCTGTAAAAAGGAGTTTTTTATATATTGGGTTGTTACCAGGTTTGCTCATATTATTACCACTGTAAATGTACTTTTTTGTTAAAAAATTTGCTTGTTTCTTATTAACTAAGCGGTCAATTATTTCAGGTTTATATCCATTGTTCATGGCTATCTGTTTTATAATGTTAATTTCATTACTATAATTATCATTGTTTAAAGGGACATTAATAGCGCGATGTATCATTGAGTTGAAGGAGGCGAGTTTATGTGATAAAGGGTGAAGTGAAGTAGACGGTATAACACAATCAGTCTGCGTAGGTTTTCTGTATATATTCAATACACACTTATTATTATCTAAATTGATATTTAAGTCTAAGAAAGTTAAATTGTTGTTATCATTATGTTCCAGTGTAAATTTTATATTGTGGTGAAGGTTATTAATAAAAGTGAGAAAGTTGTCTAATTGTCTGTTACTACCTGACCAAATTACAAATACCATAAACCATACAAAAAAATTAGAGAATAGGGAAAGTCCACAATCGAATAATTTGTTTTCAAAGGAGTTCATAAATATCTCAGCGAACAATGGAGAGGCGGGATTCCCCATTGGAAGGCCATTATGTTGTTTGTATAATTTGTATAATATCATAATTTGTATAATATCTTAAACCCTGGTTAAACAACATCGACGTCCATAAAAAAAATATATATTATTATTTTTTTTTTAATTCCACAAAAGTCCTCAAAATTAATAAAACATTATGCCCGTAATTGAAAAAATTTAAATAATTATCAAATTTATGAAAATGTCACGATTGACAGAAACCAGATGTTAATTTCATCCAAAACAATTTTCCGAATTATTATAATCCTCTTAATGTAGAAATAACACAGCTTTGTTATTGTTGATAATTGATGTTGTTGTTAAATGATATTGAAGAAAATGTATCAATTTGTGCCAAACCTGGATTTAAAATTATTTGAATAATTTTATGACGGTTTAAAAATTCCTGCATTCTTATGTTATTTATAAATGAATGTATCCTCTTCGCATTGACTATTTAAAAAAATGTTTGTAAATTTGTTGCTGTGATGAGATATAGTAACAATTGTCACATAATATTTCGTAGCTAATGAAATAGAATGTAAGACCGTTTTCTATTTAGCAAAGAATAATTATTTAGAATGAAAGTGAAAAGTAAACAAAATAATTCACAAACCATATTATAACAGAACTGTCATTTTGAGATTGTAAACAACATTATCTATGAAATGTCAACAGTGTATTATTTTGACAGTTAACAGCTGTTGCTTTGAAATAAAATCCCGAAAATAATTAAAAACGATGAATAATGTAGAATCGTAATAATAATACCATAAAAGATATTTGAATATAATAGAATAGTTTTTAAAAACTTTTGCACGATATTGACAAGTTTCACATTTTCATTAACCCGATGAAAAAATAGTATTGCAAATTTTTTTATATTTTTAAGTTGGTATTCACCTTTGTAAGTACACTGCATAATATAACCTCAATAATTATTATATAATGCAAGAACATTTGATAAGCAATGTACGTCGCGATAGTAATGACATTAAATCAATTTGAAATACCTGTGTAAAATTAAGACATTTTATAATGCACACAACGACTTTGATATCTAACTTCTTTGAGGTTAAAAATAACATACGCGAATTGACAATTGATAATAAAGCGACGCACACGAAAATTAAAAAACTTAATAGGTATAACGCGTATCTATAGATAAACAATATTTAATATAAAAAGCAAAGCATTTACACAACCGTAAAATTTTCCAATAGTATGTATGAAATAAAATCGCCATAATCGCAAACAACAATATGATTGTTATATATGAATTGAAAATCCATCTTTACAAAAGAAACCATGCGGGAATCTTTAGGTACAATTGAAATGTGACATAGTGTCGAACAAGAAATTTACCATCAAGCAATAAAATATAAAAATTTATGACTATATTATCACAATAGAATATATCAAATTATGTTGAGCGCCATAATGTTACCGACTACCTACAACGAAAGAAATTATTGTCGAAAATAATTCTTAATATAGACTGCGTAAAATACATGATGCATTATTATTGAAAATACGACAGAATTGATAATTAGCAGAAAAATAAATTGCAAAATAATAAAGAATAGCAGTTAGCAAATATGTAACATTATTATTTGTAAGAAGTTGAATTTGAATAATACTCTATCAGAATTTAAACAGATGGCAAGGTAGGTAGATATAACGGAAATTAGCATTGTAGATTTTCAACAAAAAATGTTACAATAAACTGAGATTAAGTGTGAAGATAATATATGATGTTTTTACAATGATTTACACATCAATCGAAGTTATTTTTTTCAGAGATTATTTAAAAATAACCCTCTCACACAAAGAATTAGCCAATCGTGCACAACAAACGTTGGAGCGCCAAAATGTTATGAAAATATTTGCGTTGGACGTCAAAATGTTATGAAGATATTTAGCTTTCACATTGGAAGCTAAAATGTTAGGAATATAATACATGGAGAGCATGAGACAAGTGTGATTATTAGTGTGGACCTTAAGCAGGTGGCTGTGTAATACTTTGTATGAGGATAGGAGATGGGCGGTTAGCTCCCTCCGCTGCTGACATGTGCTGAACGGCAGGCTGGAGCGACGAACAGGCCTCCAGTCCCGCGGTTTCCCAGCAACGTCCCGTCCAAGGGCGGTTGCCAGCCAGCCGACTATGTTGATGACGGCCAAGGTGGGCGATCTTCGGCCGCATCTCGGCGAGCACCTCTGGCTCCAGGTATAGTCGGAAGGTCTTGTGATGACTGCGTCTGCAGATGCTGGATGTGGTTTTAATCCAGCAGAAATAATGTGCTCCCATGGTACTCCGCTGCTGATCCAGGATTTTAATGATTGTCCTGATGGTCTTCAATAATGGATGCCGCTAGGTGGCGCGGATTAATCAATCTTCACATGTTGTTAAAATAATGGCGAACTATTACTATTTGATTACGTCGACCCGCCACAGGGACGGTGGCAGTGGTCACCTGTGGCTGCTCAAAGAATCAAGAGCTCAAGGCCAGTTCTGCCTAGTGAACCTGTTATCAATTATGAGTGTAATGACATATTGTTATGTGTTTGTGTTATATTATTAAAGGGAAATGTAATGATGAGCCTTGGTCGGGTTCGGGTGTAATCTGTAAGTCAACTTTGATTTCATCTCAGGAAATCTTGGACGCCAAACCCAGTCTAATGTCTGGGTATGTCAACTAGCGGAGAACACGATACTCATTTCTCAGAGTGTGGGACATTTGGTTTCATAGCATTCCTGGAAAGGCTGCACAAGGAATCTACATAATAAAACAAAGAGTAGAGTAGAAAATTGGTACACTGTATTGACATGATAAGACATAATAAAACAAATTGTATGGACTCACCCCCGGGACCAATTTCGTAATTTATGCTATTCCTAGCTACACTAATTAAATCTACTGCCGCCGTACCCCCGATGTCGTGAGAACCAACACCACCTCCTGGTGGCAAGGGAGGTCCCAACCTCTGCGGCTCAGCTTGTGCCTGCGACCTCCACGGCGGTCGCATGGAAGGGATGATAGACCTGGACCCTCAGAGAAAGGGAGGAGTACCCAAACTCTCCTCCAAATTGTATAGGAAGGCTCGTCAGCAATCGAGGCGGAGTATTGTTCAACACTGCGGTAATCTCGGGTTTGTTCCATAAATAAACCCCCGGTGGGAATTCGATGTTTGCCCTGCATACAATGACATGCGTGGCGGGTTATTATATAAACCGATCTCTCGGATAAAGAGGTACATTAATCGTAACACTCGAACATCGCCATTAACTCGTGTTCACTTTGGGACCCGCGCGAAACTCACGTTTTACGTGAATAAATCTTTGAAATTTATATTTAAAAAAAAAACACAACGTGTTTCCTTCCCCCGAATGCAGATGCCCAAAACTTGGATTTCAATCACATCGTATTGAAACTTAAAAATTAAGTGACCGTTTTTTTCACGGCGTGCCGCACATATCGCCGTAAAAACCAGAGTGCGGAAACGGAAAAAAACAAACGCCGCCTACCGACGCGTTGAACGAAACTCCCCCAGCTTTGCCAACCTAACCAATTAAAATGCATTTAAAAAAATAGTACCTAACTTACGATAAATACAATCGCTTCATAACAAACCCCTCTGTGCAGATCCTCAGTATCACCAACTGAGCAAAGGTAGGCATTTCAATGCTACTAATATAAAGATGTTGAATGTTAACAAACTCCACACCAAAAGTACCCATACACAGATAATTCACTTGTTACATTATTTTTTATGTAACAGGTTGCCTTTGAATGGCAAAGCCACTTCATAAGAACCGTCCTTAAGGCGAGTTGTAGTGCTTTTAAAAATGTTCTCAGTTTCCTTTTCTTCGAGGCTGTGAACCGGTTCCGAACCGATATCTTCGATTTCCCAGAATTTTTTAATTAAATTCTCAATTTCGTGCGTAGCGCAAAAAGTTAAAGTGGTGTTTGACTGAGAATTTACTGGAGCGTCACCCATGAAAACAAAGCCTAATGTGGTTTGAATTGCGACTGGAAAATCGGAGGTGATTACCTTATTTGGTAACAACAGTTGAGAGAACAGACTAACGCCAATAAGCAAATCAATTGGACCGGGCATTGCCCAGGTGTCGTCTGCCCGCGGAATATTTATGAACTTATATGACATCAAGTCCACTTTGCAAGTAGGTAAATGAGCGGTAATTTTATCTAAAACTAGAGCGGTTATGGAGTATTTGAAATTGGGATCAATCCTTGATTGAATTTTCAATGTGACACTTCCTTTTATTGATTGCGTTTTGCCGCCTAAACCTTGGACTGCAAAGCGCGTTCCTGGTCTGACTGCCAGGCCTAATTGTTCACAATATTGTGATGTTATGTAATGCTTTTGTGAGCCTGGGTCCAAAAGACAGCGAACGGTATTCTCTTCACCGTTTCGATCAACAGTGTGAACCTTGGCGTAAGTACGTCAGTAGTTGCACCTTGTCGAGTGGTTGCTGACATGGTACATACCGAGGGTTCTGACTCGTTAGGTTGAGTTTCTACATTGGATGTGTTGGTGTTTGCGTGACTGGATTTCTCAAAATGAAGAAGCGTATGGTGCTTGCCATGGCACTTATGATAAGTGCCTTTTGATTTACATCTTGTAGACGTGTGTTGCAGGCTTAAACAATTAAAACACAAAGATTTTTCCTTTACGAAGGAAAACCTTTCGATTGGCGATAATTTTAAAAATTGTGTACAAGTGTACAGTTGCGTATGGCTCTCATTATGACAATAAAAGCATTTCGATTGCGTACTTATGTAAGTATGATGTATGCGGGGTTGAGTTGTGAGTGCAGTTCCACGGGAACTGGTTGCATTTATATTAGCGGTGTTAGGTCCATGAGTTGTTGATGTTTATTTCAGAATTTTGACCTGATCTTGTACAAACGATACCAATTGCTTGCAGGTAGTAATTTCAATTTCTCGAACTGAGAGCTCAAATGCTTGTGCAGTTTGCGACTCTAATTTTTGTAAAGCGAATTGCAGTAATATAAAATCCGGAAGATCCTCTATTCCTAATTGTTTTAGCGCGTTGATGGATGCTGAATATTTTTCTATAAAAACTGTCAAACTATTTGCGTTGTGTGTTACGGTTTTGGAATGAAATATATTATTCAGGTAGTGCGTGGCAAGTGATCGCTTATCTTGATATTTATAAACTAGCGTATCCCAGATTATTTTGTACGTATCTCCAGTTGGCACTAAACCTGACGTAACATTTTTTGCGGTTCCAGTTCATTTTCCAATCAAATATTGAATGCGTTGGGAATCAGATAATTGTTGATTTAAATGAACATTTGTTTTAAACATCTCATAGAACAGATTCCAATTATCGGCGCGACCGTCAAAGGTAGGTAGTTCGATACATGGTAGCTTAATAGAATTATTATTATTAGCAGCACATGCACTTGTAGACGCTTTCGGCTCTGTAGCTAAATTTGTTTTGAAATTGTTTCTTGTGCGTAGAATACGTGTGTATAATTCTTCAAATTGCTCCCAACTCGAATAATCTGGTTCAGAATTTGGGTTTAACGTAACCGTATTTTCGTTAATTTGATCAATAATTAATTCAAACGAATTTTTAATTTCCGTTATACTCTCAGATTCTGACATAAAAAATTCATATGAACATGATGCTTCAAAACTGCTTGGCAAATTTTTTGCAAGCACCGCAATATTTTTGATCCTTTTAAGAATCATTTCACTTTTATTTTTTAATAAAATTATTTGTCTATTTAATTTATCCTCCATTTTTAGAAATATTTGTAAACTAAAAAGTTTTAATT
Source organism: Limnephilus rhombicus (assembly GCA_929108145.2). Taxonomy (NCBI): domain Eukaryota; kingdom Metazoa; phylum Arthropoda; class Insecta; order Trichoptera; family Limnephilidae; genus Limnephilus; species Limnephilus rhombicus. The sequence continues at coordinate 761,985 of OV815275.1, forward strand.
ATTTATAAAATAATGTGCAACAGTCACAAGTGCACTGGGCGGTTTTTGCCTTCGGACCAAAGTATGCTGATCGGTGGTAGAACACAGTGGACAAGTTATTTACGAAATAATTAATTATATTGTAAATATTTTAATGTCTCAAATATGCGATGTTCATAAGTACATAGCTATGTTGGTATCTATGTAGATATTAGTGACTATTCCAGTATTTAGCAATTAGTTACCAGTTAGCATACCACAATAAAATCGAAAGGAAAAATAATAATGGTATGTTTGTGACAATTATGACAAGCGGGCAAGTAAATAAATTCAAGTGGCGGGTAGATATGACAACATGACACTGCCAATCTCAAATTGCGGGTAGGTATTGTAATAATGATTTCAAACGAATATTGCTCATTGAATCCTTCCGTAAATATAATAAAATAAATACATCGATGTTATGCGGCTCCAAAGGCCAAATGTTGTGGCGGGTAGCAAATGTTACCTCTCAATGGATCGAGGGATCAAATGCTGCGGTATGTTGTGGACTGTATGCGGTTCTTATGTACATATTTTATTATGTTTTAATCGCACTTACCCAGACTACTTCCCTCTTCGTTCAGAATTCACTGGAAAGGTAGGTATGTTAGTTTGGAGAGATTTTGGAAGGGAATGGCGGTTGGGAATGAACGTTTAATCGCGAAATAATAAGCGAGAATAAGTGACGCGTGGCGATGGTACTCGCGAATAGCTGCGGTTTTAGAGTTCCGTTTGCGGTTTGATTACTAAAAAGTAAAAGCGGTGCGGTTCTTAGGACTTGTGTCCCTTGCGGCGAGGCGAATTCAACTCAACTGTTGAGGCGGAGGGCACACAAGATGTATTTCCAAAGAACCACATGTAACAATAAAGGCGCGAACACAGAGAGAGCACATTTTTTTTGTTGCCATTTAGAATTTTTCTATTTTCACTCTTCATTAGTACACACAAATTCATGTACCATGTATTTTTGACCATTTTATTACAATAAAGCAAATATGCTTTTTGTGATATCACTATAAATTTTTTATTTATTTATGGGCTTTTACATAAAGGTGATTCGTGAAATCATAAGTATACAGTGCACGTAGGAGATTATCTGTATTAACATAGTAGGAAATAATAATTATATAACTAGATATAATTATAAAGTAGGAATAAAACATGAATATGTTGTAGTGGGTTCGAATCCCGATAAGAAAATATAATATACCTAATCCCAAACAACAACAAAAATGCCACATTAGTCCAAAAAAAAAGTGAAAAATTGCAGAAACTCACAACAATCGGCATAAAGTATAGAAAAAAAATGGAATATCAATAAAACGTTAAAGTGCGCAAATAAATTTTATTTGTTTTATTACACAATTTATTAATTTATTAAAATACTAGCTGACCCGACAAACGTTGTTCTGCCATATAAATTATTTCTAGTGAGTATTGTAAGTGTGTGGGGATGGGACCTATGACAGAAAGAGGAATGGAGCGCTGTAGACTATGACCGCCGACAAAAACAAAACAAAAAAAACACCAACTAAAGTAGGAAAATGAAATTAAAAAAATCAATATTAATTTTGAAGAGAAATTGAGTGACGAATATTTTAGTCAGTCCGTTTTTAGCCAACACAAATAAGCTCGATGGTTTGCCCACGCGAGAACATGATGCCGAATGGAATATCAAAATGACGCGACGCTTCTCGTGAATGTCTTGCCCATGTGTGGATTCGACGAGGCGGACGAAGTGCCATCTGTCATTCAACAACATAAATAATTTCGTTCTGTTTGAAATACGAACGACGGTTAAATTAGTTCATACAAAAATACTAAAATTGCGATAAAAAAATGAAAGGGTGGGGGTTAAAGGTATTTTTTGATGCCAAATTAAAAAAAAAGTTTTTTTTTTTTGGATAGGGACACCCTCATCATCTAGCGGTATGAAATATACTTTAAAACCTATTCTCATACCTAACAAATGTACATACAAAATTTCATAAAAATCCGTTTCGGAGGAGCGCGACCACGAACACCGTGACACGAGATGTTTAGGTGGTGTATTTACCTATTTAATCTTGTTTATTTATTTAATATACAGTGTACCTTGGAACAGGCTCAGCCTAGTGAGGTAGTATATACCAATAAATTGTACGTTGTATACAACGTGTCCGGAAACTCGTAGTATAAGCGGGAAACCGGTGAATCTACATCACATAGAGAACCCAAAAAACTTATTTTTTTCGATCTGAGCATTTCGATTTAATATTATTTTTTTTCTATTTTTCCATTTTTTCGGCAACTAAAGGGTTAAAAAAACTTTTGCGCCCGGTTTACCCTTCGATGTATTTTATAAGACATTACACAACTGAAATTAACCCCCTAGTGAACATTTTTTTAAAATTTAACCAAAAAAATTCCAACTTCGGACCCGATTTACTCGAAAACGAAAGCTCAAATCAAAAAAGTTATATCACAAATCGACTCCGTATGTGATGTAGATTTACCAGTTTCCCGCTTGTATTACGAGTTTCCGGACACCGTGTATATTGTAATATTATCTTAGTTAAATAAAAATTTAAAAAAAAATAACCGCACGTTCCAGAGTGGAAAATATTCTCAGAATCGCCCTTGTGCTTACAGGTCTTAACCACCATTAAGAATTGAAACGTTTCTTGAAATGGCTTTAGCCGTGTTTGGTGGCTAGATATGAATAGCTAGATACTTCCCCATCTAATTACCCTCTCCACTACTTTCGGCATCATAACATACCACAATTGGGTATGACATAGTCTCACCGTTACCAGACGGGAGCAATTCGACTCTTGTGCGGTAATCACATAATTTTTTTTTACGATCTTGGTAATCTTATAAAATTTCCATTATGAACTCGTACCGATGCATTTGTTTTCTTGCCAAATTCTGTTAACCTCAAAAAAAAGTGTCAACATCTAAACGACAATAAAGGAAATCGTTTACTTCGGGTCTGTAAACAAGTGGAAATCATAATAATTCTAATATTATACAAGATTAATTCAATTTCAACACTTTATTGAAACACACAGTTCTACAGGGTGGAAAATTAGCTCATTCGCTAATGCACGAATAATTCGTGCACTTTTGTGTGACCCGTGGATGCATGTGACTTTTCCGGAAGAATAACGCCACAAGTCAAAATATATAATTTTGGCTTTATTTAGGCTCACCTAAACTTTTTTAAATCTATTTGAATTCAATCGGGGATTCTTTTTTTTTTGGACGAGATCGGTTCACTGTGTTACAGAGATTAACGTCACAAAAGTCAGAAATATTTCACCTTAGTTCTTACTGCAATCAACAAAAGTTACCCAATTAGAAATAATATTTTTATCGAACAAAAAATGTCACATCACAATGTAACTCACAACGATCATCAAAATGTCACATCACAATGTAACTCACCAAAATCGCCGATCGTCAAAATGAAAATAAAAGAAAATAAATTATCAGCAGAACGATAGGTAGGTACGAGTGTATCTAGAAAAGTTACAACTCGGAGCAGCTTTTTTGTGAAGAAATTTAAAAATTAATTGTGGATCATAATTAGGATAAAATTATTGTATCAATAACTCCGGGCGTTACAAGTTAAAGAACTTCTTTAGTTCAGCTTAGATGCGACCGTTACCTAGTTGGGACTCGAACCCAGGATCTCTTGTCTTACCTGTACAAACGCCTTAACCAACTCGGCCATTGGGACCGATATCTTCTTATTTTCAGATTTATAAGTATTATCTTCTTCTCCAATGAAAATTATCATCCTTTGATAGTTTAACCAAAATTAATAATTTAGTCACATTTATCCTGAAAATTTGATGAATTGTGATGTTTTCCTTCTTTTCCTTTTCATTTGAGGGAGTTCAATAATTGAATCGACTGTATGGCGTCGAGCTGTTTCGTTCTAAAAGGATGACTAGTTCGTGCTAAAGCAAATGGGAGGGGGGGGGGGATTTCTAAAATTAAGTACTATTTCGCGAAAATGGTCCGGTTCAGCTGAACGAAGGACCTTACAGTTTCTATTTCCGTCATCGGGTTTATATTCGCTCTTTCTTGCGTAATACCTATACACATTATTTTATTTTGCTGACATTTCATACATTCGAGCACCCCATACTATACCTCATACCGTAATACGTGGTGACTTTTGAATCGGGGGGGTGACTTTCATCGTCGCGTTTAACTGCAATAATTCTCACTAGCACACTTCTTTTTAATGGTTGCTGATTACGGACGTCGATATATTAATATTATAACGTGAATATGCTTCCAAAGTAAGTGCTAAATCAGTTGAATTCTAGTTATATGAAAACATATTGGCGGTTGAATTATGGAGCTATTTTTATAGATATTTTAAGACAGAAAAATTTAAATATGTTTTATAAATTCATCAACAATTCTAATAGTTTAGTGTCATTTATACTGTAAAGTATAATATCAGTGTACATCGTATAAGTAGGTTTGACGGCCGGCGTAGTGCAGCGGTAAGGCGCTTGACTAGCATTCCGAAGGTCGCGGGATCGAACCCCGGCGTGGCAAATAAATTTTATTTGATTAATTTGTGTATTTCACAATTTATTCATTTAAAATAATATATAGTATATTTGCGGCACGTTCCAGAGTGGAAGATACTCTCAGTATCGCCCTAGTGTAAGACCACCATTCAGAATTGAAACGTTGCTTGAAATGCCTTCTGCCGTGTTTGGTGACCAGATCTGAATAGCCAGGTACTTCCCCACCTTCCTCTTCCCTATCTCCTTCCCCTCCCCACTACCTTCAGCCTCACAACATACCCCAATTGGGGATGCTATAGTCCCACTGGCTCCAGACGGGAGCAGTTGGGACGCTTGTGCGGTTTTCATGTTAAAAAAAAAAAACATAACTACCTATAGTCTGTCAAATAAGAGTAGAAAATATAAAAAACTGGAACTACTAAATTTGTAGACTGGCAACACCAATTTAACTGTCAAATATTTTTTTGAAGTGCAATGACACTGAATGTATAGAACACAGTAAACCACATTTAAAAAAACATTTTTTCTTCATGACATAAATTTGATAAAAAGGTGATTTATAAAGCGATTTGCTTTAATTTAATTTAACATAAATTTGAATTTAACAATAGATAGTAAGGAAGAATCACTAATGGTGAGTTTAGTTACACTACTTTTAGATCTGAATGAGTTAAATAAATTCAGATCTAAAATTAGAGACATGATCTAAAGCCCAGGCATCGCTAGGTACTTTGCCTAGTATTTAATAAATGTGAGCAATTTCTAAACTGTGCTTTATATTTTATTACATTAGAGTTTTTCTTCATTATGTGAACACAAAATTGCGAAGGTATAATAATAATATACCTATACGCAATTCTGATTTTGAGTACGGCGGGTATCTATACGACAATGAAAAAATATTTTTTTCCACTATTATGCCTGTTTTTATAAAAATGTACGTTACACATCTTTACTTTAACACCGTGAGTTATGTGTTTAGTATTGCCATTTTATCAACAGTGGCGCCCTCATATATTTTCTACTCTTATTTGACAAACTGTAGGTGAATGAATATTCAAACTAGTATTTTCTTTATTTAAATATTTTTTTTTTAGGATTAGCGTAGCATTTAATACGCTTATTAAAAATGTATGAGGTATTTTTAGTCAGCCGATAGTTTTTAACATTATTTTTTTTCAAAAACAAAGGCTACCTTCTAACTGTGCCAGTGTCATTTCATTCCTCTTTACAAAATTAATCATTTTATATAGATAATAGTTTTAAAATAGTATTGTAAATTAGTGTAATATAGTTTTTACTTGTATATTTGTTTTCACTGTAAGTATTTGTGTTATATAATTGGTTCTTCGGAGCAGTTAAGGTAAGATTTTTTTTTTTGATTTTTGTGCTGTAGATTTATTCGAAAATGGATAAAGAAAAACCACCTGATCCCCCAGATGATGGTTTGCTATCTGAATCCTCGGGTGTTACAAAAAAAATAATCGCGGTTAATATTCCGGAGGCTTCGGACTTCGTAACGATTATGTCAAAAAAAAGAAAAATTGCTAAACCAGCAGATAATAGAAATGCAACAGATTTTGAACAAATACATCGAAAAACACCCTCCACGCAAAACGACTCCCTTCCAAATAATTCTGTTTTACAGGATGTAATTCCGTCCACTTCTTCCTCGATTTCAAGTCTAAGTCCAGCAAGCCCTTCAACCACACCCGCCCCACTGGTAAACAATACTCCTTCACAAATGTCACGTCTGTATAATAATCTTGATAGACCACCTTACATTACACACGTGACTAAAATTTCAAAGGATGAAAAACAATCAAATTTATACGATGTGGACTTTGGACATTTTATGTTTAAAAATAAAATCCACCCTGTCTGGAATGGAGTAAAATCGGTTGGGCGTAACCGTCTTTCTGTTGAATTCAAGACAGCGGCTGAGGCCAATAGTTTTGTAAAATCTGATGTTGCCAAAAAAAACTCGTACAACGTTTTCATACCTACATATCAGGTTACAAAGTTAGGTGTCACAAAAGGGATCCCACCGCATTGGTCGATAGAGGACATCCTGGAAAACATTACTGTTCCTCAAGGTTTCGGAAAAGTTTTAAAAGCGCGTCGTCTAAATTACAGGTTTAATACGGGAAACTCTGTAGAATGGAGACCCTCCCAATCCGTTGTCCTAACATTTGACAGCAAAGACCTTCCACAAAATGTTACTATGTTTAACGTCTCTCTACCAGTAGAGCTCTATGTGTTCCCAACTGTGCAATGCTACAAGTGCTGCAGATTTGGACACACGAAGAACCTCTGCAGATCAGAACCCCGTTGCTTCAAGTGCAGTTCGTCCCATAGTGGCGATTCCTGTGATAAAACAGAGGAAAATTATAAATGTTTAAACTGCTCCGGTACCCACATGTCCATCAGCAAAACTTGCCCTGAACTGTCAAGGCAGCGCAATATTAAACACACAATGGCCGAGAAGAGCATCTCTTATGCGGAAGCATCAAGAATGTTTAACAAATCCATTCCATCTTATTCTGAAGTAACTTCCAAAAATTCTAAAAAATCCACCCCTTCTCAACCTTCTTCTTCTTCATTTAGAAAAACTGTTGAAAGGGTCGTGAAACCTAGAGTTCTAACAAAAAAAAATAATGCTAATCACGAATCCCTTCTGTGGTTCCCTAATGGACAAATTCCTTCCAGTTCAAATTTCAATTCTTACCTAAAGTCATCTACTAAAGAACAAAATTATAATATAGACCTTAACTCTACACTAATCACCTCATTTTTACATATTTTACAAACTTTAAATAAAAACAACATTCAAATACCGTCCCACGTTGCTAAACAAATTACTAATATTATCAACTCAACTAGAAATGGCTCCTCTGATGAGGATTCTTCAGTGGAATTGTCATAGTCTTAGAAATAAGACTGAAGAATTTTTAAACACATTACACTCAAACTCAATTGCAGTGGCTGCCATCTCGGAGACGTGGCTGGAACCGGATTCTGATTTCAGAGTCAGGGGATACCACTGTCTTCGAGACGACCGTCAAGATGGAAAGGGCGGCTCCGCTCTTTTCATTAAAAAATCATTACCCTTCTCCCCTGTAGATGTAAAACCAATTGGTTGTCCTTTTCAAGTGACGGCCGCAAAGGTTTTTGACACTACAATAATTTCTTTGTATATATCACCATCTAATAAACCTTCTAAATCAATCCTAAAAGCTATGTTTTCCAAGGTCACTACCCCTTCTCTTGTTCTGGGAGATTTCAATGCCCATCACGGATTATGGGGAGCTCACAATTGTGACAGAATGGGCAGAGATATTGTTGATCTACTAGATGAACTAGACTTTTGTATTATCAATGATGGTTCTCCTACTCGTCTTCAGGTGCCTGGTCAGCGACCCAGCATGGTTGATCTTACTATTTGCAATTCCAACATAGCCGCATCCCTGTTATGGAAGGTTTTGGATGACCCTCATGGGAGTGATCATTACCCCATCCTCATTGAATCCTCAAATATTTATCATTCCAACAAAAATGTCAAGTGCAGTAGTCGAAAACCAAGGTTCTTAACTGCCAGAGCCAACTGGAATGACTATTCAAATCATACAAAGTTCTCTGTGCAAAATCTGCCCTCTCCAACTACAGAAAATGTTGCGGAATGTTACGATTTATTTGTGTCTGCAGTCATTACGGCCGCAGAAAAATTTATCCCCATTAAAACGACACGTAACAAAGGGAAACCTCCCCCAGCTCCTTGGTGGGATATTGAATGCTCAGACGCAGTAGATATGAGGAAAAAATATGCGAAAATTTATTCAACAAATATGAATATGGAGAACTTCCTTCAGTATAAACAAATTGAAGCTAAGACCAAACGTCTTCTAAAAAACAAAAAACGTCAAGGCTGGAAAAAATTTTGCACATCATTATCTCCCGAAGTTCCTCTTTCAGTTGTTTGGAATTCAATTCACAGGTTTAAGGGTTCTCACGTCCCAACGGTGACTCGACCACTCACTTCAGAGTGGGTGAAGGAATTTGCCGATAAACTAGCTCCTCAAACTGCAAGTAATTTTAATGAAACAGAATTCACATACTCATTTAAAACACGGGGTTGGATGGACACCCACTTCAATTTAACGGAACTTAGGGAGGTCTTAAACGATCTCACAGACTCATCCGCTGGTGTAGATGGAATTCCTTATAGCTTTATTAAAAACTGCGACGTTACCACACTAAACTATTTTCTTTCAATTATAAATCTGATCTTTGACTCCGGCAAAATTCCATCATCCTGGAAAACTCAAATAATTGTTCCCATTCTGAAACCCCAGAAAGACCCTAACTCTGGACTTTCTTACAGACCTATAGCTCTGTCATCTTCCTTAGTTAAAATAGCTGAACATATGATTAAAAGACGTCTAGACTGGTATGCAGAAAATGAGAAAATTCTTCCCAGCTCTCAGTTTGGCTTTCGAAAAAGAAAAAGTACGATCGAAAGTGTGTCCATCCTGACTTCTGATATCCAGTTAGCCCTGGCCGATAATGAATTCCTTGTCGGTGTTTGCCTTGATGTGTGCGGAGCTTTTGACAATGTTTTATTGGATGTTTTATTTAATAAATTATTAAAAATTGGCATCCCTCGTAAGCTTTCTAGTTTTATAATTAACCTCCTTCTTACCAGGAAAATTCAAATCCAGGTGCTGGATTCTCCTCCACTGGAAAGAATAGTAAACAAGGGTTTGCCTCAGGGCTCCGTCCTTAGTCCTATCCTTTTTAATATTTATACCTTTGACCTGCATCGGAGTATGCATCCATCTTGTAAAATACTCCAGTATGCGGATGATCTTTTTATATATATTTCAGGACGAATTATTTCTATTCTGGAGGATGTGATTAACATTTGCATGAAAAACCTTGACACCTGGTTAAAAAATCACGGCTTAGAAATTTCTCCGTCCAAAAGCAATGTTATCGTCTTTTCCAGAAAACGTGTTACTCCGCGTGTAACAGTCCAAATAAATAATTCAATTCTCCCTATGCAGGTACAAATAAGATTCCTTGGGGTAATTTTAGACTCTAAGTTAACATGGAACCCGTATGTTAATTTAATCATTAACAAATGTCAAGCTGGCCTCAACACTTTACGTGCCGTTTCACGGGTCTGGTGGGGAAGTCATCCATTCACCCAAAAACTTTTTTATAACGCATATGTTAGGAGTCATTTGGATTACGCGTCATTCCTCATTGAACCCACTTCTAAAAAGAACCTCGCAAGGTTGGACCGTATTCAATTTCAATGTTTAAGATTGATTATCGGAGCAATGCGTTCTTCCCCAATTAACGCTTTACAAGTGGAGGCTGTGGAGGCTCCTCTTCATTTCAGAAGACAGTTCTTGGCTGACAAGTTTTTATTTAAATGCTTAAGACTCTCTAATCACCCACTGAAAGACAAAATTACTGCACTCACTGCTCAAGTGAAATCACTTCCATATTGGAGGAACAAATCAATCCCTCTTCTTGTTAAAAGCCTCCATACGTACTGTTCGTATAAACCCCTCTTAAATCCATCAGACAGACTTCCTTTATATGCCAACTCCTTTCGTATTCATTTGTGTAAACCAAATATTCTTTTTTCTCTCGGCATAATTAACAATCACAAAGCTCCAACAAAACTTATCCAAATTTTAAATTCGAAATATTCCAACTGGAAAATTATTTACACAGATGGTTCCAAGTCTCCCTTATCAAACCATGTGGGAGCGGCATTCCACTGTCCATCAGATCAAGTCGATAGAAAAATTAAACTTCCAAAAGAGGCTTCCGTTTTCACTGCTGAATGTATAGCCATTTTTGAATCTCTCAAATACATTGACGATGTTAACATTGGAAAATTCTTAATTCTCTCCGATTCCCTGAGTGCACTTCAAAAATTAAACTCTTCCCCTTTCCATTACCCAGAAGACGATTTCTGTGTTGGAATTCGCACTTTAATTCATAAATTAACCGACTCTGGCAAAGAAATCGTCTTGGCTTGGATACCTAGTCACTGCGGTATCCCTGGAAATGAAAAGGCCGATTCATTGGCGAAAGATGCCATTATTTCGGGAGATATTTTATATAAATTTTTAAACACCGATGACATTTTCATAAAATTGAAGGAAAACATGATTTCCACATGGCAGAATCATTGGGAAGAATCTAGTCAATCAAAAGGATATAGCTTTTTCACAATTCAGCCAACGATTCCTTCAAAACCGTGGTTTTCAAGACTTTCTTTTAACAAATTCTCGACATCATCCATTTGCCGCATGCGGATAGGGCATTGCTGCCACAATGTTCACCTGACAAAAATTCATATTAAGAATTCTGCGATGTGTGAATGTCGTCTTGGTGAAGAGGATCTCAATCATATTTTTTTCAGTTGTCCTTTAAATAATTCATACAAAAATTTCTTCCCTCACCTAATCAGTTCGGGTATATTGCCTCCCTACAACATTGCATGCCTGTTATCTTCTGTGAACAAACGCGTGTATAAAGTCTTGGCTAATTTCCTGAATATTAACAGCATCAATTTGTAACTGTAAGTTAAGTTTCATGTATTTATTTATTTATTTTATTTTTTACGCACAATAAATTGTGTCAGCATATCTTTTAATTTCCTTGTTATGTTTAATTAAAATCATCTCTTATTGTAATAATTTTGCGTATTATTATTATTATTATTTGTATAGTATTATTATATAATGTAGATAGGTTCTTGTTATTAAAACTAAATTAGTTAATATTATCCAAAAATTACACTCACAAAATTACACTCACAAAAGCATTCACTTGACACTGGCCAGAACACTCTTTTGGGGTGAAGAGCCATTTAAAAAAAAAAAAAAAAAAAAACATTATTTTTTCACCATTTTTGTGGATTGGTGTTACGTAGGCTCTTTTCCATATTTCAGGTACCGTGCCTTCGTTCATTGATTTATTACACCACTCTCACTCAAAAACCTCAACATTATAACATTTAAATTTCAAATAAAAAGCTGGATACTAAAATATAGGGAGATCAGAAATAGAAAATATACTGAAATCAAATACAGACTAAAACCAATCTAATGAACTGCATTATAAAAAAACATTATCTTATTTACTTTATAATTATTAAAAAAAAAATACTACATGTTATATGATATGTCGAATTCATATTATTCTTATAATTAAATTATAAAATGTAAATGAAATCATCAGCACGGGAGATCCCAGTGAGGATATCATTATCTCTATTTGTTATTAAGAAATAAAGTTTTTACGCACCAGATTTAAATGTCCGGGTTTAATTTTCCCCACAGGAAAAACTAAACCCTTTCACACACTTCCCAAATGATCATCTGGTCAATCTACGTTATGCAATTGCACTATATGTATTAAATATATTAATAAATATAATAATTAATAATTTACGCACCAGATTTAAATGTCCGGGTTTAATTTTCCCCACAGGAAAAACTAAACCCTTTCACACACTTCCCAAATGATCATCTGGTCAATTCACGTTATGAAATTGCACTATATAAGTATTATAATTACAAAACAATACAAGAACAACATGTCAACCTACCAGAGACCAGATGGGAAAATAATTCACCGACTTCAGATATTTTCATATCAGAGGGTTCGGCCCTGTGGAATTCCTAATTGAACCTATAAATCCTACTGATCCCTCAATATAAATACTTAAAAAATCTTTTGTAATCCTACATGTATTTAAAATTACCAATTTTTGCATTTTTATATATAAATTCTTTGACAAATCTAATACGCCTAAATTTTGAATCAGAGACCTAGGTATAATGCCAGTAGCCGAAATAACAAATGGTAATATTTTTATAGTCCGAGAATGCCAAATTCTTTTAATCTCATTTCCTAAATCTGTGTATTTTCTAATTTTTTCAGAAACAGTTTTTTGAGTATTACAGGAATTTGGAATAGCTACATCAATGATATAAGTTATTTTTTTTAATTTTGTCATGTAAAACTATATCAGGTCTATTATGACTAATTGTTCTGTCTGTTAGTATAGTTTTATCATAATATATTTTATAAAATTCATTTTCTAAAAATGAATTTGGTTCATATTCATAATATGGTACTATATTACGGCAGTCAATCAAGTTATGTTTAATTACCAAACTTTGGTGGATTATTTTTAAAACCTGATTGTGCCTAAATGTATACTCGGACGGCGCTAATATAGAACATCCCGATATAATATGTTCTATAGTTTATTATTTAATATTATATAATTTTTTTATTAATAAATCATTATTATTATTATTATTATATATAATGCAGAGAGGTTTCGCAAGTGTTTCCGCGCAGTTAACTATAAAGTATTAGGGAATGTCATCACACCCGCGCTTGTGTTTATGTCAAGAGCTTTTATTTCTTTTAAGACTATTTCTCGGGTGAATTTAACCATGGTGATATTTATGTTATTTGTGTTTTCTGGTACGTCTAATGTTGGTAGGTTTTTATCGTTTATGTGAATAGATTGGAAATATTCCATGAAAATATTGCATGTCTTATACATTTTCTGCTTTGTCATCTAGGTGCATCGTCCTTGGAAGAGACGATTGTGTTTTTTTCATGTTATTGAAATGATTCTAGAAGAGTTCAGGATTACCATTCATGTTACTTTCAGCAGTATGTATAATTAATGTAGAGTTGTTATTCAATTATTTTTTAAAGTAGACAAGAGTAGGGAGACTAAGATGCCCTTTTCAGATGACTTTTTTTCCCAATATTTTGTCGTCGAATTGCAGTGCACCTTTTGCTGCACATTTAATCATCTTATTAGTATTTCTGTATTCTTTTTCGGAGTCGCTAGATGTCGCTTTCTTTTTGGTTTCTTTGCCTGTTTATTTTGGGTTGGTTTGAAGATTAAATTTTGATTTTATATATATTAATATATATTTTTTTGGATTTCATAGGATTAAATCCTTGGTTCGCTGAATGTCTGGCCGCTAAGGGCCGTCAGGTGCTTGATACCACTAGAACAAAGGAGACTTGCGTGGGACCGTGGATTTATTGTATAACGTTGGAACCGAGTTCCCATAAAATAAATAAATATTTTATTGCAATCTCATAACATATTCTCTCGCAGGCTAAATCCCGAAGATGTATGTGCTTTTCTCTTTTTAGTGTCGCTCGCTTCCGTTTCATCGAGTTTCAAATCACAACGGTGCTAAAGAATTTTAAACTTCAAAAATTTAATAATTTATTTTCTCCTCTCTAAATTCAGTCGGTTTTCTACAGAACATAAAGTCACCCCCTTGTCACTACTTGATAATATTTATTAATTTATTCATTCAAAATTATATATTTCATAGTAAAATCCAGTAAAGTTGACCTCACTGGGTAGCTTATCCGTGCTGTAAAATGTAATAAGTTTAGCGAGAGCACTCACTCAAGGGCACATCCAAGTGAATGCGAAACCTATTTGCCTCTCAAACAGCGCTTCATTCAGCAGATACAGCCGACCGAGCGGACCCCGTGCTGTACACGAGCCGCACCTACATAATATGTGTGTGGTCGATCCTGTAGACGCAGACGGGCATAACATAAGTTCGTGCAGATTTGCAAGCGCACAGTAATCCGAGTCGTATTCTTAGGAATAACATTTTCCATATTTCCACCCTTACAAATTCATTTTTATGGGCGTAACGAAGCCAAAGCAAGTCTAGCCGCCGTCGCCGGAGTTTCACTTTGGCGTTTCTCGAGCGGAAAGCTTTTGGCTGGTTTTAACTAATGAACGGAGATATACGGTTGAGAGTCTTGGACACTTCCCAACATAATGACGAAATAACGAAAATAATTCACTTCGCTACTGGATTTCCGTCGACATTACGTACATTAGTCATAGGAATACGAACAGAGACGGGGATAATTAATCGCGCGTAGCCTACATACTGTCATACTCGTAAGACGATGGGCTTTTGGTAACTCAATACGGTTGACGAAAGTGCTTGCAGGTGGAAAAAACAAAGCGAAAGTCTGACGTAACTTGGACGTAGCCGACAATGTCTTCTTTCAAACATAATATAGGTACATTAGACATATATGAGGGTACATACCACGGGTACCTTTACGAGACATTCGCCACCATCTGGTGTAGGGGGGGGGGAGTATATTCGTCATTTTGGTTGAACAGGGTTCGAACTTCACTTCACCTTGTTCGTTACTACCTTTACCTTGTTCTGTTCTTTACTTTACTTTCTTTTTATTATTTACCGTATTTTCTTATCTATATATAAAACATAATTAGGTTTAGTTAGTTAATATAATAAGCCCTGACAAAACTTTAGTTAAACAAAACCCGGTCGGCTTTTAAATATTAATAACTAGCTGACCCGACGAACTTCGTACCGCCTCAGAATCAATAACTTTTGAATTTTTATTATTAAGTTAAAAATTACACAATGGAGCAATTATCAATGCGCAACTTTCCGTATTTTGTTTTTGTCGTATCAGAGATGGCATTATGTACGGATTTATATTTTTTGTGATTTTCTTACTTTTCCACTTTCTTACGGGAATTCGGGAGGCGGGTATCGGTGCCGCCGCCCCGGGAACCATTTATTAGATAACCAACACCTATGTCATACGTCACACCTAGGTCACCCTAAGTGGTTCGCTACGTTAGGTGATTTAGCAGGGGTGCAAATAATGTTCCTCCGGGCCTCCTGTGTGGAGCTGATATAAAAAAGCTTTCATTTTCTTTATACGTGTGAGGGATTTTTATTATAATTATTGTACCTTTCCTTTGGATGGGTGCAGACATACGTTCACTATTTGTCTCATTTTCGACTGTCGATATTTAGTGTATAAGAAAGAGAGGCAGCATTATATTTTTAGCAAAACAATCAGCGCATTGACATTTGACGTTTTTGAATTTTTAGAAGTCACTCACTATCACTACCACAACCACTACCACTACCACTACCACTACCACTACCACTATCACTACTCAATATTAAAGGTACTTATCACAAAATTAATGCAGCTCTTTCAAAATATGAGAATTCGTTCCATACAAAATGTATGAGGAAATAAATTTTCTTCATAAATTTATTTTTCGTAAATTTTTGCGAATTTTTAATAGTTATTCTGTTATCCGGGGCGGAGTCCAATCCAACAAATCAAAGATCATCAAAATCGGTCCATCCGTTCTCGAGTTATAAATAGTGTAACTAACCCGACTTTGTTTTATATATTAAGATAAGAAAGTGGTGTATTACAAAGGGCATTTCTTTTATTTAATGGATAAAGTAATTTAATTGAATATATCTAAATAGGGCGTTTACTTACCATTTCACAGAACATACCTAAACGTGCGGATAGAACCATATGCAACCAGGTGGGGCAAACAACAATTCCTTTTAGGTTCTAACCATATTTCCCAGATGCTAATCCAAGATACAGTCACCTTCTATTTAAATATTTTCCTTTAAAATATGTTAAACTTAAATCCAAATCAGAAATCGGAAATCGGTTAAAAGATGTTCAGAAATCGTTTTTGCAAACTTTGACTCAGAACATGGTAAGCAACCTATCAACTAGAACAAGAGTAACAAACTGTACTGTACTGTACCGTACTGTACTGTACCGTACTGTACTGTACTGTACTGCGCCTGGTAAAAATGATCACCTGTCAGATCCAAATAAAATGGGAATTGCAAAAAGGTTCAATGTGACGTCACAACCTTGTAAAATTGGAAGCTTTAACAAGTTTGTCGCACAAGTACAGTATATACGGAAATACAACACTGATGCTCTAAAAAGTTTTTTTTTTTTTACATTAACTCCACACAGGAGGCCCTGAGGAAAATAATTTCCCTCAGGGCCTATGTCATCTGGGATGCTGTGTGGAGGGTCTTTTTGAGGAGAGGAAGGAATGAACATTGGTCTTGAAGAGACCCATGTTGTAGGAAGGAGGAAACACAGAGGCCGGCAAATCATTCCACAGCCGAGCTGTTGAACATAAGAACGAGTCGAAGAAACGACCCGTTCTCATGTGACTAATGTCAACTGTGTACAAATGTTGGGCACGCGTTTGGCGTGTTTCCCGACTATGCACCGGTGCCGAAGGGATCAATGATGCTAGTTCCTCGGAGCATCTTCCATTGTAATACCGGTAGAACAAGGATAGCATTCCCACCCGACGCCTGTGCTCTAAAGATTGCAATCCGTCTGTTAAGATGGGAGAATCTATCAAACGGACCGCCCGTTTCTGCACAGAGTCGAAGGTATTTTTCAGGTATTTTGGAGCTCCAGACCAGAGGTGGCTGCCAAATTCAACCGTCGGGCGCACTTGCGATTTGTACAGGGTTAGCAGTTGTGTACTTTTAAAGTATCTGCGGGCCCTGTACAGTACGCCCAGTTTTTGGGAGGCTAACTTTACTCTGGCTTCGATGGAGCCCCCATACCTGAGCTGGTCACTTAGGGTTACACCAAGCAAATCAATGGAGGGCCTGTTCGGAAGATTGCTTCCGTTGAAAGAGACTAGATTTTCATTGCGATCCCTTTTAGACGTAATCAGACAAGATTGGGTCTTTGAAACATTAAATTCAACGAGATTATTTTTACCCCAAGAGAAAACACTCTCGAGGTAACCGTCCATTCTTTGCTTCAAAGCCTTACGAGCTGTTGGAGTTTGTGAGCCCTTTGGGGGCTTGTCAAACAAAAAGCTATCATGAACTGTACTGTCATCCGCGTAGCAGTGAATTGCTGCACATGACAAAAGGTCGTTGATGTGCAACAAAAACAGAGTTGGAGACAGAACCGATCCCTGCGGGACGCCAGCATTTATCGAGTGAGAGGAAGAGGTGAAACCATCGACTACCGTCTGAATCGACCTCTCCCTCAAGAAGTCGGCAATCCACGTACACAAGGATGCGGGAAGTCCGTAAGAATGCAGTTTGTTGACAAGTCCTCGGTGCCAAACCCGGTCAAAGGCCTTGGATATGTCCAGTGCAACCGTTTGGGTCTCACCGAAACGTTCCAGGCATCGCCCCTAAACATGCGTCACATACGCGAGAAGATCACCGCACGAGCGGTTCCGCCGGAATCCGTATTGACGGTCGTTAATAATTTTGTTCTTCTCGAGGTATGTGAGCAGTTTGTCGTTGATCACACGTTCCATCACCTTAGACAGAACTGATGTGATCGCTATGGGGCGGTAGTTGGCCGGGTTGGAGCGGTCACCCTTCTTTGGTTATAGAATGTATGTTGGTTATAGAAATCAGAGTGCGCAGTTCATATGTGGTAGAAGTGAAACCTTCAGTAAACTAAAGTAGACAATAGTGGGGAGGCTACGAAGCACCGCACAAAGAGGAGACCGACAGGCTACGAAGCACCGCACACAGAGGAGACTGATTATACTATCCCATTCCCTCGAACGCTAAATCCTATAGATGCAAGTGTTTGTCTCTTTTTAGTGTCGCTATTTTTTGTTTTAATTTTTTAAAATAAGTTTTCAATTCAAAATGGTTTGGCACTCGAAGGTTAATTTTTGAAAGAAAGTCTGTAAGAAACTTCTTCAAATAAAGCGAGGCATTAAATCGGTGGGATACTCTGGAAACGGTGACCGGACAACTCGGAATAAATACCTCCTTTGAAAAGTAAGGAAAACGATGAAAAAGATTGTTAAATAGGTTACGCTAGGTTAGGTTATGGGCTATTTATCAATAATTTTTTTCATAGATTTTAATGACTTTTCAAAGAGGTGTTGAGTTGACTTGATTCTGAGTTAGCACGGAACTCCTATGTTTTTAATAATTTCCTTTTCACTATCCCTTTTAATATTACATGCGTCTTAGTGGGCTGGCCTATATTTATTTTTTATTTTTTTATTTTATTTATCTTAAAAAATGGAACATGTTATAATGTTACTTTTCTTCCATTAAAAGCATTTGCTTGTGGATGGAGGAGCTTGTGGATACATTTTAAATATGTACAATTTATACAGTCAGGTGTTTCACATAATATATGCCCAGATTCACAGTTAATATACTGTTAATATACCGTTAAAACACAGTTAAATCATATCGCAATCAAGATCCTTTAACGAAAAGATAAAATCATCCACATGTATTCAGTAATAAGTAAAAAAAGTATAATTTTTAGTGTGACATTCATGTGGTGATGATGGAAGCAGCAATTTTCCCGTTGGTGATTTCTATAAAATGCTTTTTGATGGAGTTCAACAATAGAGAACTCCAGTCCATTTTTTTATTTTTTTTAATGAATAAAGACCTTCAAACTTAAATAACTGCATTTTTATTTTTATTTTTATAGTTAGTTTTAATAGTTAAAATAATTGTCAAAGTTTCAATTTTTAAAGACTCCCAGAAACGCACCGTATCTATGGTGGTCTTCACCCATCGATAGTTTTTTTACTTTTTAAGTTGTCATTTTGAATCAGTGATGTTGTGTCGAGGGAAATTTCCCTAGATCTAGGGGAGAAAAATATTTTTTAGGGATAAGGGAAATCAGGACAAAATCTAGGGAAATTTCGAACTCTGGCAAATTATTTATTACATATGACAATATTACTGGTAAAAATATATTTTTTGGAATTCCCATGAATCTTAATTATTGTTGTACTTACCATGCAATGTTATTTTTAACACTGACAACTCAAAATGATATTACATGTATCTAAAAAGATAAATGGGACCTCTGAAAAAAAATTTAATTTATGTTTTAAGTTCTATTTTTTCGGTGATTGCGGTTGATTTTTATTTTGCAAAGCGTTTTTTTTTTATTTGGAATTCAGTTTCTAATTCAGTGGTGAGTGTATTCGTACTTTTAAATTATTACTTCACGTAGCAAAAAGTGTTTTATTTGGAAAAGCACAGTATTATAAGTATATTTACCAAGTTCCGATATCTTTCCAATTAATTAATCATATTAATTAACATATAACAGGATTAGTGTTACACAATCAGGTGGCTACTTAGGTAATTGCGTAAATGTGAAATTCTAGGGAAATTTCACTTCGAAATCTAGGGAAATAATTTTCTTGGGCAGAGCATCCCTGATTTTGAATTTAAGAAAATGGCGGAATAAAATTAATATAGGATGACTCAATGACTTTTGTGTAAGAAATTGAGGCGTTTTTATTTAAGATTAACTGCTTTTAATATAGAAAAACATTGGTAAAATGTCCACATTTCAACGCTACTGTTATTGTATTTTAACAAAGTGCAATATAAAAATAATAAATCATCTTTTTCATTGCAAATACAAGTGACATCATTCTTCAATTTTGTGTTCAGGCATGATTTTGTACATTGTTTTAAGTATAACACATACAGAAATACTGGTATTTATAATACACTGATCATGACGATTGTGTAGTAACTTGTATAAAAAGCCCTATACTAAAAACAATTTGAAAATACAATGTCAAATATGACACGACTTTAACCTCAAATAGGCAAAATTTATTGCAGATTGTCCGCAAATATAGCCCTTTTCGTTAATTGTTGAGGGCCTAAATTATGTTTCAATAAACACAATAACTATTATTTATCTAAATCTCTATAAACAGTATGATAATACACCAAAAACACGAAATGTTGAATTGCATACGTGTCAATTTTCAAATGTCAATACAACATTCAACACGGACGCTATTACCAGGTGACAGGTTAACAGTGACGTCATCGTTAACCATTTCAGTAATGCCAACTTGACGCTGTATTTTGAGGAGAGGTTTAAAAATGCACTTTTTAATAATTTTTTAAAAACTCTGCGTTTAATATTATGAAATAAAACGTATATATTCAGAATCAGCGTTTCTTGGTCTATATGAACATATTTTTTTAAAGCCATAATATTTTTCACTGGAGTTCCTTATTGTACTTTGTCATTAATGCTTCTGATTTCTACTGGAAGGTTATTAAATAAATATTTTCCTTGGTGTGTATAATGGTGTTGGGCAAAAAACGTGTTCAGTTTGGGGCATACGAATACATGTGTAAGTCTTGTACGATTTTCAGTTATGAATGAGAATTTATCTTTTTCGTTTATAATTTGTATGATTGAATTTTCCGCAAATAAGTTTTTAAATGTTGGAATTTTGAATTCTTCGAATATGCGTTCGGTGGGGAAGTCTGGGGTTTTTTTTAGTATAATTTTTATAATGAGTCTTTGAACAATTTCTATGGGGGTCAAACTAGTTTTGTAAGCTGCTTCCCAACTGATAATGGCATACTGAAGAATAGACTGTGCTAGTGCGTAGCATATTGAGTATAGATTTTTCGTTGATAAGAAGTTTCTAATTCCTAAGAATATATAAATTAATTTCCTAAATCTTTTTATTGTATGTCCGATGTGATCTTTCCATTTTAGGTTTTTATCTATGATTATTGCGAGATATGTTATTAAGTACCTAAACTAGGTAGGTGTATTAACTCCCGCCTCAGCCCCTCAGTCATAACGCAAGAGATCTGTTAATTCTGTGCAGTGTGCTCTTAAGGTGCGATTCCGTGCCACGCGGCAGTCGGCAGACGGCGACAGCAGACGGCGACTGCAGTGCCGCCGACGGCAGACGGCACTACTTAACTCTATGCACTTGTATTGGACCGTTTCCGACACACCACTACAAGTGCCGCGCGGCACTTGCCGTCGATGACTGACGCGTGGCGGCAGACGGCACTCGGGTGCAAACATAGTACTGCCGTACTGCCGTCGACTTCAGACACAATGGACGTGTTGACAGACGGAGAAAGCGAGAGTCTTATTTTATTTTATTTTATTTTTATTTTATTTTTATTTGGAAAACCAACAGTTACATTATTTACTTAGGTGTATTTACATATGTATATGTTATTGAACCAATAATAGGTTTTCACTGGTGTGTATTAATTAGAGAGAATAAAAAGTTATAAAAGTTATAATAGTTATAATAGCTTATTGGGATGGGATGGTGGGCGGGAGGGGAAGGGGACGGATCTAATCTGGGCGTGAATAAGTAATTTATATAGGAGTATAATAGTTTGTATATGTTTGGAAGTTATTTATTGTTTATTTTTTTTAGAATTTGGGGTGCTGTGTTGAATAAGTCGAATTCATTGTATGAATTGTTAAAAAAAGTGTGAAACGCGGTTAATGAATGTGTTTTGTTTAGAGTTAGTATTGCATCGAGGTGTGTTAAGTGTATGATTTAGTCTAGTTTGTCTGGTGGGCACTCTTAATTGAATTCTTTCAAGTAATTCCGGGCAATCTATCGCAGATTAATTAATTTGGTGTCTAAAAATCCGTGCTTATTTGATTGCAAGAATGTTCATTATAAAGATCAAAGGATAAGAGAAAACGTTTGGAAAGAAATCGCTCAAGATCTCAATTTTATTTAAACGACAATTACTTCTGAAAATGTCTTCACTCTCATTTAGATGTATTTTTATCAAAGTTTCATAAGCGCCTTCTTCCAATCTATTTAAGTACATTGGCAGTATAGGCTTTCTACTTGAATAATAGTACAATAATAAATCATCGTCGTCTTCTTCTTGCAATAACACTTGCAGCATTTTATTATTCATAATTTTAAATGGAAGACACAACCGTCGGCAGTACGCGGCGAACGCAACTGCAGTGCCGTCAATGCCGTCGACTTTGGAACCTGCGCGTTAGTGCCGCCTGCCGTCGGCGGCACTGCAGTCGCCGTCTGCTGTTGCCGTCTGCCGACTGTCGCGTGGCACGGAATCGCACCTTAAAGGTGCGATCATCACTCTGTGATCTCACTTGCTCGGTAATCGAGATTGTGATCAAAGGGGCGTTGTTGATTGAGTAAAGGGTCAAGGACCGCGGTCCCCGATCGCCTTTCAATATTGTCATGTTTCCTCTTTACAAAGAAAACTAAGTGAATTTTTGATGAAAGTTTAGTAACTGTGGCTAAACATGTAAAATATAAATATAGATACTTTTGAACGTAGCTATCTGTAACTTTGTGGTAATCCATTATAGATAAATGAAACAATTTAACTTTGTTTCATTGATTTATAAATATTGATCTGCAAAACGATGACAATCTTTGCCATCCTGGTGTGATGACATGATATCTAAGACTTAGCAAAGAAAAATAACCATTTTTGGTGCAACCAATAGTGCGTGCGTTAAAATATGCTCATTCGGGTCAACCATGTCAGCCTACATACGAGTATGTGAGCAAACATTTTATATTATTTATTTATTTACGGACTTACGTCCAATTTAAAACAAAGTATCACGAAGTATAGAAATGAACAATGTAAGGATTCGGATGGTACATGAAAGCAAAGACAAACAATGAAAATAAACGACTCGAAAACGTTTGAATGACGAATACTCACCATTGCAATGTCACAAATAAAATGTATAGCTTATAAGCTGTTAACGACAAAAGCTTATAAAATTTACTGATTTGATGTAGGTATATTATATTTCAATTGGTTCGAAGTTGTATCTCCACTGTGCACTTATTGTAAATCATTAGAACCGAAACCTTTGTGCAATTTGGTAAAGAGATTTTTTGAAAAACGTCGGTCGGCGTTGGCAGCCTCCACGCCTTCTTCTGCCAACAGAGTTTCTCGTTCTTTATTTGTCTTGCCGTGAGCGCAAACAAATGTGATGTCGCCTTCCTAAATTTTCAAATAATCTAGTTCGTGTACGAAGATCACAGATTTTTATTTTTTGGCGCTTGACTTCGGGTTATCGCACTTGCTTGCAACTTTGCTGTTAGCTTCGGGAGGCGGGAATGGGTACCGCCGCCCCGGGAACCTTTATTGGATAACCAACACCTCTGCCATAGATCACCCCGAGTGGTTCACTACGTTTGGTCATTTAGCAGGGGTGCCCCGGTTCATGGGGTGAGGTTTGTCTAGGTCTTGGAGGTGGATGACCAGGACACACTGAACCCTAGATTCCTATCCACCCCATAAACCCCTTTCCTTCACAGAACTCTCCTCTCCTTCCTTTCCTTAAAAAAATCCTTCATACAGCATCCCTAAAGATAGGCCGTGAGGGAAATTATTTTCCTCATGGCCTCCTGTGTGGAGTTCATGTAAAAAAATAAGTTTTTCCTCCCCTATTTGTTTTTAACCATTGTCTCAAGCTACGCAAACAAGCTAAACGTCATTGAATTTGCCTCCTACGAGTATATACCTCCTGAATACCGCCGCCGCCGCCGCCGTCTATTCGATTCCAAACTCTCGCAACCAGCCAGAGATTATCCCCTTCACTTCCTTCGATTCGTGGCTCTCATTCTTGATCCACATCCGATTATTATCAATATAGCTTCTAAAGCCTTCTGAGGCCTTTCCAATTGATTTAATAATTACCCATTCATTACGCTTTTTAATATTAAAAAACCATATTATTGATAAATCGATTGTTTCATTTATGTACTAAGAACTTGAAAAGACTCTCCAAATACCCAAACTGATCAAGTAAATAATGGAATCGCCTTGAAAAGTATTACGGAACTATTTTTTTGCCCAACCTTTTTAGTAATACGTGTGAATAATTAAAAATATTATTATAAAGTATGTTACATATTTACATACGTATATGGTTTTATAATGTATATCGGCTACACACGCTAAAGGAGGAGGTAGCAAAACACGGCGTAACACCCCAAAAATAAATAACAAAAAAAGTATACCTAGTTTTAATCGACTTCGAAAAACAGGGTTCCTGTAATTAATGCTGCTAACTACTGCTTTAGTACTTTTGACTGAGGATTTTGCCGATACGAGTAACTGATAATGTAACCAGATTAGATACCCTAGTCTAGATAACGGCCGGTGATATTTTTAATTCTACTGACGGCCTCCGGATTCGAATGGTGACGATCCTAGACTATGAACCCGAAGATCGCGTATTCACACTTTGTTTTTTAACCACTCGGACCCATTATCCACTGAGGAAAATAATTTCCCTTTGGGCCTACGTAATCTTAGAGGATGCTATGTGGAGGTTATTTTAAGGAAATAAAGGAGATGAAGTTCTGGAAATGAAGAGGGTGTAAAGGGTAGGTAGGAATCTGGGGTTCAGTGTGTCAGGGAGTGACGGAATTATGAATACATCCCTCCAACTGTGGTGCAAGGTGACGCGACGGGTCAAGAAATTCAAGCAGGAGGATAAAAGATCTACCTCGACCAGTCCCTCTCGATTCTGCCCACCAAGCAGCAAGTGGGCAGACGTATCCACCGCCAAGACCTGGAAAAACTCACACCGTGAACCCAGAACGTGAATTCTGCTAAGTCGCCAAACGTAGCGAACCACTCGGGGTGACCTTCGGCAGAGGTGTTGGTTATCCAATAAATGGTTCCCGGGGCGGCAGTACCCATACCCGCCTCCCAAATTGAACTATGTACCAGACATATGTATGATGTATGAGGCGTACCTGAAATATTAGATAGAATCTTAGGGTGGGTTTCTTCATTTACCGAGAACGCTAAATGCAATGCTAATTGTAAAAGTAAATGGTAAAATGCATAGAAATGGGTTTTTTCATTTGACATTTACCGTTTACTTTCACCTTACATTTTACAGGCCCGCAATGGTGCTGCAAATGCGAAAGGAAAGGTAACCAAAATGGCGGCCGTTGTCTAAATGTCACTTTGGTGACAGTTCAGAGATTTTCTTGCTATCTATTTTACGGTATTTGCTAGTATTTTATCATTACGTTCGCAACAAGTGATGGTTCATCAGGTTTTGACGATGAACTAATAATTAGTTATATGACACGACGTGTGAAGCGACATAATAAACGCAGGAATTTCTATCTAATGGAAGACGTAGATTTCGCGTTGATAAAGAAACTGCTCGACTTTTGACTACATTAATTGCAGATATGATATGATATGTTATTCGATAGAATTACTCATTGCTAATAATTTTATTACAATTTAAAACGTGATCCCTGAGACGTACGTGTGGTAAAACAATGTACGATCGTGTGAGAAATGTGGATATCCGCAAAGAATGTAAGGCTGATGTAAGCATAATGCGTAAGATTAAGAAAGGGACCCGCAGATGGTTTGGGCATGTAGAGCGAATGAACGAAGAAAGTAGTGTAAGGAGAATATACGACGCGAATGTGAATGGTAGAAGAAGTCGGGGATGCCCGAGAAAGACATGGCACGATCAAGTGAATCAGATACTTGAGTCGGGCATTTCAAAAGTCAGAATAATAGAAGAGAATGTATGAGACGATGTATGAATGTGAGTGAGGCAAAGAGTGTGTGCCAAGACCGAGTTGTTTGGCGGTCCGTCCTCTCTGCCTACCCCTGCGGCGAAACGGCCTGATGGTTAGTTAGTTAGTTAAAAGTTGAAACAAATAACAACGCAACCATAGATGAAGCAATCCGCACACAATGTTTGACATTTAATGTGTGGGTTGCCACATGAAAAAAATATATACACAGTTCCCAATACGAAAATGTATATTTGTGACACTGAATGGTAGATGCTTTCAGTACCACTCTGGAGAAAGAGGACCCATTAAGAATTGATAAGTAATTTGAAATGGGTTTTGCCATGTTTGGTGATCAGATCTGAGTAGCTAGGTGCATGCGCACTGCCACCTTTCTCTTTTTCATTTCCTTCCCCTCCCAACCGCCATTATCCCGAACTTCCCAACTGCAGAAAAATATCTCAGATCAATCATTGCAAAATTTAATGACATCCAAGCAAGACATCATTTCTTATACAAAATGAAAACATACGTAAAAAATCTCAACACCCAGCACCAATAAATTAAACACATACGATTTAGGATTATCACAAGAGGCCAATCGATTCTACAAGTATATATCGGATCATCTTACAGAAAAAGCAAAATTCCTCCTAGGGCAATTGGTAGCTTTTCCCGGAAAAACAACTCTAAATTCGCATGCTCATCTTCAGGAAGAATATTATTAAAGCAAACTGACAGCTCCAAAATCATAACAATAAACAATGCCAATAACCTTGACCGATTAGAACGTCATCTGACTTCCATTTTACTCTGTTATAATGGCTATTGAGGAAGGGATGTGTTTAACGTTCCCATATTGCATTCGAACTTTTATTTACAACTCATTTATTGTGAAAATAAATAACGGCATACTTATTTCAATAGCATTTAAATCTGGTAAACAAATTTACTGCGAAATCTGATGCACCTTTTCATTCGCATTATTGTATGCTTCACTTATCAATTTAGTGCGTTCATGATGCTAACTTATTTATCGTTTCAAACTATTACCAACAAAAGCACTTACCTTTGTTGTTATAATAATCTTTAAGATTAATAATAATGTAAACATAATTTTCTTCAATTAAATGAAGACAATATAAGCGAAACTCAATCGAAAATCTGAAAACAGAAAAATCAGAAAAAGATTTTGACACATCTGGGACAGATGTGTCAATATCTTTTTCTGATTTTTCTGTTTTCAGATTTTCGATTGAGTTTCGCTTATATTGTCTTCATTTAATTAAATATTACAATTTGAGGTTTTACTCATAAAGTTAAAATAAAAATAAAAATAATTTTCTTCGTTTGTTTTTTCAGGGGACATACATACCTACATTTTCAACAAAATTTTACGTACTCAAATTATATGAACTTCAGATTTTGTGTCCGTGTTAAATCTTCCCCGCACAGGAAAAACTAAACCCTTTCACACACTTTTCCACAAATGATCATCTAGTCAATTCACGCTATGCGATTGCACTATATAAGTATAATAAAAACAAAACAATACAACATGTCAACCTATCGGAGACCAAATGGGAAAATAATTCACCGACTCCAGATATTTTCAAATCAGAGGGTTCGGCTCGGTGGAACTCCTAATTTGACCTATAAATCCAACTCATCCCTCAATATAAATATTTTTAAAATCTTTTGTAATCCTACGTGTATTTAAAATGACGGATTTTTGCATTTTTATATATAAATTATTTGACAAATCTAATGTGAGATATAAATCTAAGTTTTGAGAGAGCTAGGTATAATGCCAGTAGCTGAAATAACATGTGGTGATATTTTTATAGTCTGAGAATACCAAATTTCCTAAATCTCATTTCCTAAATCCGTATATTTTCTTATTTTTTCAGGAACAAATTTTTGAATATTACAAGAATTTGGAAGAGCGACATCAATTAAATAAGTTGTTTTTATAATTTTGTCATGTAAAACTATATCAGGTCTATTTATTTTATTTATTTATTGTTTCTTTACACTGCAGGTAAAATTTTTAAAATATATAGGTAAGTCTCCTAGTACTATTTACTAACATATTAACATGATCATTCCATCTCAAAAATTTATCTATTTTTACACCAAGGTATTTGATGCTGACTACATTTTCTAATGGGTTGCAGTTACATGTTTGAAAACAACTGTGAATAATCAAGTTGTGAATTTCAGAAGGCTGACTTTTACTTGAAATGCTAAAAGTGATAAATTTGGTTTTTTGTGCATTCAAAGTTAATATACTATTGTTTAACCAACTATTTAATAATAATAATAATTGGCTAATTTATATAGCGCCGTTTTCATGGAAAATCACCTCAAGGGCGCTGTACAAATAATATATAAAATAATTAATATTACTGGCTTAAAACTAAGATTTACAATTACAACTAGTGACTTACATCTAAGACTTATAGCTACTTATATTACTGGCTTACAACTAAGATTAACAATTATAACTAGTGACTTACATCTAAGACTTATAGCTAGTGACTTATGACTAAGACATATAGATTCTAACCTAAAACTGGTGACTTATTAACACACATATTTACAATTAAGATTAGCGCCAGAAGAAGTAGGAAGTTTTTACATAATATAACAATTCGAGAATACGGGTGCAAAAAGTATAATGAAGGTTAACTGGATTTACGGAAAGGTATAGATATTTTAAATAAATTAATAAATTTAATAGTCAATCTTTACTGCATTAAGGTGATTCATCGCTCACCAGTAAACAGATTGAGGTATCACAATTAACAGATTACATTAAACAGATTGACTTAACTATAAACAAAGAGAAAAGAGGGAAAAAAAACTATTAAAAATTGCAAAGTTAAAATAGAATGATGAATTTATGGAAAGGAGTATCGGAAAAAGTGAGTTTTCAGTTTGGATCTAAATTCCGCTGAGTTGGTTATGCATCTCAATTCCATAGGAAGTTTATTCCAAGCTTCGGGGCCGGATACTGCGAATGCACGATCACCAAACATAGTGTTCGGATTTCGCTTAGGTTCTTTCAACCTTCCAATTGCAGAAGATGTCGCTGATCTAAGAGTTGACTGCCTAAGACCAATATTTTCCGGAATGCATAGTTCAGAGATATAGGGAGGAGCCATTTCATTGATAGATTTAAACACCATCCAGCATAACTTGTATTGGATCCTTTCAGGACACTTCAGCCAGTGAAGATTTCGGAGGTGTTCCGAAATGTGCGAAAATTTGGGTACTCCAGTTGTAACCGACGTGTTACATACCCTCATTTGTTTTTTCGGCAAAAGTCATCACTGGCGGCATCCTCTACATTTAGTGGTCATTTCTTGGGAATTTCCTCCGAAATTTCTGGCCACTAAGCTCGTTATTACCATGCCGCCAGCGACGATCTTTTCGCCGGAAATATTTATGTAAAATATTATCATTTATTTCCCTTTTTATTATGTACAATGCCCCGGTGTAACAAATAAATGCTTACATGCTAAGGTTGCCACCGGGAGACATTTTAAACTCATATTATTTACATATGCTTCCTTGTTCCTTCCTTTCCTTCCTTGTGGTTATGGCCCTACAGGAAAGCTAGCGAAGCAGACTATGTTTTATATACTCTCATTTAATTATACTCTCACAACCCGCAGGACGATGAAATCAACACATTTCATTCCAGAGTCCTGCCGGGCATTCAGGGAAAGAGATTTTAAGCCTCTAACCCTTAAACTCTCAACACTAGGGCATTTTTTAACTCAAACAAAGGACTTAGAAAAATTCCTTACAGAATCCGTTTTTTTCCCATTTTAAAAATCCAGGGACCTCGCAAGACGATGAAACAAACAGGTTTCAGTAGCTAGTCTTGCGAGGGACCTGGGAAAAATAGTAGATTCCTTATACAAACTTCTCACAATTAACCAAAACAAAAAAACCTACAATAAACTGTAAAATTACCCTAAACTCACCAAACTAAAAATCTAGGGATAAAGATTACCCCCCCAAATAAGTAAACACTAAAACATGTACACATATATTATAAATGTAACCTACATAATTATGTATAAAACGCAATTTTAAGCGACCACTTTTACGAGCGGCACCGCCAAAATAGGGTGTGACGGAAACGCCGCCCTATTTATACATACGGGCAAGGTTTAACCTCCCACCACAAAAATGTACCACGTGGGCACCTTTTACCCCAAATTTGGGTATAAAAGGACCCACATTTCTCCAAATAAATCAGTTCACATCTCTACTTGATAACTCGCCTTTTATTCTTCGGAAGTTTCTTATCAACCAGCTGCCTCCCGCCGACTTCTGCCTGTCTTCAGTCCTGGTGCCTACCTCCTCCAGAACAGTCGGCCCTACTTTGGCAACCGCCAGGCGCCAGGCTCAGGCAGAAGCATCGGCACATCCAGTGTCCTTTACACATCCGGCACTGGGTGCTAGGGAGGTCAGCCTTTATTATTATTTTTACCATTCCATCATCCTGAACGTGCACTAAAAACCCGGTACTTTTTTACAGTCTTGTGAAGACGCTGATACGTCTGTTACACCAGTGATAAGTCGTGCTGCGGCGTTGAAAACTGATTGTAGTTTGTCAGTTTGACATTTAGGAAGACTTGCATAGATGCCATTGCAGTAATCAAGACGTGATACTATATACGAGTTCACAAGAAGCTTAGTTGCTTCTGTAGAAAGGTTCCTACGAACTGACTTAAGTTGTCTAAGGTAGAAGAACCCCGTGCTAACGGTCCTATTCACCTGGCTTTTCAATGAAAGGTCTGAATCCAGATAAACTCCCAGAAGTTTGACGGTTGTTTTCGCAATTACGTCATTGCCGGAAATAGCAATGGGTGAGTTATCTATTAAATGTTGGCGTCTATTTGTGGCTGCCCACAGAAACTCGGTCTTTGAAGGGTTTAGCTTCAGTTTGTTTGAGGACGTCCAGAGACTGATTGCTTCTAGACACTCAGCTATGCGAATTTTAAGGCCGGTGATCTCATTTGGTGTGCAGTAAAAGTAGACTTGCTGATAGTCGGCATAACAGTGAGATAGGAGACCAAATGACTTAATAATCGTTGCGACATCATTTGTGAATAGAATGAAGAGAAGTGGACCCAAAACGGATCCCTGAGGTACCCCTGAAGAGAGTTTTGTGAAGTTAGACTGTTTATTTCCTACCTTCACTGCTTGTGAGCGATTGGTTAGATAGGATTGTAGCCATTTTTTTACGCCAGAATGTAAACCGAATGTTACCTCTAGTCTCTTAATGAGAAAGTCGTGGTCAATGGTGTCAAATGCGGCGCTCATATCTAAAAGTGATAAAAGTGCTAACTTACCTGACTCTATGGCAAGGGTAATATCTGACAGGATACGAAGTAATCCAGTTTCTGTCGAGTGGAACCTCCTATATGCAGATTGATGATCGGTAAATAATTTATTCAGATTTAAGTGGGAAGTTATTTGAGAAGCAGCAATTTTTTCAAGTAGTTTTGCTACAAAAGGCAGATTTGACACAGGTCGATAATTACCCAAGTTGTCGGCATCAAGCTGTGGTTTTTTAATGATTGGTGTAACCACTGCAGATTTAAGTGGTTCCGGGAAGTCACCTGTGCTTAGGGACTTGTTAAACATATGAACTAGGAAGGGGGCCAACACGTTGCAACATTTCTTCAGAAGCCACGTTGGGATGGGGTCAAGAACACATTGTTTATTTGGCGAACTAAAGATTAACTTTCCTACTTCTTCTAGCGTTGTAGGTTTAAAGGATGGCAGTGTTCCTTTGGAATTAGCTGTAAATATTGGCGGGGGGGCAGAAGATGTGGAGGCGCGTATGGATTCTATTTTTTCATTAAAAAACTTAGAAAAAGCCTGCGGAGTAATGTCTGTAGAGGTTTGCACGTTATTATTAGCAAGGACAGTTTTTACGGAGTTCCAGAGACGTCGTGGATTTTTACGCTCAGAGTCAATTTTATTGATCCAGTATTCAGATCTTTTTGCACTTATTATCGTCCTGTACACTTTTTGAGTATGAATCCACTCGTCTCGTGGAGTAACATATCGGGGTTTCTTCGGTATGACCTCTCTAGTTTTTGCATAAGCCTCTTCTGACTCCGACACTCATTCTTAAACCTATATTACTTTTGTTGAAAGTTTCATTCCAAGTTTTACCCTCGAATATTAAGGCAGTGTCATCTGCAAAACTAACAATGTTATTCAGACTACATAAATCATTTGTATAAATAAGAAACAATATTGGCCCAAGCACACTACCTTGCGGGACTCCAAAGGAGATTGATTTATCCTCGTTTAACATCTTATTTATTTCCACTTGTTGTGTTCTGTCGCTAAGATAAGATCTGAACCAGTCAATTGCTGTATTATTAATGCCTAAAGATGATATTTTTTTTAAAGAGCAATTCGTGGGAAACAGTGTCAAATGCTTTTGATAAATCCAAGAACACCGCTATGGCTTTGTTGCCATAGTCCAGCGCTCTTGTAACTTTGGTCAATACCTTTAAAACAGCATCACTCATACCTTTATTTGCTCTGAAACCGAATTGATTGTCGGAGAGTATTTTGTATTTTTCTAAGAATGAAACTAATCTTGACTTAGCCAATCTGTCTATCAATTTTGAGAGAGTATTGAGCAAAGATATGGGTCTGTCATTGTTAACATCTAGGTGATTCCCACCTTTGAAAAGAGGTACAACCATAGCATTCTTACAATGAGAAGGAAATATGCCACTCTTAAAACTAAGGTTAACAATGTGAGATATGGGACCAGCCAACATAGAAACATGCTGTTTGTATACCATGATACTTAAGCCATCAATACCACAGGAAAAAGACATTTTTAATTCATTTATCACTTTTGAAACTTCATAAATAAATTCAAAGCTCTCTCCTGAAAATTGAGTACAAGGTATAAAATTGTTAACAAGACACATTTCGGTAGTTTTATTTGCACTGCAAAATTGTTTTGCGAATCTAGGACCAATATCACTGAAGAAGCTATTTACGTGATTAGTGATTATATTTGGATTCTCTTCCATTAAGATAATATTGTTATTGATTTTAATTTTTTTTATAGAAACTTGCTCCTTTTGTATATTTACAGCTTCCCTTATAATCTTCCACCGTTGCTTGGTATTTCCATAGACGTTATCCAGTTTCCTTTTGTAATATGCTTGCTTTGTAGATTTTATAATTTTTGTACACCAGTTTCCATATCTTTTGTAATAATCCAACAGTTGAATATTATTTAAATCTGCTCGACATTTGTTATGTAATTTGTCTCGGGTTCTGAGACCTTTAATAATTCCGTCATTTATCCAAGGTTTTAAATATTTCATTTTATGCTTTACACTTCGTACAGACAAACAACTTTCCACGTGCATTTTTAAACATTTTATGACATTTTCAGCAGCTAAATTAACATATTGCGATGACAGAACTGACTGCCATGATTCTTTCTTTAATTTGACCTTGAAAAGATTGTTATCGATAACGGTTTTTAGGTTTTCATTATCTTTTGCTATTTTCTTTAGTGTAAAGCTCATAAATCTCAGCAATATCACATCATGATCTGTTATCTCAGCGGTGAAGACAGCTCCCTGTGGTTCAATTTTAGATTTTACCATAATATGATCGATGCAGCTTGAAATGGTAGAAGAAACTCTGGTAGGTGAAATTATGATTGGCTTCAAGCCATGAAAAGCCAAAAGAGAGAGGTATTTTTGAGTTTTTATATCGTTCAAATCCAAAGTATTAATATTTATTGCAATAATTAAAAACACTTTGTTTTTATCACAATAAACTTTATTAAAGAGTCGACATGTTTCGAGAATGATGTTCTCTTCATCAGGACATACATTGTACTAAAAAAATGATCGAACATAGAAAGACAGGCGTCGGTAGAAATGGAAGTAGTGGGGGAGGAGAGAGGTGGAAAGGGGAGGTGCTTGGAAGATCAACAAGGGAGAGGGGGGGGAGAGGTGGAAAGGGGAGTGCCTAGAAGAACAAAGACAAAAAATTACAATGGAAATATGTTTAAGATAGGGTTATTCATAAAATTAATTTGATTGTTAATAATATTTAAATTTCTATTGACATTTTTCCTAATTTCTAATATTTCTAAAAGATCTAAGTGAAAACCACTGACATTAGTGTGTAAAATTTTAAAACCAGTATTTATATCAAATGAATGGTTAAATTCAATTAGATGGTTAGCAAATTCCGAATAATTATTGCTATTTAGACATCTCAAATGTTCCTTAATCCTCGTTTCAAAATTTCTGCAAGTTTTACCTACGTAAAAATGATTTCAGTCATTACAATTCAACAATAATACCTCAAAGTGACAGGTGTATGTTTTTGTTTTGCTCCCGTAAAATTAATAAAATAAGTGTTAAAAGTGACAGAAATCTTCAGAAAAGTGCACAAATTGAACCATATTGCTAATATTCTAGTGAAGTCACCGAAAAAAGTGGTATTTATTACAACTAAAAGTGACAGCAGTCTGTTTCTGTTTGTTTTTTTTTTTTGGCTCCTGCAAAATTAATAAACAAACCATTAAAAGTAACAAATCATTGGAAAAGTAAACAAGTGCTACCCGAGTCGCTACTAGCTATTGGAATTATATACAAAAATTATGTCTGCAACGAGATCTGCCGCAGAACATCAAAAAATCATGGATTCGCTCACGGACTACCTTGATCGTAAACTGAGTGAGTTAAAAACACAATTGTTTACAAAATTAGAGTCAGAAATAGCCGATCTTAAAAAATCAACCCAATTTGTAAGCGATCGATATGATGAAATAAATGACAAATTAAATAAAATTTTGGATTTACCAAAACAACAACAAAAAATTATAGAGGAGATGGAAATACAAGAAAAAAGAATTGTTGCTCTGGAAACAAAAATAGCTGAATCCGAGCAAAAAGAATTGAAAAACAGTGTAGAGATCAATGGATTTAAAGTATCGCTAAATGAACCGCCCCATGAAATAGCCACCAGAATTAGTTCAGCCTTCGGATTAAATCTGACACCAGAGGACAAATACAAGTTCATAAAATCTAGTGATATAAAACCTTCACGTCTTATATTAACATTCAAAGATGAAACTAAAAAAATTACAATGATGAATTTCAAAAAAAATAATGATGTCTCCCATTTAGCGGATGATAATAAAAAAATGTATGTGAATGAAGCCCTTACGCCGTATTATAAAAATCTTTTATGGAACACGAAAATAAGGGCAAAAGAAAAAAAATTCAAATTCATCTGGTTCAGAAATGGAAAATTGCTAGCAAGAAAATCTGAAGACTCTTTAATAACTGAAATAAAAAATCACAACGACCTTGAAAGTAAAATCATATAGACAAGCTCAGTAATCCATAACTATCTACAATAAAATTACATTTATACCAGAAATGGATCCATTAACTGATATTGAATATGACAACCCTTCTCCGGAAACCATTACAACATTAACAACTCAAGAAATTAATGATTATATAAAAAACAATAAAGCAAAAACATTAAAAATACTCCACCAAAATATACGAAGCATCAATAAAAATTTCGCAGAGCTGACGGTGATGCTACAGCAATTTGATGAGGATATCGACATCATCATACTCACAGAGTGTCGTATAAAAAAAGAAACATACTCACCAAAACACCTAGATAAATATAAGGTATATAACTCCACACAACATAAAAATCAGAATGACGGAGTGATAATTTATATTAAAAATGAGATCCAAGGAATTGTAAAAGAAATTCAACTCAGAGATGCTAACTGTCTACTAATAAACATTAATAATGATATCTCAGTATTAGGGATATACAGATCACCTTCAACAAGAGACATATCTCCATTTCTTCACTCCCTGGATGATGAGCTAACCCAACTACGAGATGTTCGGAACGTGTACTTAATTGGGGACATCAATATTAACATATTAAATACTGGACAGAAACACCCCCAATGTGATGACTACCAATTACTCTTACTGCACCATGGACTGATCAGTGCAGTTAATATACCAACAAGATTAGGATATAACGAAAATGCTCAAAATGTATCTGCCTCCTGTATTGACCACATCATGATAAAAACAAACAAAGCATACGGTACCGCCGTTCACCATTCCAATATTACTGACCACTTTACACTGCTACTTACCATTCAACTTCAAAATACACATACTTACATTAAAAATACAATAGTCAAAAATAGAATTAATATTAACAGGTTAAAGGATTTATTAAAATTGGAAGATTGGGGAGAACTATTTAAAATTAACGATTTTCAGGATTGCTGGCACTCATTTACAAGCATTGTTCAAACAAATATTCATAAATGTTCAGAATCATTCACTATACAAACTCCACACAAATGTAAAATAAAAAAACCTTGGATTACTCAAGGACTTCTAAAAAGTATAAGAGTTAGGGATAAATTACACTTAAAAACTAAAAAAAATCCACTTGATCTTTCGTTTCTAAATCTTTACAAACATTATAGAAACATGTGTTCTAAACTTATAAAATTTGCCAGAGGTAACTATTACAAACGTCAGATTCAAAACTGTAATAATGACCCTAAACTTGTCTGGAAAATTATTAAGGAGATGACATACACTAAAAACAATAAAAGTAGTGATATTACCGAACTTGATACACCAAATCAAAAATAAATATGAAAGAAAATCCAAAGGAAATAGTTCAATTTGTGAATGAATATTTCTCCAAGGTGGGTTCTAATTTAGCTAAAAAAATAATTAAACCTCCTTATACTGATAATGAAATTAACAACACACTTACAAATAATATCACCTTTAAATTAAATACAGTTACAGCAGATGACATTAAAAGCATTATAGATTCAATGAAACCAACACTAACTTCAGGATCAGATGGCATCTCAATGAGAATAATTAAATCAACTAGAGATGAAATAATTCAACCACTCCTCCACCTTGTGAACAGATGTATCATGGAGGGTATCTTTCCCGAAACGCTTAAAATGGGTTCTGTTATACCAATCTTTAAAACTGGCAATACAGCGGATATAAATAACTATAGACCGATAACAATATTGAATAATCTTTCAAAAGTAGTAGAGAAAGTCATAAAGAAGCAGCTCACTCAATATCTTGAAACAAACTTCATACTATCTGAAAATCAATACGGATTTAGAAAAAATATAGGAACCTCCGATGCCATCGCCTCTATTGTAAAAAGTATAAAACATAGTCTCGATAACGGAAATAAGTGTATCGGAATATTTTTAGATCTAAGTAAAGCCTTCGATACAATTGATCACACATATCTTCTAGAAAAACTCAAAAAGATTGGAATCTCAGGACGTGAACTAAACCTCATTAAAAGCTACATGTCAGAAAGGTTACAGTTAGTCAGGATTCAAAATGAATCAAGTCAACCAATACAAATCCAATATGGAGTCCCGCAAGGCAGTGTCTTAGGCCCGATTTTATTCCTGATATATATAAATGATTTATGTGAACTAAACTGTCACGGCTCAGTCATTAGTTTTGCAGATGACACAGTCCTTCTATTCCATGGAAAGTCATGAGAGACTGTATTTGAAAAAGCTGAAAAAGGGATGAATCGGGTAAAAAAATGGCTTGATTCAAATTCACTAACACTAAATGATACAAAAACTAATTATATTAAATTCAAAATCCACAACAAACAGACGGATAACCTCAATACAAACCTAAACATAAAAATTCATAAAGACTGTATAAACGTGAACCGAGAAACTCCTTGCAACTGTCCAAAATTGAATGAAATACAAACAATAAAATATCTTGGAATAATAATTGATCAAAACTTAAATTGGAACTCCCAAGTGGAAAATGTGAGCAACAAATTAAAAAAACTAACCTATTTTTTCAAAACAATAAGAAACATTTTAGATAAAGAACAGCTAATTAAAATCTATTATGCCTTAGCCCAATCTCAACTACAATATGGTCTTATCGGATGGGGAAGCTCATGCGATTCCACTATAAAACCAGTCCTCATAGCACAAAGGGCAATTCTTAAAATTATACTTAGAGTGCCCATCAGAACCCCTACAGACTATGTTTTTAAAGCGCTGAATTTAATGTCACTGAAACAATTATATACAAAAGATATTCTAATGTACGCATTCAAAAATCAGGATAACTTTACACAGACAAACTCGGGCCGATTCACAAGATCTACATTACAACATACATTCTACCAACCTACAACTAAAACGACTTTTGGACAAAGAAATATGGAATACTTCTCTGTAAAATTATTTAATTTACTCCCTCTTGCAATGAAAACCACAAAAAAAATAACCGCCTTCAAAAGAAGCATAAAAATATGGATTATGGACATGGGAAGGAAGAAAATAGATTCAATTTTGCAACCCAACAAAGAATAATGCTTTGTTTTGTACTTTCTTTTAGATATAACTTAATAATTTCCCTTGGCAATATTCTAACATAGATTAGGTATTTACTTATAATTAAAATAATAAAACTTGTACAATGTGTCCTTAGAACGGGGTACCCCAGTTAGGACACATTTTCTCTAAAAAACTGTAAAAAAAAAATGTATATAAATATAAATAAATAAATAAATAAAATAAATTGGTAAACTCCAGATTTTTTCATTTTTTGGTCTTTGTCCTTGTTATTTAAAATATAATTTTTTTAATTTATTATTCGTATAAAAAGCAGGCTGTATTGTATTAAGCCTCGATGACACACGGCGAGTTACAAGCTACTATCTACTAAGTTTTAAAAGCGGGTAAATCGGCGAGTGAGATTGTCGTGATGACACACAAAACCGTCCACTCGCTCAGAAGCGTAGGAAACTGAGGTCGCTTTTAGCGCCAGTAACAAGAATAACGACGCCTGCGTGAACTAATTCTTCAGATTTCTGACAGTCGAAATCAGCTGTTTATCAGAAGCCATATTGGAAAGAATATATTAGCTAAGAGTTTATATAATACATCTAGCTATATTTAGCTAAGAGTTTTTGTGAAAATGGATGGTTAGATGAGTTGTGTATAATTATATAAGCATATGTTTCTTTTCGAAAAATATTAAATTCAATCTTATTATTAATTATAGTTAGGTTTAAATCTAAGAAATTTATGCTACAATTTATTCCTATTTCTAATGTAAATTTAATGTTTTTATGAATTTTTTGACAAAAATTTTGATTTCCATTATTTGATCAATAGATTAATTAATATCCTGTTATCCACAAATAATTTCAAAGCTGAACTTAACACCATTAAAATAATTGCATCTAATAATGGTTATAACTCCAAATTAATAGACGATATATTAAACAAAAAAAAAACAAAAAATTTCATTTATCCTACACTTACCCATTGCTTACTGATAATATTAAAAAACAATGGAGAAAAATATTGTTTGTAAATCATCAAACCTCCAATTTAATCATGAAAAAAATTACTAATACAATACCTTTGCACTTCCCCTGCATACATTCTGGAATTCATTATATTATTATTATTGAAATACAGCCTGCTTTTTATACGAATAATAAATTTAAAAAATTATATTTTAAATAACAAGGACAGAAACCAAAAAATGAAAAAATCCGGAGTTTACCAATTGAATTGTAATGACTGCAATCATTTTTACGTAGGTAAAACTTGCAGAAATTTTGAAACGAGGATTAAGGAACATTTGAGATATCTAAATAGCAATAATTATTCGGAATTTGCTAACCATCTAATTGAATTTAACCATTCATTTGATATAAATACTGGTTTTAAAATTTTACACTCTAACGTTAGTGGTTTTCACTTAGATCTTTTAGAAATTAGGAAAAATGTCAATAGAAATTTAAATATTATTAACAATCAAATTAATTTTGTGAATAACCCTATCTTAAACATATTTCCATTGTAATTTTTTGTCTTTGTTCTTCTAAGCACCCCCCTTTCCACCTCTCCCCCCCTCTCCCCTGTTGATCTTCTAAGCACCTCCCCTTTCCACTTCTCTCCTCCCCCACTACTTCCATTTCTACCCACGCCTATCTTTCTATGTTCGATAATTTTTTTAGTACATTATATGTCCTGATGAAGAGAACATCGTTCTCGATACATGTCGACTTTTAAATAAAGTTTATTGTGGTAAAAACAAAGTGTTTTTAATTATTGCATTAATAAAATGGTGCCACAAAGTGAATTTGCAAATTTTTAAGAAGTATTAATATTTATGTCACCACATAAAATGATCTCCTTATTTTGTATAGATGTGGAGTCAAGTAGTGCACTCAGTGATTCAAGGAAATTATCTATTTGAGCCAGGGACGGAGATCTAGAAACAGCAATTATACACAAGGTACCCGATATCTGCATTTTTAAGCAGTTTGCTCCAGGGAAAATAATTTCCCCCACAGTCACGTGAACATTTTGTTTTACATATGCAACTACACCATCATTTTGCAAATAGTTATTATTTGTGTTGTAAACTGCGTATCCGGGGATGTTAGGTATATTGATAATTTTTTTTTGCCAAGCTTCTGTAAAAACAAGTACCTCAGGACGATGCTCAATACTATACAGAATGGTTATGGTTTCATCAAAGTTTTTGTTTAAACTTCTAACGTTCAAACAAAGTTAAAAAAATGTAATATTTAAAAAAGTTTTTGCAAGTTAATGAATCTTTAATAGTTAAATTAGATTCTGTATTGTCAATCAAGTCAATGTATTTTCCAAAATCGGTATCCATTTTTAAACATATTTTTCGGTGCCTTTCACTGTTAAACTTCTATTATAATCTATTGAGGTCATCTTCGTGTTTGATTTCCCTGATTTTTTGCCTTCTTCTTCTTTCATTAGAATTGCTCCATTTTTGAACCAAACATATTTATTTATATTTTAATTCTTTTGCCTTTGTTTTGGCTTTCCAAAGTAGTACTTTTTAGAAAGGAGAGAGTGAATCTCCTAGGAATATCATGTTTTCACGATTAGAAATTACCTTCTTATTTGCAAAATAATTTAAATCTAGTTTCTGGGTTTCTAATTTTTAGGATAATTTTTTTTGGATGTCCTGGTCTTCTGTCATATTGTCTTATTGCCGAGGCAACATCCTCTGAATCTATTTTGATATTAGCACTTTCTATTAGTTTTATCGCGGTTATTTTGGGATTTTCTTCAGTCTTTTCCTCAATGCCTGTTATTTCAATACAGTCATCAAGGTTTGACTGTTCCAAGCAAGCCACTCTGGTTCAGATGCTTAATATTTTTTCTTTTATTTGCCAAATCATTTTTTAAACGTTCAATTTATCCTTTAACCTCATTCATGGAATCTAAGCGGGTAATTATTTCGTCATATTTATGACAAATAAATTCGGTTGGTTTTTGGAATTCTAACTTTTTTTTGTCAATATTTTCGAGAATTTGGATATTTATTTTCTCTAATTTTACATCTACGTAAGACGCAAATTTTGAAAAGCCATCTTCTTCTATGTTAATATCTTCAGGTAGTGTATTAATTTTGTTTTTGGACCTCGTGGTTGTGCATAAATTTTCTTGTTGTTGGGAGCCGGTTTTTTTGCTCGAACTCATGGTCACACTAGCAGTAGTTTGCATTGTATATCGGCAGAAATAGTACAATGCGTAAGTACTGACTGAGCAGTAAAGCGAGCAAGCTGTATGGTCAGTGTGAGAAAGATGGCGACGGTTTTGGCCAATCACAAGAGCTCCATCAACTGTCAAATATATTTCAATTACACTGTCACTATTTTTCGATATTAATTATTTGAAATTCACTTGAATAATCTTATTAATGTAGTGGACACTTGGGTGAATCTTGCAAGTGTTTCGGATTGTATTGTTTACTAATTATACACAATTATGCGATGTTTCTTACGGATCACTTTTACTGTGTGTTATTTAGATTCGGTAGGTAGTATCGTGTTATTACGACTAATTGTTCTTTTTTTATTAGGAAAATTTAAAGGTTAATAACATTACATGCATTAAAGGAAACAATAAATTATAATAATTAGGTTACAACCCAATAACAAATGATCACATCATGCCCAAATAACAAATAAAAAGTCAGCAATTACGAACTTTTTTTTTGCCTTATATTATAGAGATAGGAACTCGATAAACTATTTAAACATAGTTTATATATACTGTCTAATACTGTGTGACACATAAAAGATACAGATAAGTTAAGTTTCTGTTTGTTAGTATAGTTTTATCATAATATATTTTATAAAATTCATTTTCTAAAAATGAATTTGGTTCATATTCATAATATGGTACTATATTACGGCAGTCACTCAAGTTATGTTTAATTACCAAACTTTGGTGAATTTATTATTTTTAAAACCTGATTGTGTCTAAATGTATACTCGGACGGCGCTAATAAAGAATATCCCGATTTAATAAAATATTATGTTCTGTAGTTTCCGGAAAAGCCAAACATTTTCTACATAAATCATCAATTTGATTTGTATCTTTGATTATATGCTTCCTATAATTTTTAGTATTAATGACTCTATCTTGAATGGCAAGCATAAATCCTTCTTTTTTTCTGCACTCAACTCTCCAATACTTTGACAAAAGTTTGTCAACATACGTTTGGTTGAGATAATTGAAGTGTTTTGCATGAATAATTTTATTTGACCAGGAATCTAATAATTCCTGGTTAGTATTTATAAGAGTGTTGGCATTCTCGTCATGTAAATATAAAGGTAATGTGTTTATTCGCCTTGAAAATTATTTTGGACATTTCTGAGCTATTAGCTTTCCTAATTTCTTAGCATATCTACATGATTGTGTTTCAAAGATGCTATTTTGACTACACCTCTACCTCCTAGGTAAATTAATTCGTTCTATTGCTGAATTTGGATGATGGTAATTAAACTTTGTTAACGTAATTCTAATTATTAATCGCTAAATCTCTATTGGAGCATTTAATTATGCCAAATGAGTGCGTTAATAGAGGTATTTCCCAAGTATTTATTGCTTTTACAAAATTTTTGGCAGATAGATTGCATTTTTAAAATTTTCTGATCCCAGTTTGAAATTTAATCCAAATATCATTTTTAATACTAGTATGATCTAATCTTTTCGATTGCGGGTATCCTAAATATTTATAAACCTCATCCCCTTTCATACTTTTAATTTTGAAATTTCTAAATATACTCTCGTCTCCGTCTATAATTTTGCCTTTGTCTTTATGGATCGTTCTACATTTTTCTAAACCAAAAGTCATTTTAATATCATCTGAAAAATTTTTAACTTCCTTTAATCATTTTCTCTAAATTTGATTCAGAATTCGAAAATAATTTTATATCATCCATAAATAATAAATGCTAAACTATACTACTCTCTGTTGTATTACCCTTAATTTTTTTCCAAACTTGCTTTTAATTAACATTTTAGATAGAGGATTCAATGCTAAGCAAAACCAAAGAAGACTCAATGAGTCTCCTTGAAAAATCCCTCTTTTTATTGAAATGCCCGGTACTACTATTTTCTTACCTTTTAAATTAACTAGTAAATCGGTATTCCAAAAGGACATAATATTTTCAAAAAGCTAATTATAATAGGGTTAACTTTATATTTATTTAATATTTTGATCAGCCACGAGTGCGGGACACTATCAAAAGCTTTTTGATAGTCTATATAGGAAGTATATAAATTACGCTTTTGATTTTGAATCTGCTTTAGAATTACAGAATCAATAACTAATTGTTCTTTACATCCCATATGTTTTAAATGAGTATAGGTATATTAATTCTGTCAAGAGGTTAAAATTTTGTATATTGTCGGTAAACATGTAATGGGTCTATACTGAGAGGGATTATTAATATTTTCGCTTTCAGGCAACATATAAGTAATGCCCTTAGTTAGAAAATTTGGAAAATTTTGAGGTTGTCTGAAAAATTTAGAAAGATTTTTTGCAAAAAGGGGATGTAAAGTAGTTAGACGTTTGAATCAAAATTATGTATTCAATCGCAACCCCTGGCTTTCCAATTATGAGTATATTTTAATAATTTTGGCTAACAATTCAACTCATTTGTTCAATATCTGAACAATTGAGTTCTTTATTTTCTATCGAGGTACCTGAATCATTATGTTTTATATCTTTACTCCAAATTTTAGTCCAAAAATTGCGCACATCTGATTCAGATGGCAATGAAATATTATTAACTAGCTGACCCGGCCACGCGTTGCTATGGCTAATAAAACACAACGTCATCTACTGATGGTTATCCAACCTTCATAACCACCGCCGTCTTTGAGTTTATTGCGAAGAGACAGATAGATGCCGCGGAGGACTTTAATTTATAATACGTAGAGATGGTGTGAAAGGTTATAATAATGTGCATGAAATGCTTGGGGTAACTAACGTATTTAAGTTAATAATGATTAATACTGTGTCCGTCTAAATACCTTTTCAATTACCGCAATGTACGTGACCATTTTTTTAGAAGATAGATATATGCCTTCGCGGACTTTTTTGTAGATCTATAAAAGAGGAATATCCCACTATGAATTGTTTTGTTGTATCCCAAAAGGATTAGACAG
The DNA here is from genome assembly GCA_929108145.2 of Limnephilus rhombicus. Taxonomy (NCBI): domain Eukaryota; kingdom Metazoa; phylum Arthropoda; class Insecta; order Trichoptera; family Limnephilidae; genus Limnephilus; species Limnephilus rhombicus. The sequence continues at coordinate 806,437 of OV815275.1, forward strand.
CGTTCCAAGGATGAAAGCTACCAGGCGGCTTGACTTTTTCCGACACTTCTAACAATTATCGTCATGTTTCAACCAATTTACACAAATCCTTGATAAATTATATACCTAACCCTTCCTCACGAAACACTCTATCTATTGGTGAAAACCGCATGAAAATCCGTTCAGTAGTTTTCGAGTTTATCGCGAACAGACAGACGGCGCGGGGAACTTTAATTTATAATATGTAGAGATGAAAAAAAATTGGAGTGACATAGAACAGACCTCTTATCGCACCGCCTTTAATTTAAAAGTTATTACGTGAGTTTTTTTCACCCGACAACACAACAATGAGTGTTCTCGTACTCCAGGAACTTAGGAGTATTATTCTAGAACAAAATAAGACTATTTGAGTAGCTCATTCGGGTAAAGTGCGTTGAAACTATGTTAATTCAGAAAATGTCAAGCAACGACAACAATGTAGAACTACCTACATCAATTCCTACGACCGATCCCCGCCGCCCTCGCCGGGCCGATGTCACAGCCGATTTCACAGCCCCGCACACCGCACCCCGCACAGCAACCCGCGCAACCGAAGCAACCAAAGAACGCCCGCTGACTAGAGCGGCTGCCAAAGAAAAAGTAAACGCATTGAATCAATTTGAAACTGCCACTCCCAGCGGTACGATCTCGAAGACAAAAGAAGTGGAATCAAACACTCCAGCTTCCGAAACTCAATCGGAAACCACTCCACCAAATAAAGAAGAATGGACAAACGTCAAAACCAAAAGCAGGCAACGGACAACTAAGAACCTGGTTGTCGGTAACTCCGATAAGTCTTCGAACGTCAAATTATTTCCTAGGATAAGAAATATTATTGTATCGAGGATTCAAAAGGACACCACAGAAGAAGATATCCGGGCGCATCTTGAAAAGAACAAAATAACAAAATGTGAGGTACAGAAATTCTTCGCAAATTCACAAGAATACGCTGCATTCCGCATTGGAGTTACGGAGGACTTGTATGAAAAACTTTTGCAGGAAGACTTATGGCCTCGTGGAGTACCGGTAAGGCATTATCGATACCTAAAACCGAGACAAACTCCGGTCGATTTAAGCCTATCCAAACAGAATAAAGATGTCGCCGCGGAATGACTAGGCAGGCTAAAAGCAAATCCTCTCTCTTGCACAATTTTCTATCAAAACGTGCGGGGATTTGAACGAAAACAGACGATTTTTTACAAAGTGTAATTATACAGGACAACGACCTTATATTACTATCGGAGACGTGGCTCAACGACAGCATCAACAATTCTCAACTATTTGATCAACGTTACGAAGTCTTCAGAAAGGACAGGACCTCAGGTCAATCAAAAGGGAGGAGGCGTGCTACTAGCCGCGAGACGCGACTGCGTCACGCAATACCAGAGACTCACCTTTCTAGAAAGCGACGGTGAAAACTTATGGATTAAGGCCAAAATAAATTAAGTTTGTATTTACATCTGTATAGTATACATGCCACCGGCTTCACATATAAATATTTACTCTGATTTTTTCGACAAGGTAATAGCCAATTTCAACTTTTTAGTAGATAAAAAATTATTATTGTAGGTAATTTTAACTTAAACTCCTGTGCGAGTAACAAATCAACTCAAACAGACTTACTATATTTTATGGAAGTATTTCAAATGGAGCAAAAAAACTTAATCACTAACATAAAGAACAAGACACTGGAGATTATTATTAGTAATTTTGACTTAAAAGTGTTCAAATCTTTGTACTCACTTGTTAGTGAAGATTCATACCATCCATCTTTATGTATAGAAATCGCAATCAACGAAAAGAAATCTTATTGTCAGAAAACATTATTCAACGACAACAGAAATTGTGTTAAGCATGGATGGAACCTTGAATGTGGTGATTTCGAACAGTTTTATTTCAAACTAAATTCTCAAGACTGGAAACCTTTGTTAAACTTGAAGATGTACATATAGGCAGTAGATTATTTTTATAGTGTAATTTACGATTTATTTATTTTATTATTTCATAAATGTTTACATGATACATTTTTGCCATTTTTTAACTACCATACTAGGCTATTGCCCGTGTTATGGTAGTCATACATGAAATATTATTTTATATAAACAGATAATAAAATATTAGAAGAGGAAAGAAAAAAAATAACATAGTAAGGGATAAATAAAACTAAAAACAGATAAAAATAAGAATATAAGAATTAAAAGTAAGCCAAGAAATAAAGAATAAAAAGATAATTTAAAGAAGATTGAAATAAACATTGGTAAGTATTATTCTTCTTGAGATAAAAATAGAAATAAAATTTGTTAAGTATTATACTTCTGGAGATAAAAATAGAAATAAAATTTGGTAAGCAGGTATTCTTCTGCACGAGAGTACATGCTTGTAGTCACTTTTGATATTCTTTCTATGAAATAAATTGGAGAGAGTGTTAGAGAAAGTAAATTTTTTGTTTGTTATTTTTTTTAGTGTAATATTAAGTTAAAATAATTAAATTAGTAATAATAATATATATATTTTTAATTAATATTAATTGTTTTTTTTTTTTGTTTTTTTTTGGATGATCTTTTTGACATGTGTTTTAAAAGAAAGTGTTTACCTAGCTCGGAAAGAAAATACCCGAAATGGTTTAATGGTAAGATTCTTATTCTTGAAAAAGAAAGACAAATATCCCAACTGGAAGCCCACCGGATCGGTAGCAGATCGGGAAATGTTTTGTTTTCTAAGATCCAAAATCAAACGTTGTATAAATATTGCATACAAGGAGTATATAAAAATTATCGAAAACAACGTCAAAAGTGATCCGAAATCCTTCTGGAAATTTGTTTCCGGAAAGAAGAAAGACGGTGGGATTATAAACCAAGTATCATGGAACGGACATACACATTAGGGTGGAGCGGTCTAGTATGGAGAATTTTTTTTTTCGTAATATAGAATTCGGCATACGCGGGATTGGTGCTCCGTTATGTACGTATCTTAAATAAAAAATAAATATTTATAATTAGGACATCGCCACCACTTTCAATTTTTCATAAAAATATTGAAAACACAAAAATGTTCTCCAGATTCTTAGAAATGCTTGTATTTATGTAAAAAAAAGAATATGTGTTTATTTATTCTCCTTTGATATAATTATAAAGAAACACCGTATCAACAGTTAAACTATTCCCCCCAGAGACTCATCCTACCACCCCAAACGTGTTTCAAGCAGATGATTTGATCTAGAATCTAAATGAATTTTCCATCATATCTAGCGAATTGGGCTTCCCTCTAAACCAGTGGTTCCCTACTATTTTTTGGCCAGGGACCACCATGACATTTATTTGTTCTCATAGGGAGCACATGGTACAAAAATGAGCTCTTCTTGGACTTCTTCAGCTACCTCTCCAACACTAATACCAAAATGGTTACGAATCAGCTTCAAGACTCCTTTCGATTCGGTTTTGTAGTAAAATGAACAAATGTTTCCCTGACCACATTTTAGACCTCGCGGACCACCTGTGGTTCATGGACCACCGGTTAGGAACCACTGCTCTAAACGGACCAGGACCTTCCCTTCTGAAGGATCTCAGAGAAGTGTTGTGTTTATTGGGGGTATGTGTTAGGCCTTCGTCTCTTCGATGATTTTTGTTTATCAAAGGGCGCTTCGATCGAGTTACAGTTTACATAGTATTTTTAATTACGTGCTGCATTAGAATATTAAACTATTTTTCGATGGGCTATTTAAGGGTTTATATTAACTGTTCTTTGAACTTTGAACATTATGACAATGTGACATCTGTATGAGAATTACCTTTGAATGTTTTGCCTACTTGTGAAGATGTATTACGAGGTTTTTGTGAATGAAGCATAACGAAAAAATATTCAGCATCATGCTGCAGTGAAAGACTTGCCTGTCGTAGCCAGAACGTTAGGCAGATACTTTTTCCGCTGTTTTACAAGATGTTGGCTCAATTTCACAGAACGATACATGTTGTGTATAGGAGTAATATTCGTCGATATAGTTTGTTGCAATTTGGATGCGATGGAACTGCAGTCAATAATGGCTACAAATGAGATTTGGTGTCTTGAATCACTTCTCAAACGGCCTTTACACTGGATTGGCTATCAGTTACACGCAAGCGGGCTCATTTTGCGACTACTTTTTAACTGCAATGACTGGACTGCAAAGTTTCACTGGAATTATTGAAAAATCCTTAAATAAGTGTGAACAACTTCCTATCCTGAAAATTAAAGTCATTCAATGTTCTTTCGCAAGTTGTGAAAAATTAACAGGATTTAAGTACATCTCAGCTGTATATATGAAAAATATGTAAAACCATTGACTGATTGATGAGATTGATAATTCCAGATTCCGCAATGAAAACTTGTCAAAAAAAAACCGGTAATATAGTACATTCCAGGTGGCTCACTAAAACGAAGCGGGTTCTTCAGCTTTACATTTCTTCCCTAAAACCATCAGAAAATTTGTTAACTTTAACGACAGTTTTCGCACCTGTGTGGTTCAACGTTTAGACCAAACCAATATGTATTTCCGGAGTTAGACATTTGCATGAAACAATATTGCTTTCACGATATTTGTCCATTGATTTTAAATAATCAGTAATACAGTAATTCAGCGCAATGGTTTATTTGGGTATCACAAACTTATTGTTAACCATCTTACCCAATAACTGAAAATGGTTAATAGAGTTGGCGTTAAGAAGAATATTGGAAGCCCGTCCGTTATTCGTCCCTTCAAAGTGCCTTTTTGATTTTTCGGTAGATATGGTGTTATGAATTGGGACAATGTAACCGAGTCACCGCTTATCAAATCTATTAGAGACGAGAAAATTTGACAAGCCATTACCGATCACACGATAATTGTCGATGTTATGGTAAAGAATTTTCCTTGCCCACTCAAGGCATAAAGGGATGTGTGAAAATTGTAACAGAAGCCTCAGCTGCTGTCAGTGAACCCTTGAGACGAGATGATTTAATAAAAACAAGGTTATAGTCATGAAACCTTATGCTACTTTTTGACACCTAAATGCAGTACTGTTCATAGCAACTTTTGCAATTTTAAAGTTTTTCAATGCGTTAAATAATATGAGAACATTTTTTTATTTCCACTATTTTTTCCGTTCTACTAATCTATGAATGTATTATCTGTAAAATAAATGGTAAAATACAAATTTTACGTGTGTTTTATTATTTTTTATTTTTTTTTTTACAGTGAATACCGCACAAGAATCTCAACTGCTCCCGTCTGGAGCCAGTGAGACTATGGCATCCCCAATTGGGGTATGTTGTGAGGCTGAAGGTAGTGGGGGGAGGGGAAGGAGGTTGGGAAGAGGAAGGTTGGGAAGTACCTGGCTATTCAGATCTGGTCACTAAACACGGCTAAAGCCATTTTCAAGCAACGTTTCAATTCTGAATGGTGGTCTTACACCAGGGCGATACTGATAGTATCTTACACTCTGGAACATGCCGCAAATATACTATATATTATTTTAAATGAATTAATTGTGAAAACACAAATTAATCAAATAAAATTTATTTGCGCATGCCGGGTTCGAACCCGCGACCTCCGGATTGTGAGTCAAGAATCTTACCCACTGGACTACGGAGGTCGTCAAACAAATGTCATTTCGCGTACATAAGCTATAAATACTTAGGTAAAATCGTGAAAGTGATAAAATACAAAGCTTTGGCGATGTCCAGGTTTTATGAATATATTTTTTTTATTATTTCTGTTGTAATTGTTAATATATGGAGCATCTTTTCCAACTATGCCGATTTCGAAATTCTCAAAAAAGAAATTTCACTCCATGCTAATACACATACAGGGCCCGATATTCCGGAAGCATTTGCAGAATACTTTAAGTCTGTATATGGCGAACAAAGTGCTGAATTTGACTCCTATACTCCCGGAGGTTACTCTTCATTAGCTCATAATGTAGACATGATACGTGTGCACAAAAATGATTTCCTAGCAGCAGTCAAAAAACTTAAACCAAAAAAATCTGTTGGACTAGATTTTATTAAAACAATTATTTTGAAGGGATATGCCGAACCATTAATGTCACCTCTCTTACATATATTTAATATTTCTCTAAATTCGGGTAAATTCCCCGACCGTTGGAAAATATCTAAGGTCACCCCCCTACACAAAAGCGGAGATAAATCAAATGTATCGAACTATAGACCTGTGACGATTCTTTCGGCACCGGCCAAATTATTTGAACTTATTATACATAAACACATCTATAATAAAGTAGAACCTTTTCTCATAAATCAGCAGCATGGGTTTAGAGAAGGCAGAACCACAACGACCAACTTAATGGTTTTCACGGATTATGTCGCAAATACATTGAATAACAACGAACAAGTAGACGTATCGTATAACGATTTTGCTAAAGCCTTTGATAAAGTAGATCACCCCATATTACTTAAAAAGCTTGAAAATTTTGGTTTCTCACATAGAATGCTTCTGTTATTCCGCAATTATTTATCTAACAGAAAACAATACGTAGTTTATGGGAAGTTTGCTTCAAAACCTTACTTCACAAACTCTGTGGTCCCGCAAGGATCTAATTTAGGGCCTCTATTATTTTCTATGTTTATAAATGATATAGCTCTGTTTATAAAATTTTGTAAATGTTTTTTTATTTGCTGACGATATTAAACTTTATACCAATATAATGTCGAAAGCAGATTCTATTCGTTTACAAACCGATATCGACGGAATTGTAGAATGGAGTAATCGGAATAAACTCTATTTTAACAGCGGAAAGTGTACAATTATGTACTATACAAGGGCTAGAGTACTCTATATTTTAACTACAAAATGTCTGGTACCTCGTTAAAACATATTTCACAAATGAGGGATTTAGGAATCACTTTTGACACACGCCTGACATTCCGTTCTCATATCGATTCGGTGTGCAACTCTGCAATGCGAATGCTAGGTTTTGTAATCTGCAACGCAAAATCTTTTTCCAACACAGCAGTCATAAAAATGGTCTACTTCTCTCTGGTTCGCAGCATTCTTGAGAGTGGATCAGTAATATGGGGACCCGAAGATGCCCTCTACTTAAATGATGTTGAAAAGGTACAAAAAAAGTTCATGCGATATTTTTACATGCGAGAGTTTGGGTACTACCCTTTGTTGTATCCCTCTGATTTTCTCGCGGGAATGCTGGGACTAAATCGTCTCGACGTGAGGAGAAAAATTGCAATGGTGCTAGTAGCATACAAGCTGCTAAACGGGCACATTAGCAATCCTGATGTTCTGGAAAGGATTTCACTTTATGTCAGCGATAACTTCACCAGAGCAAGGCAACACAGACTTTTTACTTTTCCTAGAGGCAGGACCAACCTACCAATGATCATGCCTCTGGGGAGAATGACCACACTATTAAATGACATTTCTGAAGATAAGTTTTAAGATTTTCACGGCCAAAAGCATTTTCGTTATTTGTTTTTGGGGTGTTATGCCGTGTTGCGCTACCTCCTTCTTTAGCCAACGTTTCGGACATCGTTGCAGTGTCCATCATCAGGGCAGATCCGGCAGATCCGGTAGATGTGTGACATCTACCGGATCTGCCGGATCTGCCCTGATGATGGACACCGCAACGATGTCCGAAACGTTGGCTAAAGAAGGAGGTAGCGCAACACGGCATAACACCCCAAAAACAAATAACGAAAAAAGACATTTCTGAAATTGACATTTTTCAATCGAACTACAATCATTTCAAGAGCGAAATAAAGGTATTCTTTAGCACCTGTCATTATTAATGTACCTATATAATAAATGTATTACACTATTAACTAAAAATTGTGAAATGTAATTGGATATTTATGTTAAGTAACTGTTTTTCACAATAAAAAATAAATAAATAAAATAAATAAATTCTGTCGTTTAGAGTGTTCCATCGATCTAGTCTGTTCCGTGTTTCCCGATCTGTCGGTTGTCCTGATTTTACCGCACTTGCTAGGGTTTGTTGATCTTCCTCCTCTTCTGAGTCTATTTGGTTTATGACGTTATCTCCGCCGACTTCCTCTCGGTTGTTTTCGGTAACCGTTTCGAGTATCATTTGCGTTGGTCCTGGGTTTCTAGACAGCGCGTCGGCGAGCTCGTTAGCTTTCCCCGGACAATGCTCTATAGTAAAGTCGTGGTCTTGTAGGAGTAGGGCCCATCTTGTGAGTTTGACTCTTTCGTTCTTTGCCTCGCTTAGCCATGTTAGAGCTCGGTTGTCTGTGATGAGCTTAAAGTGCCTCCCTTCTAGGTAAGGCCGGTATTTCTTAATAGCCCATATTGCTGCCAGTGCTTCCTGTTCATTGCTATGGTACCTTTCTTCAGCTGGTGAGAACCGGGTGCTCGAGTATGATATCACATCTCGTGAACCATCTTCATTTTTATGGAAGAGTACTGCTGCGGTTCCTAATTTACTTGCGTCCGTTTGTAGCACGAATTCCCTACTAAAACCGGATCTCTTTAGTTCCAGCGGCCCCGCCATTGCATTTTTTATTTGCTGCATGGCTTCTTCGGCTTCTCCGGTCCATTGAAATGTTATCTTATTTCTGGTAAGATTTGTTAAAGGTGCTGACATTTCGGCAAAGTTTGGTATGTATTCACTCAACCAGTTGCACACTCCTAGAAAACTGCGAAGTTCTTTTCTTGTTTCAGGCGATGGTGTATTTTTAATGGCTTCTTCGTGTGGCCTCTGGGGAGTGTTGCCCGTGGCACTGACTGTGTGTCCCAAGTATGTGATTTCATCTGTGGCGATGATACATTTTTCTGGAGAGTATTTTAACCCAAACTCTGCTAATCGTTCTAGGATGAGGCGAAGGTGTCGTAAGTGTTCTTTTAAGTTTTCTGAATATCCATATAGGCCATGGCAAATTTTTTAAGGAACCCGGCTAATACTTGCTGGCTCATGGTTCTTTGGAATGTCTTGGGTGCACCTTTTAACCCGAATGGCATTACTTGGAACTGGTAACTGCCCCCATCTGGTGTGGTAAAGGCAGTCTTTTCTCTGTCTTCTGGGGCTATCGGCACTTGCCAGTACTCGCTTTTAAGATCCAGTACTGTGAATACCTTGGCTGTGCTCAGGTCTTTAAGCGTTCCGTGGATGATTGGCAGTGGGGAGAGTTCAGTTATTGTTACTTGATTCAACCTTCTGTAGTCTATGCAGAATCGTCGCCCTTCTTTTCCCTTTTTGGCCACCATTACTACTGGGAAAGTGTATGGGGATACGCTGGATTCTACTACTCCATCCGCTAGCATCCCTTCCAGTTGTTTGTATAAATCCTTTTTCTTCTTGTCCGAAAGGCAATGTGGTGGAACGCAGATTGATCTGTCGGTGTTCAGGTGGATGCTGTGCGGTGGTACTTTCACTGTGCCTATCAAGGGGGAAAATTCTTCACTATATTCGGATAATAAGTCCATGAATCCTTTTTTCTCCTGTTCTGGGACTCGATCTAATAGTGGCCCGTGGACATCGTTACTATTTTGTCCCTGGCGAACGGGCACAAAGTGGGTGGATGTCCTGATTGAGCTTCCGAAATTTAAACAGTTCCGCATGAAGTCTATGGAAGCTTCCTTTTTGGACAGCCAATCGCGTCCTAAGATGATTTCCTCCCTTAGGTTCTCTCCCACGAGGAAATTCCATTCCCGTGTTGTATTCTGAATGTCGAATTTTATCAATATCATACCCTTTTTTTTATTTTTTTTTTATTTGATTCACCTGTTTTATGCATGAGTGTTACATATTTGACTAATGTGGGCCTCACTGGGTGCTTTACCCGTGCTGAGGACCTCATTTTACAGTTTGATATGATTTATTTTTTTTATTTAAGATACATATAAAATAAAAATCATCTTTATTCGCATCACGTATCATTTGTTCGCCAACTTGAGGCATGGGATCGAGGATTGTTGTAATTTGGTACTTTGGGCGATGCCCGTTCTTATTATAGAGCCAATGCCTGATATCTACCAATGCCTGATAGGTTTGCCCCTCTATGGTGACTCTCACCCTTGGAAGGAAGAAACCTGCTCTTGCCGTGTGGCACTCTGTAGTTTGTTTCGGTTTCTTCCTTCTTTGCCCGGGTTGCCGTTTTAGTAACGAGCTCCCGGGCGATACCGGTTTCCCGAGTTTCTATCTCTTCTATTTTGTTGAGCTGGGAATCGCTGGGCCGGGGGCTGGCGGTATAGCGATTGGCGATTCGGCGAACGGCGTGGCGGTGAACGATGCTGAGGTGAACTACGCTGAGGTGAACGGCGACGCGGAGAATATTGTTGAGCTGACCGGCGAGGAGATAAATTGCTTCTTGTTTGGCGTTGGCCTACGATCTTATATCTGCCTTTAGAATTTTAAAAACTCATGGCCTGGTTCATCCACTCTTCCGTGGTGGTGGCATATATGTGTATGTACTGGGGTAACATCTGGCTATTGCAAAACGCCGGCACGAATACATCTAACTCCGACAATTTTTTTGTCGGGTGGAGTCGTGCAAACATTCTTTGTTTATTAGCAATAAACTCTGCCAAGGATTCCGTGTTCTCCTGTGTTTTATGGTAGATCTGGTTTTGAAGTCGGAGTTCCGCTTCTGGTCCCTCGTATTCCCGAAGGAAAAATCTTTTAAAAATCGACCATTCTGGGTGTTTATAAGTATTTGCCCAGTCCTTCGCTTTGTCCCGGAGCTGGGCCGTTGCCACCCTCGTTTTGTTTTCCTCGTAGGTGTTAGCTATTTGGAAATACTCTTCGCACCGTTCCAGGAAAAGTCGTGGAAATTCTTCCAGTCTCTCAGAAAATATTGCCTCCAGGCGAGGCTCCCTTTGACACACGGCTATGTTAGTGAGTTTTGTTGCTAACATTTCAAGGATTCGTGTCATCTGGGTGTCTGTCGTTAGGGTTTCTCAATTTGGTACATCCGCTGAGGATTGAGCTAGAGGACTGTTATCCTCATTCTCCACCGTGGTAGCGTTGCCCGCTATTGTGCTACGTGTTTGTGGCATTTTAGATGTTTTGAGCCCACTTTTTTTCGGTGTGATGCCTCTCTTGTCTTTGAATTTATTCGTTAAAACTCATTGATCTGACAAACACGTTGGACGCCAATTGATAGGGTCTAGTATCAATTTAGTGGGCTCAGAAACAAAATACAAGTATCTCGGTACGATAGTTTATTTTAAAAGTTACACAGAATATCAGTTAATGTTTTTTTACAGTCTCACATGACGCTTCCAAAAAACTCCTATCTGTCAAAAAAAGAAAAAACCAAACAAAACAATTCAATTCGAATTCTGGTGCGTTTAAAAATAAATGGATTCGTGTAACCACCGTACGGAAGTGCTTAGACTACACTGGGTAACTCGATTCGAGCCGTGACTGATTCCCTTTGCGTTTTTTTTAGTGACGGGGTTTTGGGTCACTCTTCATGCTCGTATCACTATCTACATTCAATGCATCTGATATAACATTATTACTTGAATCAATTTGTTCTAAATTATTCCCCAGTAGCAATCTATCTGCTATTTCCTTTTTTAAAGTAATCTCAAATATTGTTGTTTACCTTTGTTACTGGAGTCCTCACAAAAGGGAAATTTTTATATCATATTTATTTATCTAAATAGCCTATGGTTCACCGGCAGTTTATTTATTACGTTACCTAATATACCAAATATTTATATGTTTTGGGATCAAACCTAATCTTTTCTATCTGATACAATAAAAGAATCAGAGAGCAAATACAATGCAATTGTCGAGGCTAGCGTTGCTAAGCAACTATTATTCTTCTTATCATTATTATTAATTGCATCATATGTTATTTGTTTTTGTTTTATGAGCCACACCACCAATAGCAACATTTAACATTTTTAACACATTCAGTGAGTTTTTGTGTAATATCAATAGATTTGCCGCAAGATAAATCATATCATGTAATATCTTACAGCAAATCTATATAAATCTGGGAAAAAAATGAATGTATCTATGTCCCGTTCGTGGTCACATATTTGTATACGTCGCAGGTTATTGTAGCTGCATATTGTATTCAAACACATTTTTTTCGTACCAACCTCTTTACCGCATAAGTATTCACCGTGCCCCGAGTTACATTATTGTGTTAATATCCTCGAAGATGGATAAGTCGGTCATTATTATATTCGTTATTTGTTCAATTAAGAGACATTTCATAATCTTTAACAGGATTTTACAAGCAATGTAATGTTTTATATATTTATTTATCAGCATTATCTGTTGTTATCACATATACTTTGTAATTTAATTTAGGTAAAATGTATTATTTATCTCACAAAAACATAAGCATATAACAGCGATATGTGATTGGTACTATTTATTATATAGAAAAATATTTATAGAAAATAGTTATTCTGCAAAATAAAATAAAATAAAAATAAAATAAAATAGATAAAAACATACTTATAACAATTGTTTAGCAGAGAAAAAATATAGTTGCAAATGCCTACGCACTATTTTAATCAGATCCATGTATATTTCTTATGTTAATATATGTATTTATTTCATGTTAACATATTCTTCGAATCAATCTCTCTTCATAATCAGTACTTGCCTTGCTATTGGCCGTTTTATAGTTTTTTATTGTATTTAAAGCCTTCAAGATAGACATTTTCATAATTATCATCTGCTTCCAATGTTTCTTTATGGGACTACTATAATAATACATTCAGTTTCTATTATTTAGTTTCCTCTGTGTCGAACATAATTTTTGTGTGTTTCTTATCATTTACCTCTATACATTCTCATCATGCATTCAACATTCGTCTCGAAGAAAAATATGAATTATACACAATAATCAACGATAAAGTTCAGAAAATCTTACACGTTAATCAGATCACTCAAAGCCTCACATTTTATAAAAAAAATAAAGTATTATATCGAAATATACACATTTCGTTTTCGATTTTAAAAAAAATATATATTTATATGTGTTTTCGCAAATTAATTGCGGGTTCACCTCTATAAATCATACTAAATTAAAACACAATTATGATTTAGTTTCCTTTGGATAATTACAATGATTCCGGTATTAGCATTAACATGACCGTAATTCTAGATCTGAATAAAAGTAAACAACTATAACTGGGGCTCTCATAGACTAAAAATCATACATCAGAATATCAGAAGCATATCGAAACTTGACGACTTTACAATTTTTCTTGATCAATTTAATTCCTCTTTTGATGTTATAACATCAACTGAATGTTGGATAAATAAAGACTACACCTCAAAGTTAATCCACAATTACTCTGAACACCACACCAAAATTAACCTCAACAATCTAGCGAGATTGTTATGTACATTAAGGACGGCATATGTAGGAATAATAATATATGCATATTTGCAACCTACAGATCACCTTCTATCAAAAATATTGACCTCTTTCTGTATTCATTACAATCAATCATCAAAAATTCAAAAAAGTAGAACGGCAAATCATTATACTGTAGCAAGTAGCTAATATTGCACTTTAAATTGTCAACAACGCCCTTGTGTTACCCTGATGTTGGTACACCGCAAGCAGCTGGGAATGCTAGTTCGAGTTTTGACCACAAGCTTCAGTTTGGTGGAGAGTGGAGACCGTGCTAGAAGGAGGGAGCTCGTGGCGGCGCCGCTAGTGGATGGAATCTGGATCTTCGTACTCGTGTGAGACAAAATGAAATACGATTTAATTTAGATTATGGGATCACTGTTAATAAATTTTGCCATTCTTTCCTTGGCTGGCGTCCTGTTATAAAATCAGATTCATCATAGCTTTGACGGTTTTTTAAATTTTTTTGCATACGAAAACCATGACCTACCTTACTTCTAACAGGATTTCGCTTCCTGTCACGCCCCGATTTAAATGTCTTTGCTCTACCATGATTGAACTTATGTTGCGTATTAATAAATGTTATTTGTTAATCCAGACTTATTATTTATGAATAATCTTGCCCACTGTTCAACATGCCGGCGTGAGCCGTAGGTATCTTGCACTTTATTCGTGTCAAGTAGAATTCGTGTTACAAAATGGCGCCCAACGTGGGGCTTAATGGAAATTTCCCTTGGGAAATTTCAGATTGGTAGGAGGATATTGTAGCAAGTAGCTACTATTGCACTTTAAATTGTCAACAACGCCCTTGTGTTACCCTGATGTTGGTACACCGCAAGCAGCTGGGAATGCTAGTTCGAGTTTTGACCGCAAGCTTCAGTTTGGTGGAGATCGTGCTAGAAAGAGGGAGGGAGGGACGATTTAATTTAGATTATGGGATCACTGTTAATAAATTTTGCCATTCTTTCCTTGGCTGGCGCCCTGTTATAAAATTAGATTCATCATAGCTTTGACGGTATTTCTAAATTCTTTATTGCATACGACAACCATGACCTACCTTACTTCTAACAGTATTTGGCTTCCTGTCACGCCCTGATTTAAATGTCTTTGCTCTACCATGATTGAACTTATGTTGCATATTAATAAATGTTATTTGTTAATCCAGACTTATTATTTTTATTATTTAAAAAAAATATATATATATATATTTTTTTATTTATTTATTTATACTGCGTTTTTACAGGTTGTTCACACACATGTGAGAACAACCCAGTTATAAAAACTCATTTAATTATACAAATAAGATAAAGTAAAAATTTATATACAATCAATTAGCCAAATAATAAAATAATAATTTTGGAACAGATAAAATACAAATTAGATAAAATAAGCAGTTACATATAGAATTTAACAAAAAAATCAAAGTTTACTCAAATAACAATTAAAGAGAGGCAAGATAAGAGACATAATTAGAGACAAACATGATACACATAATAATTTATCACATATTTTTCAGCAATCGGAGAGCATTTTTTTTTAATCCATATAAATTATCGACAAAAATATCTACTTTAGCACAATCTATCTTATTATACAGTCGACACATTTGGGTCAGAGGGCTAAAATAGGCGATATTGTTTTTAAATGTATTCAGGTGAAACATATTATGGCGTCTTAAGCAATGGGAATTGGGAACATTTATATCAATGTTGCTAAGACACAATGAAGTATCAAGATGGCCGTGAATTATTTTATGCAAACATATAAGATCATTTATTAAAAGAAAATAACTTAGTTTACATCACTTTATTTTTTATATTTTATAATATCAAAATGTTTCGTGAACCATGTTCACTTCTTCAGGAATAAAAGTATACTAAAGTTAAAAAATTAATTATAGATTACATATGGAGAGAAGAAATTGAAGGAGGGGGAAGGGTTGACAATGGTGGGAGTTTCGAAGAATTGTGGATTACCAAGCTATTAGAAGTAAAAGGCCGGTTAAGTGGGAAGATATTTAAAACAGGGTTAACAAAATTTTTTTGCTTATTAATTATGTCAGCTTTGGAATTTACATTTTTTCTTATTTCTAAAATTTCGAAATTATTGATTTGCGATGTTTTATATCCTGTATGTAATATTTGAAGACCTGAATTTATGTCAAAGCTATGATCATATTTTAATAAATGGTCTGCGAACTCAGAATCGCTATTGCCATTTAGTGCTCTGAGGTGCTCTTTAACCCTAATCCCAAAGTTTCTATAAGTTCTACCTATGTTAAACGAACTACAATCATTAAGAAATTAATTAAGAATTAATTAATTAAGAAATTAATTAAGATTAATTATTAAGAATTCATTAGAATTGGTTAATTATTTAAAGGATTTGGAAATCCCTAACCATGCTTTGTTGGTTTCTTTCGATATAGTTAATTTATTTCCAAGTATTCCAATAGAAGAGAGTAAAACCATTATTTATAATTTGTTAAATTCTTCAAATTTGCAGAAAGACCTAATTCATGATTTTACTTTATTATTTGATGTTATTTTTAAACAAAATTACTTTCAATTTAATAATACTATATTTAAACAAAAGGATGGCTTAGCTATGGGAAGTAGTACGAGTCCTTTGATTTCAGATATTTTTGTAAATAATTTAGAAAATAAGATTTTTAATAGCGGTTCGTTATTACTCAAAAATGTGTATTGTTGGAAAAGATATGTTGACGATATATTTTGCATTTGGTTAGGTTCAGAATGAAAATTGAACATGTTCTTAAATTTTTTAAATAAATTACACAAAAACATTAAATTTACACTGGAAATTGGTAAAGATAAGAGCTTAAATTTCTTAGATTTAAATTTAACATTAAGAGGTACAAAAATAGATTTCAATACTTTCCGTAAAGATACGTATACTGATATTGTTATACATAATTCTTCAAATCATCCCTTTTCTCAAAAACTAGCGGCTTTCCACTCTATGATTAATAGACTAATTACAATTCCTTTGTAAGCTCTTAACTATAATTTTGAATTAAATCTCATAAAGCAAATAGAAATTAATAATGGCTATTCTACTAATTTGATAGATGAAATACTAAATAAAAAAATTAAACAGAATTTTTTCAAATTATATATTTACCCTATTTCTAAAGATAACAATAAACATTGGCGTAGAATTTTATTTGTCGACAACGATACGTCAAAAATTATTAGTAAAAATATTCCCGGTTCTATTCAACCAGCGTTTTACACAAATAACAAACTGAAGAAATATATACTCAACATTAAAGATAGCGAAATTAAAACGAAAAAATCAGGGGTTTACAAACTCAATTGTAATGATTGTAGTTCGTTTTATATAGGTAGAACTTATAGAAACTTTGGGATTAGGGTTAAAGAGCACCTCAGAGCACTAAATGGCAATAGCGATTCTGAGTTCGCAGACCATTTATTAAAATATGATCATAGCTTTGACATAAATTCAGGTCTTCAAATATTACATACAGGATATAAAACATCGCAAATCAATAATTTCGAAATTTTAGAAATAAGAAAAAATGTAAATTCCAAAGCTGACATAATTAATAAGCAAAAAATTTTTGTTAACCCTGTTTTAAATATCTTCCCACTTAACCGGCCTTTTACTTCTAATAGCTTGGTAATCCCCAATTCTTCGAAACTCCCACCATTGTCAACCCTTCCCCCTCCTTCAATTTCTTCTCTCCATATGTAATCTATAATTAATTTTTTAACTTTAGTATACTTTTATTCCTGAAGAAGTGAACATGGTTCACGGAACATGTTGATATTATAAAATATAAAAAATAAAGTGATGTAAACTAAGTTATTTTCTTTTAATAAATAAATAATGACATCACAAAGTAACAACCTTTTAGAAAAAGTTTTCTTCGAAAAATTATTATTTGATCAGTCGCCTTCTGATTTTAAGTGTATTAATTTTGAAGTATTCAAGTCGCATGTCGTACGATCTAAGATGTTCATGTAATTGACATTTAAAAGATAACAGTCTTAGCATTTTTTTTTAACTGATTCTACAATGTTTTCATACTTACAGTAATGTGGATTCCAAATAGTGCTTCCATATTCAAGTTTACTTCTAATTAAGGCATTATCTTTTTCTAAATATAACAGTATATTGAGAAGGAATTACATGCGTGCAAAGAGCTGGATACTTGCCGATTTAATGTATTGAAATAAATAATATGAAATACAATAAAATCAAATCGTATAAAAGATACAAATACGTCAAAAATGTCACCGGAGACGAAAATTTCATTAACATTTTTTTACTCCAAATAATATCAGGATTCAGTGGCTAAAGTAAGCGTCGTCCCTTAACACCCTATATAAAGATAACTAATTTCCACACATAAATGTGGTTCACCTATTTCAACTATTACATATACCTATTTAAATTGTTAGTAATACCTAAATTAGTTATACCCATCAATTTTTTCATATAAATAAATAAAGTTGGGATTATAATAAGATGACTTCGAAATTTTGTAAACTAGAAACTTGGTGAATTAAATATGATTACTTCTTCAATCTTTGCAAATTCACCTCGTGGCATCGTTTTTAATAATATGAAAACAAATAACTTTGTAAAAAACAACTATTTAACTAAAAATATAAACATGTTTCGAAACCAGATGTTTCTGCGTCAGGATAAGATTAAAATTATCAACCTCATGAAAAGAAAATATCGGTGTTTTACAAAGTTGTTATTATTAACCAATTTTATTTTTAAATAGCCTTCATCCATTTCCAACCAAACCAAAAAGTTTCGAAAATTGTATGATGTCATAGACAAATTACGGAAAATAGTTATTAAATAACTTTAAAAAATTTAAAATATGCAGCACATGATATTTAGAATCCAAACAAATTCGTAGACGATACAAAGGTAGTTTTTTTACATTAGCTCCACACAGCAGGCCCTGAGAAAATAATTTTTCTTAGGGCCATCTCAGGGGATGCTATGTGCCTATGTGGGGGGTCATTTAAAGGAAGGGAGGGATTGGAAGTTCTGGGAAGGAAAAAGGTTGAGGGGTGGTCAGTGAGTCCAGGAATGAGGGACTTATGAATCCATCCCTCCAACTGCGGTGCAAGGCGACGGGCCGAGAGAGTCCGGCTGGAAAGGTCAAATGTCCTCCCTCAACCAGTCTCTCTCGATCCGGCCCGCCATGTAGCAGGTGAGCAGACGCATCCGCCACCAAGACCTAGACAAACCTCACCCCATGAACCCGGGCACCCCTGCTAAGTCCCCAGTCATAGTGATGTAATTCCATCACAATATAAATTAATGATGTACCTGGAGATAACATAGAGATAAGCATAAAACAAGATAATAGTAATTTAAGTATAAATGTGAATAGCGACTCACTGTCTTCGGGGTGCTTTGTAGTCGAAAAGCAGCCATCGGCCGAAATATAGAGCAACAGTGCGCCATTGACGGGCAGTTCCTTGAAGCCGCTGGACATGAACACCAGAACCTGACTCAGCGTGGGTTTGTACAGCAGGTACTTGTGCGGGTTGTCGCGCTTGCCGGGCCGGTCTCCGTTCTCCAGGGGGTAGGCTGTCAAACAAACAACTCACATTTAATCAAATATACACATACAAATATAGAGCAACAGTGAGCCATTGACGGGCAGCTGCTTGAAGCCGCTGGACATGAACACCAGAACCTGACTCAGTATGGGTTTGTACAGTAGGTACTTGTGCGGGTTGTCGTGCTTGCCAGGCCAGTCTCCGTTCTCCAGGGGGTAGGCTGCCAAACAAACAACTCACATTTAATCAAATATACACATACAAATATGGGGCAACAGTGCGCCATTGACGGGCAGCTGCTTGAAGCCGCTGGGCATGAACACCAGAACCTGACTCAGTGTGGGTTTGTACAGCAGGTACTTGTGCGGGTTGTCGCGCTTGCCGGGCCGGTCTCCATTCTCCAGGGGGTAGGCTGCCAAACAAACAACTCACACTTAATCAAATATCATACACATACTAACACATAACACATAATCTTTGGACCAGGTATTGAACTTGAACAATTCATCAAATTTCCTGTGTATTTGCTATAGATTGCTATCTTATGCTATCTTGTGTATTTCAATGGTGATCGGCACCTGACAGCAACTTCACAAAGACGTTGCCAACGGCGACGCAAATAGTCACTCGGAACTCGCCGTGTTAGTCGCCAGCGCGTTTCGGTTGCCAGTTTTCTAGAAATTTGCCGTCCGAGCAGGAGTATATCGATGTCGTTCAGGGGGGCGATAAATTAACTTGTATTTCTGACTATAGGCTTCTTAATTATGCACGAGAGAACCAATATTATAATTTTTGTAATTTGTAAGGTTTAATTTGTAATTTTAAATACCTACCATACTAAATTTAATCGAAAGCAACACATGGAAAGAAAGGTATTAGAATAATTACACATACGTCAGGCAAACTTTGTTTGCCATATAAACCATAAAAAAACTGGGATATAACAGAAATATAACAAAAGAGCTCCTCAGCAGTTATTATTTAGTTATAGGAAATCATAAAAAATTATAATATGTATTATGACCTTTTATATTGTATATTCATTTGCGAGGCGGATATGGGTACCGCCGCCCCGGGAACCATTTACTGGATAACCAACACCTCTGCCATAGGTCACCCCAAGTGGTTCGCAACGTTTGGTGAATTAGCAGGGGTTCCCGGGTTCACGGGTGAGGTTTGTCCAGGTTTTGGCTGCAAATGCGTCTGCCTGCCTGCCGCGTGGTGTGCAGGATCGAGAAATAATGGTTGAGGGAAGTATTTTATCCTCTCCAGCTGGAATCTCTCGTCCCATCGTCTTGCACCACGGTTGTAGAGATGGATTCATAAATCCTGATTCACTGACCCCCAAATTCCTACCCAATCCTCTTACCTATTTCCTTCCCAGAACTTCCTCTCCTTCCTTCCTTCCTTTCTTTAAAATACCCTCCACACAGCATCCCCTAAGATGACATAGGCCCTGAGGGGAATTATTTTCCTCGGGCCTCCTATGTGGAGCTAATATACTCGTATACATAGATTTTGCTCTATTTTAACGAGTCGTTTGTTTTGAATAGTTTTCATTATTTTAGTATAATAGCTTTTTAATATTAGCGCGCTCCCTCTTACATTCGTATTTACATATTTCCCTTTCTTCTTTTTAAACGCTTACTACCGTGCCTAAGTGAAAAACGAACTTACGTAATATTTAAATTGATTACAAAAACTTAAACCAACCATTAAAGTTTTAGTTCTGGAAAAAATCATAAATGGTAAAAATGTCAGTGCAAGCCATTGGCATTGGTAAGAAGTCTTAATATAGGAGATAGATAGGGGGCAGTGGGGGAAGTGGGTGGCGGTGGATGAGAATATCAGAACAACCTGTGGCGCACGGCGCACCCCGCCTCACATCTCCGTTACCAGACAGCCTATTGTAGGCGATGTCGTCTGTAACCGGTAGACAGTAGTCACGCAGCGGGCACTTTGCACTGTCTGCACAGTTTACACAGTGCACAATACACTATACAGCGGCAGGAAGGTCTATGCTTAGTGTTACTGTTCACTGTGAAATGTAATATGCAGTCAACAGTTTACGTATGTGCTCCTGCCAGTGGAATCGATATGTCGTACAAAGAAAGTCCGAAACAAGCATTGACACTGGTATTCGTGGTTCCCATTGATAGTTATGTTTCTTTGTTTCTTCCTTACGCGTTCCTAAATCATTATTTTCCTAAATACGCCCTCCACACAAAATCCTCAAAGATGCCATTTGCCCTCAAGGGAATTATTTTTCTCAGGGCCTCCTGCGCATAACATTCACAACGAATATAAACAATTGGGGAACAATTTTCCGATGGATCAACTGTGAGGAGGATCAACTGTCTAGGGGGTTCAACTTTCCGGGGAATAAACTGTTCGGGGATCAACCGTAGGAATTGATTTTGTCATTATTGAATACAGGTTGGAAGTATTTATAATAAATTTTTGCTTTTATTAAGAATTAATGGTGGGAATTAAAATATTATTAGTATACACATTGTACACGCTTCTTAATTAATACAATATACATATCGTTACAATGAAAATAAATTTTCACCGCATAGGTTTTGTATAATTCGAGCATTAAGCTATAATTGGATAGGGTAATGTTAATATGGATGGCGAAAGGCGTACTAATTATTCTTAATAGGGGGCGGGGGGAGGGGGAGTTCTAATATAATGACACAGGTCTGCAAATTGACATCTTAAATTGTTTTTAATGGTAATGGGTGAATTATATGTATTTCGGTATGCTGAATTCAAGTATGCCCTCCATTTCGACCCATCACGTAAGGATTTTCCGCAAAGTGGAAGGCAAAACCCGCCTTACACTAACTACTTCTGTAGGGAATGTTAAAAAGAAGAAAAAAAAATCATAAAATTATACAAAAATTATTAATTTAAAGTCATAAAATATTTTATTTTTGACCTTATTTACAATTATAAATCTATATAAAATCTGCTTTTTTAAGTTTTATACGAAAATTCGAAAGACGTTATATTAAAATTGTTGAGGTCCACTGGAGTCACCTACTTGAAACTCGTCACTAGAACTTTCTTCTGATTCACTTTCTGATGATGGCAAATCGTCTAGGCTTTGGGGTGCTTGTGGTGTAGGAATGCCAGGTCGGTGAGGGACTGGGCGGAGTGTCGAATCCATGTTTGGGTAACAAATTGTTTTATTTTTATTTTTGGTACTATTCCCTTGCACATTCCACGAACAAAAGTAGCAGTCATCGCTGTGGTTTCGAGGCTCTCTCCAGATCATAGGAACACCAAAACGAAAAGATTTAACTTTACCTTTTGACCACATTCTAAGTGTTTCAACACACCCTAAACAAACTCCATGCGGGGCCCAAGATTTGTCCTGGTCCCCCATCTTCACACCAAATACGCAAAATACACTTTCTTAACAAAATTAGTAATATTTCTTTGTTGTTTTTTCACTACAAATTCACCTAAAATATAGCAAAAATTCTCAGAAGAATTTACACAACCTCTTGAAGTCATTTTTGAAACGCACGTTACGAAAGTTGGAACAGAAATAAATAAATGAAAGGGTATGGAAGAGAGTGGGCAACATGGGAATTTCGGCATTCTCTCATCATTCTTACTATGGAAAATCCCGATATATATGATTTATGATTCAACGCTGACTAATTTTATCGTCATGAGTTACTAACAGCCTTACTAAAAAACCCCGTGAAAATTTTATTCAATTGACAAACGGCAGCGGATGTGAAAACATTACTAATTAAAAAAAATTGTTCATAAAAAGAAATACACATTGTTTAAACGGCCTAAGGGGGTAGTTTATCTGTGTTTTAGTAATGATGTGTGAACGAAATTTGGAATCTTTTCAAAGTATTTTAAATGTACTATATATTTCTTATTTTTGATATTGTCGTAAAAACAAATACCATTTATGAAAACTAGATAAAAATACCTTTTAGATTTTTGTATTTGAAATACACTTTAATTTAAAAAAACTGCCATATTTTAAGATTCAAACGCGGAAAAAATTGGAAAAAAAATTCTTACCAAAATATTTTTTATGAAAGTGTAGAGAAATTTATAAAAAAACTAAATTTAAAAAATACAGTCCATTTATATAATGAATTTGGAAGAAAACTGTTCCTTCACTTTTTATATCGTTCATACAATTAAACATTATAAAAAAATATAACAATTGTTCCGAGAGAGTAACAGAAAAATTCTGACGCTTTGAATTCACTTCCAAACAATATAAACGTTGATAACTCGAATTTGGTGTTTATTAACACACGCACAAGCCTTTTATTTCCTTAAATATTATTACAAAGGATTGAGGTAGACAGTGTTGTGTATATAGGGATGCGTGCAATACTGGACACATTACGATTGATTTTATTCGACAGAAGGAATCGTTTACGTCATTTGTGATGCTGAGTGGATCATACAATTGAACCGGATTACTGACGAAATAGACGCAATAAATGGTTGTCGATCTCACATGTATTTTGTTTTCAAAAACAATGAAGATTCGAACATCATTTCTGTTTATGTAAAGCGTAATAACCATTACAAGGATGATAAAAATTAACACAGGCCTTACGAAATATTTAGATTAAGAAAAATCCATAAAACTTTATGACCCTCAGATAAAATCAAATTTATGACCAGGTATGTAAAAATTGTAACGTAATCAGATGTCAACGCGTATGATTTATATGAATTTGCGTGAGATGAGACGCATTATTGGGTGGGATTAGAACGAAGTAATTAACTTGACAGGTATTCCAGGGGGTAATTGGGTAGTGGGCAGATAAAATACCATAAATAATATATCAAAAAGGAAAAAAGGTTTTAGCGTAAGGATGCAATCGCGACATGGAAGGCAAACGTAAAATTTCAATAATGGATCATGAGTTTAGGGAGGGGGGAGAGAACTTAAAACCGACATAACAGGAAAACTCAGGTAGGGAAATGGAAAACTCAAATTAACGTTATAAGTAGAGTAGATACGGAACCAAAATATAGTTCCTTATGAACAACAAGGGGAAAATCATTAAGAATAGTTGCTAAAACACCGTTACTTGAAGGAAATTCAGGTGGGAAAAAGGAAAAGTTAAATAAGCTAGATAAATCGTGAAAATACGGTTCTGAGACATAATTGCTTATGTAGGCTAGTGTAAAAGGAAGAACTTCCGTGAAAAATAGTACCGGAAAATTTGCGTTTAAAACTGGGAGACTGAAGATTCTACGTTTCGCAAATGTTTATGTCAATTTAAAATAAGGTTTAGCAAATCACGTACGGGCATATTTCAAATTGAGAAAAAAAACAAGATTAAAACCATGTTCATAAAATATATTTTGAAAACAAAAGACGTGTGAAAAATGGGCAAAATGGCGGCAGCTTACTAAGTCCGGGACTATAAACCTTAGAGAAGCGAGACAAAATTGTAGGACGTACTCAGAGCTAGAAGAATGTAAAAATCGAAAAGTCTTAGGTATGAACAAGGCATAACAAGGTGGGATTTTCGAAAAGTTTAGAGTTATTAAGGATTAAATTTTCTTGTCAAGGAAAATACGATTACGCCCTTTTGGAGCTGTGTTGGGTATAAAATAGCATGTTTTAGGCCATTTGGGAAGTCCTTCGACAACTGGCAAGGTTGCTTAAAAAACGTCGCGTGTGACGTGAGAATTACCCTGGTAATTTATTAATAGAGTCTAGAGTCAGTTTTATACTTTAAAAATTCAGTGGTAAGGTTAAGAGTCAGTGAAGTGTCCGGTTAGGGTAATTGTGCAATTTAATGGAGTGTTTATAATCTTATAATAAATCTAGAATCAGTGTTTGCAATATTTTCCGATTCAATGAAATCGAATAAAGTAGCTTCACAATAATTCGGGCAAACAAATGTAGTTAAGCGAGAAGTGCTATTAAGACTTATTATCAATTAGTGAAAGTCCGGTGTAATTATAAATTCAATGCGGAAAGAGTTTAATAGAGTGTGTTTGAACCGAATTAAATCTGTATTATGAAGGTTAAAATAAAGTTATTTAGTCCGAAGTTAAATAAGGAAAAAAAAAGTCTTTTAAGTTTTGTTAAATAAAATTAAAGTTTAAGCTGAAAGTTGGAAATTTTATTACAAGATATTAATTGTCGTTAGATGACAAAGTAATAATAATAATTAATCCGAAATCTGGAAAATACTTAACCCGAGGTTTGAATAAATATCCCACATAACTAATTTGTTGTTAAACGAAAAGTGTTATAAAATAAAGTGAAAGTGGTTATTTTAGTTTTGTTGTAAATTGAGTGACGAATAATCTTTAGTTTGTAATAAAAGAATTATAATTTAAATTGGAAAAAATAAATAAAACTTTAATTTTGTTATAAATTGGAATAATTCAAATTTAAAGAAAATCTTTAGTTTGTTATAAGAGAATTATAATTTAAATTGGAAAAAATAAATAAAACTTTAATTTTGTTATAAAGTGGAATAATTCAAATTTAAAGAAAATGTTTAGTTTGTTATAAAAGAATTATAATTTAAATTGGAAAAATAAATAATTTTTAATTTTGTTATAAAGTGGAGTAATTCCAAATTTTCTATAAATTTGAATTCAAATTTAGATTAAAATGAAATATGGTGGAAAAGGGGAATAACACCCACTGAACCAGGGCTCCATAGTAGTTTCCCAAATCTATTGACCTACTGCAGAAGTGTTGGTTGTCCCACCATCGCACCGTTTCACTGCAGGCGGGTAATATTGGTAGGCGGATAGGATGAATAATAAATGAGATGTCATTAAAATATTTTGAAGTGCTGCTAATGGTATGAGGGACCTCCCATAATATTAATCCGATTCACCGGTGCTTTTTATGACCTGCTCGGTCGAACGAATTGGCAGAATTCTACTAAAATATGATTGGCGAACCGATGATACCGTATTGAAGTTATAAAGTTATATCAGCCGACCAGTGAGTGTCCAAGTGCTAGAGATGGTTGATACCTGAAATGGGTTTGTCACTGCGTTCCAGACCGATTGCTCCCGGAGATCTATATGGAACCGGTTCTGTACCAGTTACTTTTTGGAACCGGTATCTTAGTGCGGGAGAAGAGAGATGGGTTGGTAGAGAGTTTCTGAGAAAAAAATACTCATTTTGAGGTGTATGAGAAATTTTGAGAACGGAACCGGTTCCTCAATAATTCGAAATGTTTTACAGTTTAAGGTTTTTTGTCATTTTTGGGGATGCTATTTGGAGGGTCTTTTTAGGGAAAGGAAGAAGAAGAAGTTCTGGAGAGAAAACAAAATAAGGGGAGAGTCGGAATTTGGGGGTCAATGTGTTCAGGAGTTTCACTGTGGACAAACCTCGCCTTATGAATCCGGACACCCCTGCTAAGTCACCAAATTAGCGAACCACTTGAGGTGATCTATGGCACGAGTGTTGGTTATCCGGTAAATGGTTCCATACCCGCATGCCAATTTAAATAATCTGTAGAAATAATTTCGATGGTTCCAGTGATAGCAAAGGAACTGGTTTCAAGTAGCCGGTACTGGAATATCGTCCATCTCCTTTAAGTGCCCGACGGGGAGACAGTTTGTTATTAGTTATTAGTTAACGCAGCGGCCAATATGTGCAATTAGACCGCACCGCACCATGTCAAACTTCATTAAGTTAAAGTGTACTTTCCGCCAACTGCGGCGATGGGAATCGAACGCGATGATGGAATTGCGGTCAAGCCGGTATATCGCGGTGCAATGCGACAATAAACGCGGTGAAATACGACAAACTGTTTACACAGCCTTTGACGAGATAAACCATTAGAAATGTGTCAGAATGCCAGGAATAGATACAAAGCTCTACTTTTCCCACTTTTGGTGGATTCGATCAAACATTTTCAAATAATAGTGAAAACAGTGTGCAATACAGTTGTGAATGATGAATACTTGGAGGAGGTGGATGGGTTTGTGTATTTGGGTAGTTGTGTAGGCGGGTATGGGTACCCCCGCCCTGGGAACCATTTATGCGGGAGATTTAGAACCATTTATTGGATGACCAACACCTCTGCCACAGGTCACCTCAAAACCTACCTACTGTTATATGTATATTGTTTACCATTATTATCTTTTGTACTTATGCAACTTTTAAACTATTGTATACTTTTTTTGTAGTTATAAATCTTTAAATTTTTGTTCAATAAAGATATTATATTATTATTATTAATGAGTATTTATGCGGAAGATTTAGAACCATTTATTGGATGACCAACACCTCTGCCACAGGTCACCCCAAGTGGTTCACTACGTGTTGTGACTTAGCAGGGGTACTCGGGTTCATGGGGTAATATTTGTGGGAGTCTTAATGGCGGGAGCATCGGCCCACATTCTTCGTGGCGGGCCGGACTGGGAGATGCTGGTCGAGGGAGACCCTTTACAACCGGTTACCGTTGTCCGGGACGCTCGGTAGTACAGGGGCCCGACCTTCAGGCTCACGACTGAGGGCGGGCTGCCCACTACTGTTGTGCCGGTTTGTGACCGGAGGGGACGCTGCACCAGCGTTTGGTGCGCATTGGGCGACCCCTCTTTCCGGATTGTCCCTGGCCATCGCCTTGCACCGCATTGGGTGGGTTGGATTCATTCGTTCCTCACTCTCTGGGCACGCTAATCTCCATCTTCCTAACCACCCCTCATACCTTTTCTTTCCCAGACCTTACTTTCTCCTCATAACCCAAAAAAAATAAAAACATAATCATGAATTTACAAAAAACAAATAACAGCAACTTACAACGGCTAGAAGCAGGAGTCCTCGGTACAGGTCAAAGCTGTTGGTGAATTCCAACAACGTTCGCGGCCTGAAAAAAACTTAAATTCGGTACATCATCACCTTCTCTCTCAACGTTCCTTTTCTTTTTCACTGAAACGCAGGCAGCCGAGCCTCCAGACGCCTCCCATCTGGACTGCCTAGGCTTCACCCTCGTAGGCAAATTCAGACTAAAGGGAGATGTCTGTCTCTTCAGCCGAGCTGACGTCAACTGTGTGCGACTGTTGAATCTGGAAAACTCCAGATTCGACGCAATGTGGGTGCGCGTCAATCCTGCCAGTACAGTATGATTTACACGCGGGTTTACACTTGCCCAACTTCCCTACGGCAGAGTTTGTGATCCTGGGGGACTTCAATGTTCATAACGTTGATTAAAGTTCTCAGTATCAACGAACTTGGCTGGACGACAAGCGGGATCCTTTGCCCTTTGACATGGACCGGAGCAAATGGTTCAAGAGCTTTCAAGGGTTTCTGATGTCCAGACTCATCGTTCCAATCTGTTAGACCTGTTTTTAACCATAGTGCTACACGGTTACGAGATTGAGGTCACAGCGCCTTTAGGATCGTCCGACCACTGCCTGGTGACGATGTCAATCCCCGTAACCTTCAGACCGCCAAACGAGCGGCTGAAGAGAATAGTGTGGCACTATAGGTCAGCAGATTGGTTCAGTCTGCGGGCACATTTTAATGCTTTCCCATGATTAGCTGTCTGTTTTCGAACTTCGACCTCAAGATGTGCCCAGAAAATTGGTGAAGTCATCACATCCGCGATGGATGGCTTCATCCAATCTACTGTTAAAATAACTGGTGTGGGCTCAAAGCCGTGATTCAGTCGATAATGCTCTGAAGCAGTGCGACGAAAAAATGTGGCTTACCAAGAATACAACACATCTCGAACGTCTGAAAACAGAATAGTATATAAGAAAATGGCAAGAGGATCATAAATAGGTCAAAATTCGAGCACTACCTGCAGATCAGCAGAAAGCTGTCTGCCTGCCCGCATGGGAGCAGAACGTACTGGTCGCTTGCGGGCTCAAAAGGTCGCAATTTCTGCAAACCTATTCTGCCACCTCTAACCAGATCTGACGGCTCTCTAGCAAATACCGCTGCCGAAAAAGCTAACTTATTAGGCAAAATGTTCGCGGTACGTATCGCGTATTTGGGGGTGGTGCCTGGAACGTTTTGGTGAGACCCAAACGGTTGCACTGGACATTTCCAAGGCCTTTAACCAGGTTTGGCTCCGAGGGCTTGGCAACAAGATACCTTCTTACAGACTTACCGCATCCTTGTGTACGTGGATTGCCGACTTTTTGAGGGAGAGGTCGATTCAGGTGGTTGTTGACGGTTTCACCTCTTCCCCGCAATCGATAAATGCTGGCGTCCCACAGGGATCGGTCTCCGAGTTTGTTTCTGTTGCACATCAATATCCTCTTGTGATGTACCCCGAATCATTGTTACGCGGATGAGAGTACAGTCCATGAAAGCTTTTTGTTTGACAAGCCTCCAAAGGGCACACAAACCCCAATGCCTCAGAGGACTTTGAAGCAAAAGATGGACGGTTACCTCAAGAGTGTTTTCACTTGGGGTAAGAATAACCTCGTCGAATTTAATGTTTCAAAGACCCAATCTTGTCTAAAAGGGATCGAAACGAAAATCTAGTCTCCTTGAACGGAAGCAATCTTCTGAACAGGACCTCCATCGATATGCTTGGTGTAACTCTAAGTGACCAGCTCAGGTACGGGGCTCCATCAAAACCAGAGTTAAGTTAGCCTCTCAGAAACTGGGCGTACTGTACAGGGCCTGCAGATACTTCAATAGTACATAACTTTTAACCCTGTACAAATCGCAAGTTTTATAGTGAATACCTATAAAAACTTCTGACTCTGTGCAGAAATGGGTTTTCCGTTTGATAGATTCTCCTAACTTAACAAACGGATTGCGATCTTTAGAGCCCAGGCGTCAGATGGGAATGCTGTCTTTGTTCTACTGGTATTACAATAGAATATGCTCTCTCGGCACTGGTGCTTAATCGGGATATACGCCAAACATGCGCCCAACATTTGTACACGGTTGACATTAGTCATATGAGAACGGATCGTTTCTACGACTCGTTCTGGAGTTCAACAGCTCGGCTGTGGAATAATTTTCCGACCTCTGTGTTTCTTTCTTCTCACAACATTGGTCTCTTCAAGACCCATGTTCACTCCTTCCTCTCCTCAAAAAGACCCTCAAAGCACACATCATCTTCAAAGATGAGAAAGATGACAAATTATTTTCCTCACTGTGGAGTAAATATAATAATAAAAATAATTAAGTTTACGAGAGGTGGGAAGGCTGTTAGAGATCTTGACAGAAGGGTAAATGCAGGTAACTCCAGTAATGGAAGACTGAATTCCGTTGGCGATTATAAAAAAAAAAATTGTCAAAAGAAGCGAAGCTAGCAGTCGACATTGGAGTGCTGCTACCTACCCCGATGATTGGCAAAGGAAGGATGAAAGTAGACTGAATGCTGTCCCTGAGAAATGAGATCCCTGAAGCGTATGTGCGGTAATGACCATGTGAGAATGTGGAGATCTGATATAAGCGCAATGAGCACGATTAAGGGAGGATTAAGGAAGGATTAGAAAGGGTTCCTGAAATGGTTTGGGCATGTAGAGCAAATGAACAAAGAAAATGGTGTAAGAAGAATATATGACGCAAATGTGAATGGTGGAAAAAGTTGGGGAGGCTCGGGGGAGACATGGCACAAGTGAAACAGATACTTAAGTCGGGCCATGTCAAGACATGGCTGACTCATGAGTCAGAATAATGGAAGAGTGAGTATGAGAAGATATTTGAATGTGATGAGGCAAATAGTGTGTGTCAAGACCGAGTTGTTTGGCGGTCCGTCCTCTCTGCCTACCCCTGCCAAAAAACTACTTGATGGTTAATAAACTTGCAGGAATTATAGTGGTACAAGCGGGGAACTGGTGAATCTACATCATTTAGTGTTTTAGAGAACCCTTTAACACTTTTTTTTGAAGATTAGTTGAAGAAATTAATTGATCAAATTTTCAACTTCGGTCTCGATGTACTCTAAAACAAAAGCACAATTCTAAAAAACTTATGCTTTAAAACAAACTCCAAATGTAATATTGAATAAATCTTTTATTTAATTTTTTTATCACTGAAGTCAATATTAGCGATTCTCAATCGAAAATTCAAAAAAGATATGTCGCATCTAGGAATCATACACATGCAATGCAATCACTGAAAATATGCGTTAAGAAAATGAAAATGATGTTGGTAGTTGTTAGTCAAGGTGTGATACGATAGATCAAATGACCGAAAGCACGAAGGGATAGGTTCGAATTAACTTTATTAGTGGATTAGTAGTGCTTCGGCAAAGCTAAGGTCACGGGTTCATTTTCTAGATGCTGCCGTATCTTTGTCTGATTTTTCTATTCAAAATTTTCGATTAAGGGAAGCTAATTTTGAACACAACTCAACACCGCCTTAGAAATGTCATTTAACTTTAAAAAAATAAAATTGAAAAATAGTCCATATCCTAACCGAACGTAACCTATTTAACCAATTTTTAGAATATATTTTTTCATTACTTTTATTGACTTTTCAAAGGAGATGTTGAGTTGAGTTCATTCTGAGTTTTCCAGTGACTGAAAATTCATGTTAGTATTCCGTTGTGATAATATATGTATATGAAAATAGTTTAAAACTTTTTCCACTTATTTTATTTGACAGTTACCGATTTCAGCCTATTGAGGCCATCTTCAGACTAGAAGAAGACCATCAACAATATGAAGATGGCATTATAGGCTGAAACCGGTAACGGTCGAATAAAATAAGTGTAAAAAGTTTAACTGTTTTAATATGTTTTTGTGATTTGGATTCATTAGTTTCCGGCTTTTACCACTAGTTTCCGGATATCGCGCATATTCAGGGTTTATATCTAAAATAATATTATTACAAATCTACTATCCCCCTATGCGTTTCTAAACTATTCATCAGATTGCGATTAAACTTTGGCGATTTGAAGTGTGCAAGCCCGGGATGGTTTCAACATATAACAGTGAGTTCTGGCATAATGAAATTTGTTCGTATACTATTCATCCGATTGTGATGAAACTTTGGTGAGTTGTTGTGCGCAGGTCCGCCATGGTTTCTATCTATAAACTGGTGATCTCTAGCGTTATGAAATTTTTATAAATATTTTGCAATAGGTGGCGCACGAGTTGCTTGAAAAATGTGTATATTTCACGTAGCTTAGCTTCAGGGAGGGAAGGAGAATGGGAAGGTAAAGAGGAAGCGGAAGGGGAAGGGGAACGGGAATGAATGGTTAAGGATGGACATATAAAAGGCAGGGGAAACCATTTCCTTATTTAAGTGGCATTGCAACGCACGCCAGGAACTCGCTAGTTAAAAATAAAAATCATTATTTATCCTGCAAAAAGTCTCACTGCTGCACTTAGCAAAAACAACAACCAAATAAAGCATGCAGTCGGCGCGCGGCGCGGGCGCGGGCGGTCGACTGACAAACAAGCTGACAGACGAGCGGGGGGAGCAGAACTTTGGTTTCATCAGAAATCCCACCGGCCATAGTATTAACAATAAATATTGCTCACAAATTAATTTCGTTATCCACCGAAACTTCTTTACAAGGAATCTGACGTTATGAGTATAAAACAGCTGTACATCTCTAAAATAATTTGTAAATTTTTTATCAATACTTATTCTGCAGAAAGAACCCAACAAATCCATACCACTAGAATTGGATCAAGAATGAACTTTGTCGCAATAAGTAGTAAAACATCTTTTGGCCAAAGAAACTTTTTATATCAGGCTCCACTTCTGTTTAATATTCTGCCAGATTACATAAAGTCTTCCAATTCATTAGCTATATAATAATATTTGTTTTTTAAATAACTAGATTTTATTTGAGTTCCATTTGTCAAAATCGGAGTGTCACCCTGGTTGTTTTGAACTACCTTTGTTTCTTGGTGGGTATAGTAATTAAGGATTTGTTTTATGGTCTATATTGTTACAAATTACCCATCTGGTCACCAATATAATATTGTTATTTCTTACTTTCGTAATTAATATTTTAGTGTTTTGGATGAAGTGTTTTGTATTTTAGTGATTGGTGTGTAAATGCATCACTCAAATTTATGAATTTAACCTCAATACAGGCTGCTAGTCTTAGTGAGGTTAATATTTTTGTATGTAAAAAAAAATAAGAACACATGTATGGTGAGAAATTATAAATAAATAGTTTTACAAAAGCAGAACCTACTCATCGAATTTTGCACTCAGCGAAAACTATGAGCACATCGTAATACAAGGCCTAATCCGACAGAACTAATCAACTGCTGAGCAACTGCAGCTAGTCACAATTTGGGAGGCGGGAATGGGTACCGCCGCCCCGGGAACCTTTATTGGATAACCAACACCTCTGCCATAGGTCACCCCAAGTGGTTCGCTACGTTTGGTGATTTAGCAGGGGTGCCCGGGTTCATGGTGTGAGGTTTGTCTAGGTCTTGGAGGCGGATGACCAGGACATACTGAACCCCAGATTCCTACCCACCCCTTAAACCCTTATCCTTCCCAGAACTCTCCTCTGCTTCCTTTCCTCAAAAAAAACCCTCCACACAGCATCCTCAAAGATGACATAGGCCCTGAGGGAAATTATTTTCCTCAGGGCCTCCTGTGTGGAGCTCATGTAAAAAAAAAAAGTGAGGATAAATGCGCGGCGCGGCGTGGATTTAACCTAAATTCCTAAAGTTGTTACGCTTTATGGGATTTTACAAAAATGAAAGTAAGGAATTTTGCTTTGAAACTCCTTTAATCCTAACTACAAAGTTGTCATTCTGTTGGTAATTATTCGCTACATTGTTATGTTTTATTATTGTGTAAACTCTGTGTTACGGGGACCAAAATATATAATCGTATGATGACATATTGATGTTGATGCATCAATAATTGTAGCTTAACATTTTATCATCAATCATCACACTTTGTCAATGTGATACATCATATAGGTACTCTTAGCAATAATTCCTCAAGCCTCGGAACTTTCTTGTCGGAAGGTTAATATATTTCCTCTTTGCAATAAAATCCAAATTAATGGTCTATTCCCGAATGCATCCGAAAACTAAACACTATTATTGAAACGTGATGAATTACGCTTTTAATCTTTTGCATTCCAAAACTTTTTATACATAAAAATTTGGAATGCAAAAGTTAAAAGTAAATAATGAAAACATAAAAGTTTTAAAAATGGCTAACCTTACGTTTTTTCTAACTAAAATTACCGATAACGAAAAAAAGAACTCACACATATCTATTAGGTAAATGTACTAATAAATGTTACCGTCAACTCACTTTTTTGTCGTTTCATATAAAAATCATTAATAAGAAATTCCAACAGTAATTTTTTTTTCTAATTCGGTCGGAAACTTTGGTATTGAAGGTGAAAAATTTAATTTATTTGCGGTTGACTTTTAAATTTGAATACAAAGCGTGCTATTTTTTCTTTGCAACACCATTTAGACCATATTTGTATCCATATTGTGAGATGTTCCCAAAACTGAATAATTGTGGGTTCTTTAACTGGGTACCAGGTACTGTTATTGTAGATTGTAATTTCGAGGAATGGAGGAGTTGTAGGTAATTAATAATTGTAGGTTCAGTAACTGGGTACTAGATACTGTTATTGTAGATTGTAGTTTCGACGAATGGAGGAGTTGTAATTAATAATTATAGGTTCTGTAACTGGGTACTAGATACTGTTATTGTAGATTGTAGTTTCGACGAATGGAGGAGTTGTAATTAATAATTATAGGTTCTCTAACTGGGTA
Source organism: Limnephilus rhombicus (assembly GCA_929108145.2). NCBI lineage: Eukaryota > Metazoa > Arthropoda > Insecta > Trichoptera > Limnephilidae > Limnephilus > Limnephilus rhombicus. The sequence continues at coordinate 841,041 of OV815275.1, forward strand.
CTAGATACTGTTATTGTAGATTGTTGTTTAGACGAATGGAGGAGTTGTAATTAATAATTATAGGTTCTGTAACTGCGTACTAGGTACTATTATTGTATATTGTAGTATCGTGGAGGAGTTGTAATTAATAATTGTAGGTTCTGTAACTGGGTACTGGTACTGTTATTGTAGATTGTAGTTTCGACGAATGGAGGAGTTGTAATGAATAAAAGAAATGAAGGAACCTTTGGATGTTGGCATCCCCGCGTAGTTCCTGGTGGGAGCGGCAGCCGGCGACGTGTCGTACAAGTGGTTGTAGTCCTCCTGCGGCTCTCGCTCCAGGGTCTGCAGCATACGGAACATGTCCATGGTCAGCTCGGAGAACTTGACCTGCTCGGCGCAGCTGCCGATCAGCACTATTTCCTGGAGCGTCAGGCACATGACGGGCGACCGCTCCACCGGCGGAGTCGTCAGTGGGCTCAGCCTGAAATAAAACGCACCATGTATCTAAAATCTAAATGATAATTACTGAACTTAATATATGATATTTACAGGTAACTAATGTAGCCAATTTACATGACGATGAAGAATACACGACACTGATGGTAGCCATCCTCCGGGAGGAGATGGGTTTAAGTTTTATAGAAATCTTTGTGTTTCCTTTATTACCATGGTTAGAAATATGATCTAAACGGTATTAGAATTGAAACACCACACTTTATATTCAATTAAAATAAAATAATTAACCATAAAAGTTTGCAACCACAATTTGAAAAGAAAATTTTTGAAACTTTCGGAATTTTTTATTAGCTTTTTCCCGCGGCTTCGCTCGCATGGTATTAGGGGTTTCCCACTCCACCTCCTCCACCTTCCCTCTCCCCACTCCACTCCACTCCACCCACCCCTCCACATTCCTTCTCCCTACACCACTCACCCCATCAACTGCCTTGCCCCCACCCCCTACCCCTCCCCACACCCTCCTCCATCTTTCCCCTTTTCCCTTCCTTCCCTCCCTCCTATCCCTCCCCTAACCACATCCCCCAACCCTCCTCCCCCTCCCCTTCCCCGCTCTACCAAAAACCCTCCCAACACCCCCTCCCCCCCTCCCCCCTTCCACCCCTCCCCCACTCCCCACTCCCCCCTCTCACCTCTCGCATTCCACACATTCATTCCCGATACATTCAGTTTTCAAACTGCTCGCGTGCCACATACTACAATTTTTTATACAAATTTCATAATGTTAGAACTCAACGGTAGTTTTATACAAAATAACGAACAAAAAAAATTATCCAATTTGATGCAGTCGTTCGGGTTTACACGCATACATACATTTCGGTGATTCATTTTTAGAGATAATTATTAAGTACGACGCCAACAAAGTACTCTTTTTAGGATGAATTGCCTAGTTAAAAAAAAACATCGTTTCCAAGGCGACAATTGGCGTTTGCAATAAATTGATTTTGTTAGGGACAGAAAACGTATGATAAATAATTTCATAACGCCAGAGATTATTCATAACGCCAGAACTTACCAATATATATAGCCTATAGATCTCGCAAATAATTTAAATTTCTATTAGTGAAAGAATTTTTAAAATCCATTCAGTAGTTTTTGCGTGAAAGAGTAACAAACATACATTCATACAAAATTTCGCCTTTATAATATTATATATATATACTAGCTTTTTCCCGCGGCTTCGTTCGCATGACATTAGGGGATTTCCACTCAGCCTCCTCCACCTTCCCTCTCCCCACTCCACTCCCCCCATCAATCCCCCTCCCCCTCCACCAACCCCTCCCCACACGCCTCTCCCCGCCATCAACCTCCTTCCCCCCACCCCCCAACCGTACCCCTCCCCACAACCTCCTCCATCCTTCCTCTTTCCCCTTCCTTCCCTCCCCCCTCTCCCTCCCCTAACCCCCTTCCCCCCACCCTCCTCCCCCTACCCTTCCCCCTCCCCACTCCCCCCTATCACGTCTCGCATTCCACACATTCATTCCCGATACATTCAGTTTTCAAACTGCTCGCATGCCACCTGTTATAATTTCTTATACAAAATTCATAATGCCAGAACTCAACGGTAGTTTTATACAAAAAAAAAAGAATTATCCAATTTGGTTCAGTCGTTCCGGTTTACGCGCATATATACATTTTGGTGATTCATTTTTATAGATAGTAATAAAGTACGAATTATTATTCTTCTTTTTATATTCTACCAAAAAATCCAGTACGGCAGTTTTATACTTAAAAAATGCGATACCTGTCTATCCAATTAAAACAATAATTATTGTGTGACATTATGTCAAAATTTGACATTTTGCAAAACAAATATTCTTAAATAAAAATTCTATTTTAGCAAATATTTCTAAACGAATTTATTTGAAGTACCTACTTCCCTAATAATTTGAATCAATTAAAGAATTATAGATATCTTACTAATCGTGCCACCTATTGCAATTTTTTCATACAAATTTCGTAATGCCAGAGCTCTGAGCTATAACCTATATATTCATATTATTGTAAAGTTTCATTAAAAACCATTCTGTAAAGTAGGAATTAGTATTTTATACATATTTGAATTTTAACATCAAAGGGATGTCCATAGTAACCTAATTATAAAAAAACATCGTTTCCAAGGCGACAATTGGCGTTTGCAATAAATAATTTCATTACGCCAGAGATTATTCATAACGCCAGAGCTTACCAATATATATAGCCTATAGATCTCGCAAATAATGTAGCTTTCTATTAGTAAAAGAATTTTTAAAATCTATTCAGTAGTTTTTGCGGGAAAGAGTAACAAACATAGATTCACCTTTATAATATTAGTAGGATAAGTAGGATTTTTCCATAAAATCACTTTGCAGGCATTTGTAAATGACTTATTATTAAAGAGGTCGGGGGACGGGTCATCGTGCGATGGCCTTAAGATGGTACGAGAGATTTTTCAATATTTAATGGTTTTTTTTGCGTTTTCGAAGTCGCCTACGTCCATAACTGTACCAACAAAAAAAAAGTTAAATCAAAAGAATGATAGTTACATTTACGTTCTATCCCACAAAATATAATTATACATTGTAAAAAATATTTTTCTTACTTTACAACTGTTTTAAAAATAGCTGTTTTCAACAAATCTCAATCGACCTGCAAATATTTTTCTTATGTGGTCATATACAAGAAAGAAAAAAGAAATGTTTAGATAGAAAACATCTCAATCTATGCCTGCTCATTTTTACACTTTTTAATTAAAGAGCCTTTTTACCTAAATTACGATGTGATACTATTAAAAAAACTGCATAAATCAGTCAACTTTAAAATCGTTTTAATGTACCAAAAAACAGGTTAGTTAATAAAATAAAAATATCATCCAATTAAACGGTATTTTAAGTAAATCAATTTAAAAAAAATATTTATTAAATTTCAATGATTTACTTGGTTTACTTCGATATTCGTAAGTATATATAATGACCACTTTGATCAATCAATTTCATTGCGCGAACAGGCCTCGCCGAAAACAGTCGCCCCCGACGCTGTCCCGCGTGATTTAAGTAAAAACAGAATCACCAAAAAGATCAATCATTTACTAGACCTGAATACATTGTGAGAATTATTAAACTGACCTTTTTACAATGTTATTTAATTCACTATCCACAATATTTGCGCGGGCGAATTCAGTCGGCGTTGGCCTCAGGGATATTCAACGCAAACATTTAATATTCTGTTTTTATGATAATAAAAAAAACAATTGAAAATAATTACATAAATCTTTCTGATAATTACATAAGAAACTATAATATGATATGCATAATTCGGTGTTAAGTAAATACATATTAAAAAAAAATCTTAATGTAATTTTGTTAAATTATTTACATAAAAATTATTCCTTACATACTAGTTTTGTTCACTTTTAGAAATATTTATTTTTAAAATATTTCTTTTTTATAAAATATTTCTTTCATTACTAGTTTTGTCATTTTTGGTAAGGCTCTCGACTAGCGTTAAATTTTATTTGATTTTTTTATATTATTCCACAATTTACTTATTTTAAAATATTAGGTCCTTACATATGAAATTGGCGTTTTGTATGGGAGGAACATAAAGTCTTTTTTTTTAATATTATATATTTATTTAATCAAAGGTACCATTGCTATCTATTCACTTTTGCCATCTCATAGGTATTCATCGATCCCTTTACTAAAAAAACCATTCGGACGGGAATCAATAAAATCTTTGATAGTCTAGTCAACCTATGTCGTAGAACACCAGTTGAAGGAAATAAATAGTATAAAGCTAATTTTTTCCCCATCGACTACTACTATTTAGACAAGTGTTTTGTCAAAAGTCCCCGCCCCTACCACCCTTGCTCCACCCCCTGTGCCCCCCAAACATGAAAATTGTAAGGGTTTTGTAAATCGCGTCTATCTCAATTACTAAACAACACATCGGATTGAAACTTTTTTATTATCTTTTTTATAATATTTTCTACAATTAATGTCCAGTAAATTTTCATCGTAACTTTTACCGTTTGTTTGTAATTCATATGAAAAGGTAAAAATTTGTATATTTTTTGGAACGAAATTTTACTTTTTGTCACAGAACTTTTCAGGCCGACATTTTATGAAAAAATGTTTCCTACAAAGGTTATAGCCCTTTCTATGAGCTATGAAATAATATATATTAATGTGTACTTTATGGCAAGAAAACACCAGATATCAACCGTGAATGCTTGGTGCGCACCATCTCTGCGGCGCTCCGCGGCAGCCGATTCATTGCCGCACTACTCATGTTTGTTTATACTTATTTATTGTATTTTTTGTCAATTGCTTTAAAATTTGGTTTTACTGAAGAAGTGAAATAATGCTTACTGGTATCAGTTCAAGATTTCAGCAATTAAAAATGCCAGAGTTGTTGCATGCAGAGTGAATCATGCCAAGGTCAGAGTCCAGAGAGAGGGTCGCGTCGCAAATGTCCGTGTTTCGCAGTGATTGTGTTTTACGGTTTGTATTTGTTTTTGTGAACCAAAATGGAGGACGTGTCTTGTGTTATTTGTTTTTCTTTTGTGCCAGTTTCACTACCTGGATGGTCTGGATACATGCGAAACTGTTTCGATGGTAGACAAAACTTTGAACCATCTTATGTACTAGCTTTGCCTTTCATAAACATAGATCCAGGAAATCTGACTGCTATTTATTCTGCCCTTAGTTACGCTTCTAAAGAAAGCAAGGTAGCTGACCAGCCGTGTATTGTCGCATTTGACCAACCACTTTTCCTGAAAGCAGTTGACATTGTTGTAAGTTCTTCTACAGAAAGTGAAATATCTGGAGTAATCGTCAGACTAGGCGGATTCCATCTTCAAACGAGTTTCCTTGGTTGCTTAAGAAAGTTTATGGAAGGTAGTGGATTCGAAAAAATGTGGACCTCTGTTTATGGAAAATCAACGATTCCTCACCTTATGTCAGGACATGCTTACGCTAAGTCCTATAGAGCTCACATGATGACCCAGGCAGCTTTGATGTTATTGCTATTCGAGGAATGTTTACATACGAATTACAAACGATATGTTGTTTAGTAATTGAGATAGACGTGATTTACGAAACCCTTACACTTTTCATGTTTGGGGAGGCACAGGGGGGGAGCAAGGGGGGCGGGGGCGAGGATTTTTGGCTAAACACTTGTCTAAATGATAGTAGTCGATGGGGAAAAAATAAACTTTATACTATTTTTTTCCATTTAAAAACACAGGTTGACTGGGCTATGAAGGCGGTTTGGACTGCCCCTTCGGAGTTGAATTTTTTTCCCTTGCAAGAAGTTATCCAAATTTAGAAAAAATGGTAATCTGTTGGGGCAAGGTCCGGAGAGTACGGTGGATGCCTTAGACATTCCAATTGAAGCTCCTCTAATTTGGTAGCCGTCTGTTGTGCAGTGTGTGGTCTAGCGTTGTCATGAAGCAGCAGTGGCCTAGAGCGATTAACCAGCCTCGGTTGTTTAGCAGCTAGCTTTTCCATCATGGTTTGCAGTTGATGACAATAGACATCTGCCGTAATCGTCTGGCCAGATTTAAGAAAGCTGTAGTGAACGACACCAGCACTAGTCAACCAAACGCTCATAAGTAACTTTTTTGGAGTCAATTTTCGCTTGGGGCATGGTTTGGCTGGTTCGGCAGGGTTCAGCCATTGCGATGAGCAAACATACTTGACTTTATATATACTCTTACTTACACCAGCGCATATGTACAAAAAATCTTCACTATATATAAATTCGTTTGATATTCATATCAATTTATTGTTATGGGTATTTTTGAAGTCGATTATACGTTTGAAGTGGAGGGTTTTTATGTAAACAAAGGAGAGAAAGTTTTAGGAAGGAAAAGGGTATGAGAGGTGATTAGAAATCAGGGGTCAGTGTGTCCAGGAGTGATGGAAATATGAATCCATTCCGCGGTGAAAGGTAATGAATCGAGAAAATAGATGATCTGCCAGCAACGCACAAGCAACCGATTGAAAAAAAAAAATTATCCTTAAAAATTTATAATGGGTTTTAAATCATCAAATATTTGAAGAAAATTTTCGAGTTCTGTGAAAGTTCTTTTCAAGTTCTGTGATATTTAATTTTTATGATGCAACTGGCTTATAATGATATAATAACAGAACTTCAGTAGAACTCACACAAAACGTGGATATTATCTTAAAATATTTGATGAATTGTTAAAATTTTTTACAAATATTAAATAAAAAAGATTAAAAAAAAGGATTAATAAAAGTATCTACATAATCGTCTATTCAACCGTTATATTATTCACAATAAATATGTCCAGTTGTGAAAGAAAATCGAAGACAAAAATATTTTTTTCTTTGTGTAATTAATAACAAAAATAATTTTCGATTCATCAAAGTAATATTTACTTACCCCAAAGTACATAATTTGAGATGAAAAAGGCATAATTTCCATTGAAAAATATTCCTTTCTGCCAAAACTCAAATAAAACTGATTTTATACCCCTGACAACGGTGCATATTCTGTGAACATAATTACACACGAGTTTCACGGTAAAGTCGACGCCTTACAACTTGACGCGAGGAACAAATGCCGTGGAATTAGATTAGAAGAGGCGTTATGAAATTATTTACAAATTCGTCGAGGATTTTTCGTTGCCGAATTCAAGAAACGACACGGGTGACGTTACATCAATGTCCGAAACTAAAATCACCGAATTTGAAAACAGTCGTAGCCCTGCTAAGCTCTTAAAGATCTACGCGTTAATTGAAATGGTTATCAAAGTCAAACGAATAACATAATCACATGCCACACATACCTCTATCTACCTGTCCTGTCCTGTAATACAAAACAAGATAAACATCTACAATACAATGAAAAATAAAAACGTAATGGTGACAATCGGGAATCGAATCCAGAATCTCTGTCTTACCGGGATAGCGCCTTAATCAACTTGGCCATTGATTACGATAAGAGATCCATAATAAATCCTACGAGTTCCATATGTGTATATATATATATATATATATGTAAAGTGTGATTCCAGCTGAGATTTTGAGGGAATTTTTTTAGTGCCGTTCACACGCGGTAGAAGTGAGACTTTCAGAAAAATAAAGTAGACGAGAGTGGGGTGTTACGAAGCATCACACGAAGAAGAGACCGATTATTTTAACTCATTCTCTCGCAGGCTAAATCCTATAGATGAATGTGTTTGTCTCTTTTTAGTGCCGTTTTTTTGTTTCATCGAGTTTCCAATCACAACGGTGCTGAAGAACTTTTCACTTCACAACATATCGTTACTGGTCATTCCGCCAATTAATCAACCAAACCTAATCCCACCCATAACTTAAGACTTTTTGTCCGAGATGAGTCATGTCATGGGCAGGTGACAGTGAGGAGGAATTAATGAGTCTAAAAGAGTTTGGCGAATTTATTATTTTCTTTTCATTTATTCGACTACAAGCGCCCTTTTTAGGGACTTTTACCTATAAATAGTACAAATAAAACAGTATCTATTATACACAACTTAACTAATAATAATAATTGGATGACTTCTATAGCGCCATTTTCGTGAGAAAATCACTTCAAGGGCGCTTTAAACATTCATACATTAACAGCCGTACTAAAAAAACCACAGCACGGCCGATAACCTGTGTTGCTATCGCAACATGAATAAAACAACAATACACTAAAACACGAAATATTACTAATAACCTTTGTTCTTAAAATGTATTTTAAATCTGGCAACAATGTAATTTTTTATAGTGTACATAATAAATTGTTTGTTTTCCTACATAACCGCTAGGTGGCGGCGCCTGCGCATTCGTCGTTCGTCGTTGAAAGCGTGAAAAAAAATCACTCCTCGGATGTGTGTGTAATATAACTCAAATGTGATCGTAATTCCTATTAATACGACTAATTCACTATTATATTCGTATGATTGATATATTTACTGTGTTTTTTTGTGGTTTTTAATAAGTTTTAGTCAAGTTATAATAACAATAATCGTACTTTGAAAATTGAAATGTCAAAAAGTATTTTATATAAAACATGAAAATTCAAATTTACGTTAAAGGATATTGTTTTATGAGAATTTCATAAAAGTGGTGTTTTTTTTTAAATATTAATATCAAATACATGTGTTCCTAAACCTATCAAAGAAATTAACGTCTTTAGAGATGCAAGAAATCTGTTATAAAAGTCGGTATTATTTTTTAAGTTACTTTTTTGGCAATAAAAAAATTTTGAAATATTTATTATTTTTTTATTGTATGCACGAGCAAAAAGTAAGGTGACAGTTTCGTTCAAAATTCATCATTTAAAAGGACTGTATTTTTTAAATTTTGTTTTTTTATAAATTTCTCTACACTTTCATCAAAAATGTTTTGGTAAAAAAAAAATTCCATTTTTTCCGCGTTTGAATCTTAAAATATGGCAGTTTTTTAAAACTAAAGTGTTTTTCAAATACACAAAAATAAAAGGTAATTTTATCTAGTTTTCATAAACGGTATTTGTTTTTAAAATACCTTCAAAAATATGAAATATACCGAACATTCAAAATACTTAGGTAAAATTCCAAATTTCGTTCAGACAGAGATAATATAACAGAGATAAACTACCCTCTCAGGCTGTGTTAACCATGTGTATTTTTTCCATGAACAATTTTTTAATTATTAATGTTTTCACATCCGCGGCCGTTTGTCAATTGAATAAAATTTTCACTGGGTTTTTTAGTCAGGCTGTTAATCTATACCTATATTGGTCTGCCTCAGAACAACATTTTGTAGCTGTTTAGCGATAAATTGAAGATGTCCACTGGTATAATTATTTCCCTCCATTAGTATTCTGGGCAAAGAGGAATACATATGGTAGTTAGTCCCAGAAATAAATCCCTATATTTTCTAGTATTACTTAGCAGAATCCGAAAGCTTATCAATGCAATCAATTCGGGACTTTCAACTACATAAATTAAAATATTGTATAGAAATACCAGGTCAGTGATAATATAATCCATCTGTCTTACAATTAAATTTTTTTATTTTAAAGTGTTGTAGTTCAAAAAAATTCTGGAACACCCACTTTAAAACTTAGAAAACGTAACAATTTATATTGTTTTATTTCAATAGCTTTTACATGAACATTATAATGTGGGTTCCAAACGGTAAAATTGTATTCAAGTTGACTTCTAACAAAGACAAAATTTAACGGTAAAACATACTTAAAATTTTTAAATTTCTACTTAGTTAGGTTATAAATCCCAACATTTGTAAACCCTTATGAGATATTTCCGTTATGTGGTTAAAAAATTAAAGTCTTGACAGAAAAAAAGTTTTAAAAAAATTGATAGGTAAGTGAATGAAAAGTAAAATCTTAAAGATTTGATAGAAAAGTGATGCACACTTTCTAATTGAAGTTTTTTTATCATAAGTGACCCACCAGTTGAGTATGTTTTTTGTATCTATTTGTAAATAATAAATTTAGATAAAGCCTAAGAAATCAAAATAAATTGTAAAGTGATTTTTCAAAAAACGGCGCTGTAAAAATTATCCAATTATTAATAAGTCTTTAATTTGTGTTAACGTCTCTTTGTTATCAATGTTTTAATTAAAGAACACTAGCCTACCACTAGCAGCCTTACTAAAAAACCCCGTGAAAATTTTATTCAATTGATAAACGGTCGCGGATATGAAAAGATTATTAATTAAAAAAATTGTTCATGGAAAGAAATATACATTGTTTACACAGCCTGTTTTGTTAATGATGTCTCAACGAAATTTGGAAATTTGAAATTTGGAGTATTTTTAATGTTCTATATATTTCTTATTTTTGAAGGTGTCATTAAAAAAAATATCAATACAAACAAGATAAAATTACATTTTAGATTTATGAATTTGAAATATACTTTAGTTTTTTAAAAATTGCCATATTTAAAGATTCAAACGCGGAAAAAATGGAAAAAAAAATTCTTACGAAACATTTTCGATTCAAATATTGAAAAATTTTAAAAAAATATCAAAATTTAAAAAACACAGTCCTTTTATATAATTAATTTGGAAGGAAACTGTCAGCTCTCTTTTCCTCCTGCATACAATAAAAAAAATATAAAAAATTTCGCATTTTTCTTCTATGCCAAAAAAATAAACTAAAAATAAATCGACATTTAAAACGGATTTCTTGCATCTCTAAAGACGTTAATTTCTTTGATACGTTTACGAACTTCTCGTTTACGAGCATTCTTCCGTTTGATACGTTTACGAACTTCCCGCATCCTTGTGTACGTGGATTGCCGACTTCTTGAGGGAGAGGTCGATTCAGACGGTAGTCGATGGTTTCACCTCTTCCTCACACTCGATAAATGCTGGCGTCCCGCAGGGATCGGTTCTGTCTCCGACTTTGTTTTTGTTGCACATCAACGACCTTTTGTCATGTGCACCAATTCACTGTTATGCGGATGACAGTACAGTTCACGATAGGTTTTTGTTTGACAAGCCCCCAAAGGGCTCACAAACTCCAACAGCTCGTAGGGCTTTGAAGCAAAGAATGGACGGTTACCTCGAGAGTGTTTCCTCTTGGGGTAAAAATAATCTCGTTGAATTTAATGTTTCAAAGACCCAATCTTGTCTGATTACGTCTAAAAGGGATCGAAATGAAAATCTAGTCTCTTTCAACGGAAGCAATCTTCCGAACAGGCCCTCCATTGATATGCTTGGTGTAACCCTAAGTGACCAGCTCAGGTATGGGGGCTCCATCGAAGCCAGAGTAAAGTTAGCCTCCCAAAAGCTGGGCGTACTGTACAGGGCCCGCAGATACTTTAATAGTACCCAACTGCTAACCTTGTACAAATCACAAGTACGCCCCACGGTTGAATTTGGCAGCCATCTCTGGTCTGGAGCTCCAAAATACCTGAAAAATACCCTCGACTCTGTGCAGAAACGGGCGGTCCGTTTGATAGATTCTCTTATCTTAACAGACGGATTGCAATCTTTAGAGCACAGGCGTCGGGTGGGAATGCTATCCTTGTTTTACCGGTATTACAATGGAAGATGCTCCGAGGAACTAGCATCATTGATCCCTTCGGCACCGGTGCATAGTCGGGAAACACGCCAAACGCGTGCCCAACATTTGTACACGGTTGACATTTGTCACATGAGAACGGGTCGTTTCTTCGACTCGTTCTTGTGTTCAACAGCTCGGCTGTGGAATGATTTGCCGGCCTCTGTGTTTCCTCCTTCCTACAACATAAGTCTCTTCAAGACCAATGTTCATTCCTTCCTCTCCTCAAAAAGACCCTCCACACAGCATCCCAGATGACATAGGCCCTGAGGGAAATTATTTTTCTCAGGGCCTCCTGTGTGGAGTTAATGTAAAAAAAAAAACAAATGCGTAAGATATCAATATTTAAAAAAACACCACTTTTATGAAATTCTCATAAAATAAAGATCATTATATGTAAATTTTAATTTTAATGTATCGTGTAAAATAATTTTCTGACAATTCAACTTTCAAAGTGCGATTACTGTGTTTATAACTTGACTAAAACTGTTTTTTTCTGCGTGGGCCACAGAATACAAATGCACAAGCGCGCCAATAACGCCACTGGTGGAAAATAATCAAAACAACCATTTTTACGAAGAAATTATGGCCATACAAAGGGCTCACAAACTCCAACAGCTCGTATGGCTTTGAAACAAAGAATGGACGGTTACCTCGAGAGTGTTTTCTCTTGGGGTAAAAATAATCTCGTTGAATTTAATGTTTCAAAGACCCAATTTTGTCTGATTACGTCTAAAAGGGATCGAAATAAAAATCTAGTCTCTTTCAACGGAAGCAACCTTCCGAACAGGCCCTCCATTGATATGCTTGGTGTAATCCTAAGTAACCAGCTCAGGTATGGGGGCTCCATCGAAGCCAGAGAAAAGTTAGATTCCCAAAAACTGGGCGTACTGTACAGGGCCCGAAGATACTTTAATAGTAAACAACTGCTAACCCTGTATAAATCGCAAGTGCGCCCCACGGTTGAATTTGGCAGCCACCTCTGGTCTGGAGCTCCAAACTACCTGAAAAATACCCTCGACTCTGTGCAGAAACGGGTGGTCCGTTTGATAGATTCTCCCATCTTAACAGACGGATTGCAATCTTTAGAGCACAGGCGTCGGGTGGGAATGCTATCCTTGTTTTACCGGTATTACAATGGAAGATGCTCCGAGGAACTGGCATCATTGATCCCTTCGGCACCGGTACATAGTCGGGAAACATGCCAAACGCGTGCCCAACATTTGTACATGGTTGACATTTGTCACATGAGAACGGGTCGTTTCTTCGACTCGTTCTTATGTTCAACAGGTCGGCTGTGGAATGATTTGCCGGCCTCTGTGTTTCCTCCTTCCTACAACATGGGTCTCTTCAATCAGTGAGGAAACTGATTGTTTAACCTCCTTAGCCGCACACGTCAGGACTCTAATTTTTTGTAAAAAGGAAGCTATATTTATTTTTGAAACGAATCTAGACCCTCCAATGTCCCTGCATGCATGATTGTTAGTAAAAAATAAATGCTTACTTACATTTGCAGTAATTAACAAGATAAAGACACATCATATGCCTGTTGGTTCAGCATCTAGTTGAGTGAAATAATAAATAAAAAGAAAAATATTTACAGGTGTAAGTATGATTAAAACCAAAGAAAATATATAAAAAGAAAGATATCGGGGGCAGTTTGTCCCACTATCACGGGGCAGTCCCGGCGAGAATGAGCGGGCGAGCGGCCTGGCCGCAACGTGCCCAAACGCCCGAGTCCCTTAGCCGGTTTCCCAAGAGTACCCTTGAAGGAGTGTTTGTGGAGGGGGGGGAAGATACTCCCAAAGACCCTGGGGAATGAATTGAGCCTCGGATCACCGGAGGCAGGACGGAAGGGAACCGGACTCGCGTAAACATTCCTTAAGCTCGCTCATGACACCGGGGGAGGCACGGGCGTTAGTGGGACGACCCTACCAGAATTCTGCCACCTGACTGGATGCAGGGACCGGGTCTATCCACCCCCATGGTGGGGAGTTGGACAATACAGTACAACGGAGTTCAGTACAGCAACCTAGTCACAATTCAAGATGTTAGTAACATAATAAAATCAAATGAGACAGGTAAAAAGGTAGAAAATAAGTTGTGATCAACAAAAAATTGACGCAACAAAATAGAGAAAAAAGAAAAAAATAATATTAAAATTACGCAGCAGTAAAGAGCAAAAAATAATAATGTATAACAGTAGTTTTAAATAAAAACAATAATAAATACAGTGTAGTCATACCACCAAACAAGGAAAGTAAAAACAAGAGTATAACAGAAATATAAAGCAATCGAGAATAGGCAATAATAAAATTGAGATGGAGGAGTAACCATGGAGAGACAAGAGCAATACGTTTGGCACCTGAAAGCACAGGCAACTCTAAGCACAGGCCATCTCTCCACCCATGACTTTACAAACTTTTTAAAGCATTCAAAATTATCTCTGTTTGACACCAGATCGGCATTCCATGCCGGTCTTGTAATCCCTCTCAAACCATCCAACATTTCCTCTCTGGCGTCCTTCATCAACTCGCAGTGCCACAGAATGTGCTCGGCTGTCTGGTTAGTGTCACCACATGCACAGTTCGGATGAGGAGACAGTGCCAGACTATGTAGTCGTCCCCTGATCTCCCCATGACCGGGCACCAATTGTGTCATGTAGTGATCCAGTTTTATGTGCGCCCCTTCCATTCTGCTTTTAACTGAGGGAAAGAAAGAGAAAGTCAATCTACCCTTCGTCGACCTATCCCATCGATCTTGCCATAAACTCAGCGTTCCATCTCGCATAGCTTTCAATAAGCCAGGGAGGGACACCGCTCCGCCTGGTGCCAGTTCGACTCCCAGGTGGACAGCAACCTCTCGTCAATGCTTTTTTTGTCAAAACTTCCCTAATTTCCAAGTCAATCGGCAGTGTACCGGCCAGAACCGGCAATACATCGTTAACCACAGTCCTATATGCGCCTGAGATCGCCAACAGGGGAGTCCGTTGGCCCCGCTTGAGGGACAAGTGAATCAATGCATTGTCTAGCCGGTGCTCCCATACAGAGGCGGCATACGAGACTTGCCCCACGTACACACACTTATATAGGAGGCGAAGTGCCGGAGTCCGCAATCCCCACTCAGCTGTTGAGAGCCTTCTCAATTTCAAGAAAAGAGCCTGGGCCCTGCTAGAAACGCTCTTTATGTGCGCTAGGAACAAAGAAGATCTATCTAAGATGACGCCTAAATACCTGGTGTTTTCAACAAAACGAATAGTGGAACCTCCCATTCTGATGGAAGGGTTTCTGGTACGACTGAGCATACCCTTCATCAAGAGTCCCACAGTCTTATAGGGAGCGAAGTTCAGCCTGTTTCTCTTACCCCATTCAAGAATTTCACGCAGACATTCTTCTGCTTTGCTCTCCACTTCCTTTCTGCTGTCCCCTGAGACCAAAAGAAACTTATCATCAGTGTAGTCAACCGATATGCATCCTTCAGGCAAGGGTAACCTAGAGGAGTCGTCAAAAAGGATGTTCCACAGGTCCGGTCCGAGGACCGACCCTTGTGGACAGCCCATTTCAACATCATGTATGATGAAAACATCGCCGTATATCACAATAACCTTTCTGTTGCGTAAATAATCACTAACAATTTTGAACAGTAGAGGTGGGCAATTACGACTTTTCAATTTAGTTAAAATCATCGGCCACCACGCATGATCGAAGGCACCTGAGATGTCCAAAAAGATTCCTATTACATACTTCTTGGTGCAAACCCTCACCCATTCAAGCGCATACTTAATGGGGTGCTCCGTGGACTTACCGGGGACGAAGCCAAATTGGCGGTCGCAGGGCGTTGACAGGGTGAGGCGGAGCCTATGTCTGATGATTCTTTCCAGTATTTTACTTAAAATTGGAAGTAGAGTGATGGGCCTGTAGGCCCCGATGTTTGTTCTCGGCTTACCATTCTCCTTTGGTATAATCCGGAGCACCCACTTCACCCACTTCATTTACCCAACTATGCCATGCAGCTCGTTTGATATCGATTTGCTGAGAGGAAACACGACCGATAGGCACCACGGGAAGCCCTAAAACGGGTCTGAAAGGCAGCTGCTTCTTCAGGTGAGCATTCACCCCGCCTGACGATCACCAGGCTCCTATAGGCCTTCTTGTAAGCACCCTTCAGCAAAGTCAGCTCTTGTGTCCACCACGGCGTTCTAATAACCTTCTTTGGGTTTGATCTGGCCAAAGAAATTTCAACAGCTGATACCACCGCCGCGTTAAAGAAATTCCCCAAGTTGTCCGGTTCCCTAGCAGCTAAGTCTTGAAAACCCCTTAAAGTTTGACGGAGCGCATCCTCAAAGCTATCCCAATTCGCCCTAGTGGTTTTGAAGTTCCAAGATGATCTTGGAGCTTCTGTCTTTGCAATTCCCACTGAAAAAGTTATTAATCTATGATCGAAAGCTATCGCACACTCATGAACCGTCCACTTTGATATTTTTGCCGCAACAGATCCAGAGAAGAGAGTGAGAACTATGTTGCTTTCGCCACTGGTTCCCGAAAATGTTGAAAACGTACCTGGTTCATTGATGATGAACAGACCTTGCGCAAAGATAAGATCTTCGACGGCAAAGGAATTTTGGTCCAATTTTCGCTAAAGTCGAACCAGAGAGGCGAGCGCGCATTGAAGTCACCACCAATAATAATGTTTCGGCCTTTTAATTAATGCAAGGCACGCGTGAGGCTCATTAAATTACCATATTTAAAGTATACAGAGATCACGATGATCTCAGTATCGCCAAATTTAAAGGAAACACAGGTTTGGTATTCGTTCGAAAGCCCCTCGAGAAGGAGGAGGCTGATCAACGAGGTATTAACCAGAACACCCGCCCCCGGGGAACTGCCTACTTCGAGTACCGCCCGTGAACTAAAGACATCAGGTGTTTTTCCTTGCCAAACGTATTGCTCCTGAATAAGCAGAATGTCGATTCCAAGGTCAGTCATGACCTGCTGGGCCTCAAAGGTGGCTACCCGAGATCTCTGCAGGTTGACCTGACCTATGGAGAGAGGAATAGCGGCGACCATAATCGGTCATGCGGACTTGAGCCTCGATCGCAGCTCTGTACGCGGGGCAGGCGCGGTCGCCAGTGCAATGGTCGGTTGGTTTCTTGAACTTAGTAAAAGTGGCGCAGATAGCGGCCTGTGCTTTCTTGGGGCACTCCTCGAAATCAAGGCCGGCTGCGGCGCAGTGGCGGCAAGAAATGAACTCCTGGGTACAAGATTTGCTCACATGGCCGTACATGTGGCATTTGAAGCAACGGGTAGCTCCCAGATAGTCACGAACCCGACAGGCATTCCACCCAAGGTAGCAAAGATTGATCAATTGATATCGGTCTTTGCTACCTTTGCTACATATCAATTGATACCTTCCGGCAATCCGGGTGGCACGTGACAATTATATTCATGGTCCCACCTTCGCGTTTGCCAAATAGGGAGACCCTCCTCATTGTTCTTAAATGATCTTCTCTAGAAAGAGTTGATCTATCAGCGAGGTTGTTAATACAAATTTCCTCAAATGGAGCAGTATCAGCAGCCGCATCTCCTCTGGGGACGTCGTAAATGACAATCTTGGGTAGCCGCCCATTAACCATTTTTATTCCTTTGAGGGTGAGTTTTTCCGCCGCCTTCTGAATGTTCTTTACACCCCCCGGGCTATCAGTTTGCAGAAGAAAGCCTCCACCCTTCACCTTGCGTGACCTGACCACTTTGAAACCATCGGTTTTGGGATCTAGAACAGACTTTAGCACCTTCTGGGTCTCCTCAGAGGTTTTGCCTTCAGGAGCTGTGGGGTAAAATAGTATTGTGGGCCTCAGGGGAGGCAACGCACGCTCCTGTCCTTCGAATAGGATAGATCTACTGGCAGGTGCTCCTGCAGCTACGCCCGCATAGGTGTTGGTACTTACCGCTTTTTCAAAAACTTGAGCCTTAGGGGACGAAGTTTAATAAGTTCATCTATTTTTTCTGTTAATCCCTTCTGTGAGTTTATAATTTCGGCAAAGGCACCAGCTCTCGCGTTGGCGGCGGCGTAAGCTATTGCCAGGTTTGATAGCTCCTTACGAATTAAATCAATTCTCACCTGTACAACTAAACGGTCGTCCTTTTTCATTTTATTTTCATCTAGTGTACCTTATCGGAGTTCTTTGAAAGAGGGCTCCAAAACGGGGCAAGATAGTCCTCCTTGATTGCCGTATCGTAGTCGTCACCTGAAATTAACGGATCCTCAATCCTGCCACGCTTCTTTTTTGATTGGTTTAGCGACGGGTTGGCCATGTCACCAGTGCCAGTAGAAGTGATTCCAGTGGTAACGATGTCTGAAGTGGACTTTTGAGCGGCTGAAGTGGATGCTGCTACCTCTTCATGGAGTAAACTGCCATGGATGCTGGTAAATGGTGAAGTGGACCGTCCGGACTCCTTGTGGCCTCTCATACTATCCGTGAGCACACAGTACCTCGGAGAAGGTTCTCGGCTCTTTTGTGCCTCTTGTCTTATTTCTTTACCTCTCGGCTGCGCAATAATAATAACTTCCTCCTTCGATAAATTATGGAAATCAACCTCCTCCTCGTCAGAGGAGTCCACGGAGGACATGTTAGATATAAACTTCTTATAACAAACTTCTGTATAGGCTCTGCTGTATTCCGATATTAAAAAAAAAAATCAAAACAAAATGCCCGATCTAAAACCCGCCGGTGAGGGTACTTTTCAAAATATAATCACCACAAATGTATGTAAACCTTTTTTTAAACTATTGGATCCATTTATAGTCAAACTAGCTGACCCGACGAACTTCGTACCGCCTCAGAATCAATAGCTGTTGAATTAAATTCAGTTTTTTTATTAAGTTAAAAATTACGCAATGAAGCAATTATCAATGCGCAACTGTCCGTGTTTTGTTTTTGTCATTATCAGAAATGACGTCGTGTACGGATTTATATTTTTGTGATTTTCTTACTTTTACAATTACTTACGGGAATTCGGGAGGCGGATACGGGTGCCGCCGCCCCGGGAACCATTTATTGAATAACCAACACCTCTGCCATAGATCACCCCAAGTGGTTCGCTACGTTTGGTGATTTAGCAGGAGTGCCCGGGTTCATGAGGTGACTTATGTCCGGGTCTTGGCAGTTGATGCGCCTGCCCACCTGCTGCGTGGCGGGCCGAATCGAGAGAGACTGGTTGAGGGAGGCCTTTTGACCTTTCCAGCCGGACTCTCTCGACCCATTGCCTTGCACCACAGTTGGAGGGATGGATTCATACGTCCGTCACTCCCGGACACACTGACCCCCAGATTCCTACCCACCCCTCATACCTTTTTTCTTCCCAGAACTTTCTATCCTCCCCATTCCTTAAAAAGATCCTCCACCCAGCATCCCCTAAGATGACATAGGTCCCGAGAGAAATTATTTTCCTCAGGGCCTCCTGTGTGGAGCTTATGTTAAAAAATGCGTTTCATTTCAGAGATTTATTATAATTATTGTATTTTTCCTTTGGAGGTGTGCAGACATACGTTCACCATTTGTCTCATTTTCGACTATTGACATTGAGTGTGTAAGAAAGAAGGGCAGCATTATATAATTAAAAACAAATGCACAACAATCAACGCATTGACATTTGACGTTTTTGAATGTTTGGAATTCATGCACAGTTCAATATTATACCCCTCACAATATTGCTGCAGTTCTTTCAAAATATGAGAATTCGTTCCATACAAAATGTATGGGGAAAATAATTTTATTTATAACTATTTATTTCGTTAACTGTTCTGATGTTTTAATAGTTATTATCCTATCCGGGGCGGAGACAAATACAACAAATCAAAGATCATCAAAATCAGCCCAGCCGTTCTCGAGTTATAAATAGTGTAACTAACCCGACTCTGTTTTATATATTAAAAAGACAGGATTAAAAAAAAGGAGAGAATAAAAGGGTAGCCCATGTTTTGTTGCTTACGAGATCACTCTTTAAGAGCCTAGCAGGACAATCGGTTTTATCGAAATTTGCTAAAATAGTTTAATTGTTTGTCGCTTGTGTCGCCCTCATCGCTTTTTAACTCAATTCTATCAAAATTTATTGTAAATGGTTACTAAAAATGGATTTGATAATAGTATCCGCTTGTAAAAATCCGAAGTTACACGATCATTCCCGATAACAAATTAAATATTGGCATATTATATCTTGGCCGGTCGTTTCGAACGTTGGATTTCTATTTTTCCCCATAGCGTGGGAAAATTTCCCTTAAGATTCCCTATTTCGAAGAAAATTATTTAAAAAAATATTATTTGAACAACTTTTTAAAAACTGTCGGAAATTCACTATGCAACTGGTATGGTTTTAGAAGCAAATCGTGAGTTGTTTATTGGTTTAACACTTCAATCTATATATATATTTTTTTTTATTTAAAAAATATAAACTACAAAAAGTTATAGAAGTTCTATAAAAATCTGTATCTTCTAAATGTGAAAAATATTTGCGACATATTGATTTCTTTTACATGAGAATCGATATTCCCAAATTTTACAAGCAAACTAAATTTTCCAAAAATAAGGGATTTTTTTCGGCTAACTGTCAACACCCAAGAAGAACACCTGCATTGTGACAACAAGTCTTCGCGATGGATGTCTGCGCCCGCCAGTTGAATAATCCCAAGGGCGTCACAACTCACGGAAATATAAAACACCATTGAAAAATATATTTGTTTATTTAAAAGTTTAGGTTTTAACATTAAGTAGTCGTTATGTATTATTATTAACATTGTTATTATTTCCTATGAAATAAAGGTATTCTCCTGTGAAAGCTGATGTATAAAAATGACTTATTATATCACACTGTCATCATCACTATCATCCTAAGGATTGCTGTGTGGAGGGTTTTTTAAGGATTTTAAAAAGTTTTTTTAAGTTTTTTTAAAATATGGAGACGAAGTTCTAACAAGGAGTTCTGGGAAGGAAATAGGTATAAGGGATTGGTAGGAATCTGGGGGTCAGTGTATCGAACCAGGCGTAACAAACGTATGAATCCATCTCAGTGCAAGGCGATGGGTCGAGATATTCATAGTATGGAAGATCTACCGTCTCTCGTATCTAGGGTGTACGAAGAATGAGTTAATAATGAATGTAAATAAAGTCTAAAGCCATGGTATTTGAAAGAGAGAATATGAAAACAATGTGCAACATAGTTGTGAATGATGAAAACTTGTAGCAATTGGATGAGTTTGTGTATTTGGAAAGTATGTTTACGAGAGATGGGAAGGCTGATAGAGATATTTAAAGAGGAGTGAATGCAGGTAACTCTATTAATGGAGTACTGGTACCTACCCTGATGTATGGCAGTGAGTCATGAAACTGGCAGAGAAAGGATGAAAGTAGACTGAATGTTGTAGAATGAGATCCCTGCAATGTATGGCGTATGTGTGGTAAAACCATGTAGGATCGTGTGAGAAACATGGAGATCCGCAAAGAATGCAAGGCTGATGTAAGTGTAATGAGTAAGATGAAGAAAGGAATGCTCCGATGGTTTGGGCATGTAGAGCAAATGAACGAGAAAAATAGTGTAAGGAGAATATACAACCGCAAATGTGAATGGTAGAAGTCGTGGACGTCCAAGAAAGACATGGCACAACTAAATGAATCAGATACTTTAGTCGGATCATATCAAGAGTCAGAATAATAGAAAAGCATGTATGAGACGATGTATGAATGTGAACGAGGCAAGGAGTGTGTGCCAAGACCGAGTTGTTTGGCGGTCCGTCCTCTCTGCCTACCCCTGCGGGAAACGGCGTGATGGTTTGTTAGTTAAATTATGAATAATAATAATTAACCATTTATTTGGACAGCCCTATGTCGTGTGTAACTTGACACTCGCTTTTGAAAAATAAAATAATATTATGACGGATGATATACAACACGGAAATTTATTTCTTGAAATTTCTTAAATGTTTAATTTTTACGTGGTTTTACTGCCAGATACAGAGATATCGAAAAATATTATACAGCTAGGTACAGTTCTGAATCTCAACTATTTAATAATAATAATTGGACGATTTGTATAATGCCGTATTAGTGAAAAATCACCCCTAGGGCGCAGTTTCACTTGATCGTGCCATTCTCCCCCCGACTTCTTCTACCGTACCTACACATTCACCTCATTCCTTCTCCTTACACTATTTTCTTCATTCATCTGCTCTGTAATGCATTCGTAATTAAATAAACTAAGTAAAAATGGTCAAAACGAATAAAACTTCCGAATAATAAAAGCTAATTGAAAATAATTCAAATTTCATTTATTACTGTTTACAAGTACCTAATGGCAGTTTTGCCTACCAAAGTCATCGCCAAATCAACAATTGTTGCCGGTACGCATATAATTAAAATCATTAAAAATATCTAGCAGAACTTAATTAACAGTAATTGATTTCAATAATAACATTAAAAATATTTTTCGAAATCCCACGTATAAAAATAAACATAAAAGCAGTTAAAAATTGATTCGTAAAACCGAGTGATCACTGTATTCATATTTGGGTCTACGAACAGGGCAACATGTAAGAAGGTACAAGTATATGACAGTCAATCCTTGCCACAATCGTTTTAAAATATATCTTTTTGACACACTTCATTCACTTTCCCCGTACAAATTCAGTGGTCGAATTTCTTCCCTCCAGAGTATACGTATTCTATACAAAAACCAACACATGCAAATATTCTTCACACTACTTTGCGGAACAGAGCGTTAGGAGACAACCTCTCGTGGCGACTGACTTTCGCGTAATGAATAGAAGTTGAAAATGGGATCGCATTTATCTGTTTTGGGTACAGATAAAAATGGAATATTACACAATAAATCGCAAAATTAATTTTATTTATTTATCAGTTTTTATAGTTTAAATATTGTTTTCATACACATTATTTTTATTTTTTCCAAATAATTGTTTTTTAATACATAAAATCGATTTCAAAGTACATCGGTTAACGTAGTTTTAAAAAATAATTTTACATCATTATTTGCGCATTTTATAAAAAAAATAAAAATGTAGAGGTATAGGTTGATATGTTTCCTATAAAAAAATATTTTTCAATATTTTTTTTCTTTTCGTATATGACGACAGGTGGAAAAAAATCAGTGGTACATGAACGATTTTTTGAAAACTGATCTTTTATAAACAGTTATAAAGTAAGAAAAAATATTTTTTTAAATATTTAATATTAACTTGGGGCATCGAAAATGCATGTTTTTAAAAAAAAATAATAAGAAACTTTTTTTTTGAGGTGCTGTTATCGACACAGATGACTTCGAAAATACGCAAAAATACGCAAAAATACGAAAAAAAACATTAAATATTGAAAAATCCCTCGCGGGCTCTTAAACAGTTCGCACAAATTGTTCGTCGCAGTTTTATTTAACTTGATTTATTGTAATGTTTAATATTATATTGGGGAGTAAGTTCAACCGTCAAACAGTGAACAAGTCAAAATTTTGCTCCTCCAAAAATCCAGATAACTAAACATAAACAGCCTTACTAAAAAAAAAACCACAGCGCGACCGATTAACTGTGTTATTGCAATAACATAAGCAAAGCTCGTATACACTAAAAGACGTTTTGTTACCAATAACGTTTCTTACGTGTTCACGCTGTTAAAACGCATTGAAGATGTGGCAACGTTGTATATGGTTTTAATTTACTAGGAAACAATGTTGTTTTAATTTTTCTCCGCAAGGGGCATTATTGGCGCGCTTATGCATTAGTTCGTCGGCCCGCGACAGTCCGCGATGACAAAACAGCTCGGTGTGTTTTATGGCGGGATATTGAAAATTTTGTGATTTTACTTAATAATTTCTATTGTAGTGACGAATTTACTCTTCTGTTCACATAATTGATATATTTACCATGTTATTTGTGTGGTTTACATCAGTTTAATCAAGTTATTGTACAAACGCCGTACTTTCAAAGTTGAACTGTCAGAATATTGTTTTTTATAGGTTACTTAAAAGATAAAATTTTCATTTTAAGATCTTTATTTTAAGAGAATTTCTTAAAAGTGATAATTTTTTATAATATTAAAATCTAATACATGTGTTCGTAAACGTATCAAAAAAATTAACGTCTTTAGAGATGCAAGAAATCTGTTTTAAATTTCGGTATTATTTCTAAGTTATTTTTTTGGCAATAAAAAAAAATTTGAAATTTTTTATTATTTTTTTATTGTATACACGATGAAAAAGTGAGGTGACAGTTTCCTTCCAAATTTATTACACAAAAGGACTGTGTTTTTTAAATTTTGATTTTATTTAAATTTCTCTACATTTTGGTCAAAAATGTTGTGGGAGGAAATTTTTTTCCGAGTTTGAATCTTAAAATACGGCAGTTTTTGAAAGCTAAAGTGTATTTCAAATACTCAAATCTAAAAGGTAATTTTATCTAGTTTTCATAAATGGTATTTGTTTTTACGACACCTTAAAAAATAAGAAATATATAGAACATTAAAAATACTATGGAAAAATTACAAATATCGTTCGGACATCAATGGTTAAAACAGAGATAAACTACCCTCTCAGGCCGTGGAAACCATGTGTATTTCTTTCAAAGAACAAATTTTTAATTAGTAATGTTTTCACATCCGCGGCCGTTTGTCAATTGAATAAAATTTTCACTGGGTTTTTTAGTAAGGCTGAAAGTGTTGTATTTGTGATATTTAATTTAAAATATCGAACTAAACTATAAATATTGTCTAAATACAGTGTCCAAAAGGAATAATAAACATAATTTTGTGCTAAATTCCGTTACTCTGTGACTATAATAAATCAATTGAACTTAGATAAACCGTAATAAAGTGCAAAAAACAAAAAATCGAATAATTCTCTAAATTCAATTAATAAAAACTAAAAAACCCGTTTATAAAAGTACACCGTTGACATCTTCCGGCATAACCACTAAGCTAACAATAATATTAATCAGAATCGGAACAATATATACGCAACAAATCTCGCTCCCTGACAACAGGTTCGTGGTGAAGTGGTTAGCGTTGTTCGCTCGAGTTTCATTTTAGGCAGCTAATTCCCGAGCCAACCGTGTTCGATCCTCAGTCAAACCAAAAAAAAAATTTTTTTTCTCCTCATATTTGTTTACATATATTTAAGCACTACACCATCTCGTGCCGACAACCAAAACTAACCGTGTAAAATTTTAAATAATTTTAAAATTTTAACTAAAGTGACATCTCTGGACAAAACCATATAAAAAAATATAAATTTGTGATTTATTTGACACTAGATAAAATAAAGTATGTCTCTCACTCAAACAGAATTGAATGAGTCCGTTGTTTTGTTGCCGTGTGCGACTGACCGATTACATGATTCTCGAGCACTTCAAGATAAAATAAAGAATTTGCTATCTATCAACATTTTAAGCAAAGAAAAGCGGACAACCCTAATGAACTACGTCAATGGCATTATGGATCACCTGGAGGCTATGGCGAAAGAATATACCTCTTCACCCAAACCATTGGATATGGTTTTCGAATCCATCAAATCGCTCTCAACCAACATTAACGAAATCAAAGCCAAACTAGACCATAATATGACATACGCAAATATTACAGCCAGGCCGAGAACAACGCAACAGACTCACGCGGTAGTGATCAGTTCAGATGACCCGGGGAAGAAATCTGATGACTTGGACCAGCTTATAAAGAAGCATGTTGATGTTCGATCCCTTGGCATTGGTGTAACGGACATGCGAAAAACTAATAACCAAAAACTCGTTTTTAAGATGGCCTCATTGCAAGATAAAAACAATTTCAAGGCGGAATTGAGCAATGGACTTCAGGGACAAATCACAGTCACTGACGGTAAGCAACTCAATCCGCTCTTAATCATAAAAGGGATGATAAAAGGTGCTTCTGACGATGACCTACTTATGGGGAAACACATACATTACGTACTTAAACGACTTACAAATAATACAGAACAAAGTTATTAAAAAACTCTTCAACTATAACCCAGACACTCCCACAAAAAAAACTATACCAGGAAATGAACCTTTTGAAAATAAGAACATTGTACGAATATAACATATGTCTTTTAATCTACAAAATACAAAATGGACTTATACACACAAACACAACATTTATAAAAACATCACAAGTACACGAACATTGTACTAGACAACACAATAAATTGTACGCAAATACTGTCAAGACTGAAAGTGGCAAGAGAAGTATTGGTCACGAGGGAGTTCATATATATAATCTCCTTCCAGATAGCCTAAAAACGGAAAATAACATAAAAACCTTTAAAAAAAACTATTTAAACTCAAAATGTTGGAACAAAATTAAAAATATTATTCTTATTACTGTACTATATATATATGCTCTGTATTTAAGTTAAGAAAGCGAAATACTATGTTTCTTTTAACTTAATAATAAAAAATAAAAATAAAAAAAGTCACTCAAAAATCAAAACAAAGATTGCGGTCTAGATTTCACACAGAATTTAAAAATTAAATATAAAAAAAACCACAGGAACAAACTTCTATGCAACATTTTCCTTGAGGCGTCTCCAAAAAATTGGATATCTTTAATTAACGCTGGACGAATTAACGTAGGGTATCAACGTCTTATGGTCGAAGATCAATCACCATTGATGCAGTGCTACCAATGCCTAGGTTTTGGTCACTCCCAACGTTTTTGCACAGAGAAGCTTAGTTGTGTTCACGGTGGTGAATGCCATAAATATGACACGTGTCCCAACAAGGCCAAAGAACCAACGTGTTCAAACTGCAATGGAGGTACTAGAAACCACCGGGCAACAAATCCAGATTGCCCTCTCTGGAAGCTTATGGATGAGCGTTTCAGAGAAAGGGTAGACTACGTGAAAATGTTTAATATTCAAGAATACACCACCAAAAATTCCTGTATGCGTATTATGTATATGAACGCTAGAAGCATCAGAAACAAAATTGACGAAATAGAAGAAACCCTAAAAAACATTACAGAAAAGGTACATATTCTCGTGATAGCGGAAACCTGGCTGCGAAAAGGAGAAGAAACTTTTTTCAATATTACTGACTACGCTGGAATTTTTGCTTCCCGTGAGCTCGACCGAGGAGGAGGAGTCGCCATCTACATGCATAACACACTAAGTAATAAGAAAATAGAAAAATGTTGCAGTGAAAATACTTTTCTTGGAATTACGATCACGGCAAAAAATATTAAACCTCTCAATTTGTATGTTTTTTACCGTAAGCCCAACTCAAACATAACAGATTTTTTGACTCTTTAGAAATAATATTAAATAAAAACAAACAAGACACATTACTTTTTGGAGATTTTAATATCGATATTTCAAAAGAAACTGATATTGCACGGAAATATGTTCACACCTTAAAATCGTACAACTTTTATGTGTGTAACACGATGTTTCCCACAAGGGTAACAAATAACACCAGCTCGTTGATAGATCATATTATCACAAATAGAACAAATGTTTCTGGGATAATTTCAAATATTGATGATCCCCTTAGTGACCATAATATGCTGATATTGGATTATGAAAACTCTCTGAAAAACCTCCCCAATAACAGATCCCCAAAAAACCTCTCAAACGCTTACAAAATAAATTATCAAAAATTAAATACGTCACTTAAAACTTGTAAATTTACCCGTTCGCCTGACGACGTAAACCAAAATTATAATAATTTCGCTGACTATCTTCAAAATGCTGTAAACTCATGAAAAACAAAAGTAAAAACTAATATAGGAGACAAAAAACTGAACAATACTACATGGTTTGATTCTCAGCTTGATTCACTTATTAAAGAACGAAATAGCATATTTAAACTTTGGAAACAAAATCAAGGAAGTATTTCTTTGACAATAGAAAAAAATAAAGCTCGTAATACTGTGAAAAATTAC
The DNA here is from genome assembly GCA_929108145.2 of Limnephilus rhombicus. Classification (NCBI taxonomy): domain Eukaryota; kingdom Metazoa; phylum Arthropoda; class Insecta; order Trichoptera; family Limnephilidae; genus Limnephilus; species Limnephilus rhombicus. The sequence continues at coordinate 868,513 of OV815275.1, forward strand.
AGAAGATATATTAAAACTATGTATTATACAAAATTGCTTAATGAAAACATGAATAAGCCACAACGAACCTGGAAAACAATCAACTCCATTCTCTCAAATAGCTCGCGAAATCCAAAAATAACTTGTAAATCTCTAGTCATAAATGACGAAGAAGTAAAGGGACCAAAGGAGATTGCAACTGCATTTAACGCATTTTTTCTCTCAGTTGGGGAAAGTCTAGCATCAGTAATAAAAACTTCAAAAACTGATGTGAACACGATCTACACGGAACCTCAAGCAAAACAATCTTTTAACATGATCAGGACAAGTAAAAATGAAATCCTACGTGTCATATCTAACCTTAAGTCCAAAGCGGCAGCTGGTTCCGATGGGATAACCTCTCTCCTTCTCAAAAATTGCAAGGAGGAACTGGCGGATGACCTTGTATTCTTAATAAATCTCTCTCTATCAAAAGGTATCTTTCCAGACAAACTAAAAATTGCGAAAATAATTCCTATTCATAAAGACGAATGCAAAAAAAATGTCCAAAATTATCGTCCAATCTCTATACTTCCAGCTATCTCTAAAATTTTTGAATGTATCATTAAAGAAAGACTATTGAAATATCTCGAACACAACAAAATTCTCACGTCAAAACAATACGGTTTCAGACGACGATCTAACACTAAATGTGCAGCTTTTGATTTTATATCAAATATACAGAAACATATTGATCATGGGGATTTTACGGCGGCAATATTTATTGATCTAAAGAAGGCGTTTGACTCGGTGGATCATAACGTATTGATCGAAAAAACTGAAACATTTGGGTATTGTTGGTACTCCTCTGGAACTTTTCCGATCTTACCTATCAAATCGCTTTTCGGCAGTAGAACTGGGAGGAGAAACGAGTGAGATGGGTAAAATAACATGTGGAGTGCCACAGGGATCAATTCTTGGACCGTTGCTATTTCTTATCTATGTGAATGACATAACAAAGTGGGGTATTAAAGGAACTCTACAACTCTATGCGGACGATACAGTAATTTTTTACAACAGACTGAACCTAGCGGAGCTTGAAACGGAAATGAATGCTGATATTTCTAAACTCACAAGCTGATTAAGAATAAACAAACTAACTCTTAACGTAAAAAAAACTCATTATATACTTTTTGGCAACAAGAAAAATATCAGCCTCAATATCAAAGTTGGTGATAACTGCCTCGAAAAGAAAATGAGCACAAAATATTTGGGCCTGATCGTAGATTTCCAACTTTCGTGGGATCTCCACATAAATCATGTAAAGGAGAAAATTACACCCATAACTGGTGTACTTTATAGACTCCAAGGATTACTACCCGTAACTTTATTAACATCAGTGTACTACGCCATGGTACATTCACACCTTTCTTATCTCTGCTGTATCTGGGGATTTGCCTCAAAGAAATTGATAGCTGATCTGCAGGTGGTTCAAAACCGAGCTCTCAGAAATGTTTTTGGACTTCCATGGGACACTCATGTCAGAGACATCTATTTAGTTTTCGGTATTCTTCCAATCACAGTCCTTCCTAAACTTGAAATCACAAGCACCATCCTACAAATTACCCAACAATCAACTCACACTATCATCAAGCCACTTTACAATCAAGACATCCACACTCACAATACTCGAAATAGCAATAAAATCCGCATACCTCAAACACACACTACAAAATATGGGATAAAATCTCTGAACTATGTTGCCTATACACTATATAATTCGCTACCAGATATGTACAAGGGAATCCAGCAAAATAAAAAAATCGGAGTAATGCTTTAAAAGAATATTTTTTAAGTATGTATAAGGATGAAACTTTGTAATTTTCTTGTCATGTTCAATTGTCTTGTTTCTTTTCTCTTCTTTTCTTTTCCATTAAGTTGTAATCATCCATATCTGTATAACCTTGTTCCCTTTTTCTTTAATTGTTTTCCATTGCTGTTTATTCTACTCAACCTGTATTTTATTTTTCTTCTATATTGTATGTGAATCTTATATTTTAACATCCAAATTCTTATGTAAAATTTTAACTATTTCCTCCCACCCATGATTTGTATGTTCCTCCTGTCCCAAAATGAGTTCTGTAACTCATCGGGATCGCTCTAGCAAGAAATAAAAACAATAAAAAAAAAATAAAAATAAATATTTTGTTCTATGTTATTGGCAAATATTACACTGTTTAAAATATTTCACGGTTTTACGCAAGAATATACAGGTGGTTTTTTCTTGAAAAACTACTTGTATTTTCTTAAAAAATATTCACTTTTATAACTTTTGGTATAAATTCTGTGTATGTATAATCCTCGATAGCTTAAAAAATATTATTTTATAATCTATGTAAAAGCTCCTACAATATAACAACAATAAATAAATAACTTATTTAGCACAATTGAAATAACAATATACAAATTAACCTAAAAACAACAACAGCATTTTGAAGTCCGTTTGACTTATTAAACTTTTAAACTGTTTTTTTTTTATCAGCCTTCCCGGTAGATAACCGGAAAAAAAATAATACGGAGCGAAAGCTCTTGCAAAACACTTTATGTAAACACAACTTTTCGTATTTAAATTGGAATAAAAAATTACTAACAAACTGAAATACGAGGAGTGAAAAAATAATACAGCCGCACCGTAGGTAGGTGAACTGAACTGTCTTCAAAACCAATGTTCATTCCTTTCTCTCCTCAAAAAGACCCTCCACACAGCATCCCAGATGACGTAGGCCCTGCGGGAAACTATTTTCCTCAAGGCCTCCTGTGTGGAGTTAATGTAAAAAAAAAATTACACTGTTGCCAGATGTAAAATGCATTTTAAAGCGTGACCTCGGAAGAAAGATTATTAGTAATAGTTCGTGTTTTAGTGTATACGGGGTTTATTCATGTTGCTGCAGCATTACAGGTATCGGCCGTGAAAGTTTTTTTTTTAGTAAGTCTTTTTTTTTACATTAACGCCACACAGGAGGCTCTGAGGAAAATAATTTCCCTCAGGGCCTATGTCATCTGGGATGCTGTGTGGAGGGTCTTTTTGAGGAGAGAAAGGAATGAACATTGGTCTTGAAGAGACCCATGTTGAAGGAAGGAGGAAACACAGAGGCCGGCAAATCATTCCACAGCCGAGGTGTCGAACACAAGAACGAGTCAAAGAAACGACCTGTTCTCATGTGATAAATGTCAACTGTGTACAAATGTTGGGCACGCGTTTTGCGTGTTTCCCGACTATGCACCGGTGCCGAAGGGATCAATGATGCTAGTTCCTCGGAGCATCTTCCATTGTAATACCGGTAGAACAAGGATAGCATTCCCACCCGACGCCTGTGCTCTAAAGATTGCAATCCGTCTGTTAAGATGGGAGAATTTATCAAACGGACCGCCCGTTTCTGCACAGAGTCGAGGGTATTTTTCAGGTAGTTTGGAGCTCCAGACCAGAGGTGGCTGCCAAATTCAACCGTGGGGCGCACTTGCAATTTATACAGGGTTAGCAGTTGTGCACTATTAAAGTATCTGCGGGCCCTGTACAGTACGCCCAGTTTTTGGGAAGCTAACTTTTCTCTGGCTTCGATGGAACCCCCATACCTGAGCTGGTCACTTAGGGTTACACCAAGCTTATCAATGGAGGGCCTGTTCAGAAGATTGATACCGTTGAAAGATACTAGATTTTCATTTCGATCCCTTTTAGAGGTAATCAGACAAGATTGGGTCTTTGAAACACTAAATTCAACGAGATTATTTTTACCCCAAGGGAAAACGCTCTCGAGGTAACCGTCCATTCTTTGCTTCAAATCCCTACGAGCTGTTGGAGTTTGTGAGCCCTTTGGGGGCTTGTCAAACAAAAAGCTATCATGGACTGTACAGATGACAATCCGCGTAACAATGAATTGGTCCACATGAATTGGTGCACATGAAAAAAGGTCGTTGATGTGCAACAAAAACAAAGTTGGAGACAGAACCGATCCCTGTGGGACGCCAGCATTTATCAAGTGTGAGGAAGAGTTGAAACCATCGGCTACCGTCTGAATCGACCTCTCCCTCAAGAAGTCGGCAATCCACGTACACAAGGATGCGGAAAGTCCGTAAGAAGGCAGTTTGTTGACAAGTCCTCGGTGCCAAACCCGGTCAAAGTCCTTGGAAATGTGCAGTGCAACCTTTTGGGTCTCACCGAAACGTTCCAGGCATTGCCCCCAAACATGCGTCACATACGCGAAAAGATCACCGCACGAGCGGTTCCGCCGGAATCCGTATTGACAGTCGTTAATAATTTTGTTCTTCTCGAGGTATGTGAGCAGTTTGTCGTTGATCACTTTTCCACCACCTTAGACAGAACTGATGTGATCGCTATGGGGCGGTAGTTGGTTGGGTTGGAGCGGTCACCCTTCTTTGGAATAGGATGGATAACCGCTTATTTCCAACCAGAGGGCACAGAGCCAGTCTTCAGGGACATTTTAAAAAGCTTCGTCAAAATCGGAGCTATTTCTGCAGCGCACCTCTGCAGTACCAGGGCAGGTATTCCGTCAGGCCCACTAGCTTTATTAACATCAAGCCCTCGTAAAACATGGAGTACTTCCCGATGCCGGATCCTCAGCTTTTTCATACAAAAACCGCAGTGAGGAACCGATGTCGGGACAGCACCTTGGTCATCGAGGGTTGAGTTATCCGCAAACATTTCACCTAATAAGTTTGCCTTTTCGGTGGCGGTGTTTGCTAGTGAGCCGTCAGGTCTGGTGAGAGGTGGCAGACTGGATTTGCAGAAATTGTGACCTATTGAGCCCGCAAGCCACCAGAATTGCCGGCTGCCATGCGAGCATGCAGCCAGCTTTCTGCTGAACTTCTGGTCGTGCTCCAATTTTGACCTATTTATGATTCTCTTGGTTTCCTTTGTCATTTTGTTGTAAACTGTTCTTCTTCGGATATTCTAGATGTGTTGTAGGCTCGGTAAGCCGCATTTTCGCCGTCGCCGTCGCACTGCTTCAGCGCATTGTCGACTGAACCACGGCTTTGAGTCTACACCAGATTCCTTAACAGTAGATTGGATGAAGGCTGTTGATGTTTAGTCGAGAAAATCCTACTATTTCACATTTAAAGATATTTCTATTTATGTCTACTTCCATTGCACCAAATTCACAATTTGTTGATGTTGTCTTAAAGAATATTTCAAAAGTAAATATTTTGAATTTTGTTAGACTTATGTGCATGCAAATACAAATGCATTTTCATAGCATTTTAAAACATTCCGGAATTTTCAAGACACCTCTAGAATTCCATGTTCAAACCTCTTCTCGGAAAGTCTACGAGTCGAGGAAACTGAATGTCTAACCAAATAACTGCACAAAATTCCTCCGGTTTTTTGCGCAGATATAAGGCAGAAAAATGTGCACAGCGGTACGTGCGTATTGCAAACGTAATGCATATTTCTGTGCGGCGTGATTTGATAGGTGGATTGTTTGTTTTGTCTAACGCAACACGGTCAATTATTATATAAACAGTGATGTGCAGTGCACAGTGCTGGGGTGGGTAGGTGGATATTTTTTTTTTTTATATGAGCTCCACACAGGAGGCCCTGAGGAAAATAATTTCCCTCAGGACCTATGTCATCTTTGAGGATGCTGTGTGGAGGGTTTTTTTAAGGAAAGGAAGGAGAGGAGAGTTCTGGGAAGGAAAAGGGTTTAAGGGGTGGGTAGGAATCTGAGGTTCAGTATGTCCTGGTCATCCGCCTCCAAGACTTAGACAAACCTCACCCCATGAACCCGGGCACCCCTGCTAAATCACCAAACGTAGCGAACCACTTGGGGTGACCTATGGCAGAGGTGTTGGTTATCCAATAAAGGTTCCCGGGGCGGCGGTACCCATTCCCGCCTCCCAAATAGATATGGGGATGGGTAATCGGAAAAGTGCCTGTGATAATCACACAACAGCACATTCAATGAGCCGTATTGTACTAAAGTGGTAGTTCAATAAACTAAACAACAATAATGGAAAACTGCACAATAATGCCAGTCGAATGAGTAGGTATATTTACTTTCTACATGATTGCCGGCTTTGGATGATGTGTCCACGTAATTGCGATGCAACTCTATTTGCACTTCTGTGTTTGAAACGATGGATATTTAAATATGTGTGCACCTTCCTATTACTTCCATCTATTCAACGAATTTATACGGAGTCTCGTAATCAATTGGGTAAAACGATTTGGAAGAAAGTGTACTTATAGGGCAGCAGACAGCTTATAGTGTAATGCTGATGACACCACATATTATAAAACGGACAATTAAGTCCTGCTGCTGATAACTTATTTGTTTTGTTTTTAAAGTGCTCTCTTTCTTTAATATGCGTCGTATGTAAAAATGGTTACAATGAGAACCCGGCAACAGGTTTATACATATTCTTATTGTTATCATGTCATCTCGTACTGTGGATATCAATTAGACTGCAAAACAATGTATAATGCACATGTATCACATCGGGGGCAGTATCGGCACAAACTTTCAACATCTGTTCATATTTTAAACGAAACGAAGGATAAAACTTGAAAAATAATGTGTATGTATTGAAGGAATATGGCACGCGGCGGGTCTGCGGTCTGCAGTCTGCAGTCTGCAGTCTGCATGTTGCCGCGCTGAAGAAGTCAGGTTCGAAAACTAAAACTTGATTGCCATGAAAGAATGGCGACCATTTTTTTCGTATCGAATTTTCAGCAATGGATTTGATTTTTTTTTTTATAAAGATAAACATTCACGACAATATTTGAAAATCTCCTACTACCACCACAGTAAGCGGAAAGTGTTGAGGTGTTGTTATGTGTAACACATATAGCGTCGAAAACGTTTGAAAATTCGCAACGTTCCCCTAGGTTGAGAAGCCTAGGCCAGCCTAAAGTCCATAGCTCACAGCTAGAGGAGTGCTGGAGGAGCCTATATAAGGGCCAGCTAGCTTCTTTCGCCCCCTTCTTCCCACCGAGAGTTAAATACTACACACGATGTAAGGTGACCCGTTTCACACGGCCAGGGGCCCTGGCCTTGGCAAAGTTCGTGGTCGTTCGTGCTTTGAGATATACCCGCAGTTAAATTCCAAGTGCGTGTTGCTGTACCCGTTGCTGTCCCGAGAATCTTCCCGTAGAGACGAACCTGAACGCAGTCTGGTTTTCCATCAGGCGACGTTGAAAACCAGGCTCCCGATTCCTGCCCACGCTGCAGCCGTTCCATCACGTTAAGGTAGCTAACTCTTATCAGTTTGATTGAGCCATTAACGTCCAGACTAGTTTCGTAACAAAGCCATACAAGAAGTGTTTAACAGGCCTTAAAAAGCTATATCTTTAATATGATTCACCTTGTAACCCTTGTCAATAAATGCTTGTATGTTAAAATAGCGTTTCATTCACATTGACTACTTGTGGAGAGCGAGCCGATCCCATAACCCTGAGAAAGTTCATGCTGTTGAGTTATCCGTTCTATCCGCTCACCGTACTTCCAATCTTTTAAACGTAACAGTGTCTTGATGGAGGACTTAGTCAGTCGAGGAATAGAACACGCGACGACTGGGTGGGACCCAAACGCGATACTAAGTGAGCCACTGACCGGTCAAATGCAAATCGTTTACTTTTCTGTATCGGACAACTAAAAAAGCTTGTAAGGGGCCATCCATAAATAACGTCACACCTTAAGGGGGGAGGGGAGTAGAGAAGTGTGACATTGTGTCGATGGGTATGGGGGATCATGAGCTTTGTGATGTCACATGCGACTGCTACAAACATAATTTTCCTTATCCCATTACGCCCCCTCCATCGTGGTATCCAATTACACCCCCCCCCGTCGGGTCGTTGTATCCCATTACGCCTCCTCCGTTGTGATATCCCATTACGCCCCCTCCGTCGTGGTATCCCGTTACGCCCCCTCCGTTGTGGAAAATGTAACTGTGACAAAATTAAATGTTGTCGAAAAACTTCACAAATATGACGATATGTCATGAATCACGAAAAAAAATCATGAAATTCATGGGACTTAATTTATGGATGGCCCATGAAATACATGAAACGTTATAGTTAAAATAATAAAGGAAATTTCTGTTTTCACATTTCTCCGAAGACTCATCAACAGGTCCTTGTCACCGAATATCATTAAATAAATGTCTAGGTAATTTTATATAATTATTCCATTTATTTTAACCAATTAGTCTCGGCCTCGAGCCTACATTATCGGAATTTCAAAATGTTATTAATATTGCAATAAAATTTAAAAAAATGAAGTATTTATTTGGATTTTATGGTAGGTATTACATAAATATTTTAAATGCAAGCATATATATATATATTTTAAAATGATATATATATATATATCATTTTAAAATAGGTCATCTTACGTTTTTTGTAACTAAAATTACTGATGCAAAAAAAAATAAAAACATATTTTATATGGAACGACAAAGAAGAGCAATTGACATACGGGCCGGAATGCTCTCAAGGCGGTTCTACCACTGTAGCGACGATGTCAGAAAATTACTCTTCAAGACATACTGCACTGCCCTGTATACATCTGAACTGTGGACGCAATACCCAGCAGCGCAATGAGACAAACTGAGGGTGTGCTACAACAATGCAAACAGGCAACTTATGCAAGTACCGAGTTTCTGCAGTGCCTCCACGATGTTTACCGAGGGGAGGGTGCACGCATTTCCAGCCTTACTTCGCCACCGACTAGCCAGCTTCTGGAGCAGAACACGGACTTCAACCAATATCATTGTCGTGGCTGCATCCGAGTGGCTCAGTTCCCCAATAAATGAGCCATGGATGCAGATGATGAGGCGACCACCCTGATGGACAATCCTAAAATATCTTTTTATTTTTTAATTCTGTTTAATTATTATTTATTTAATTTTGTGCTTTTTTTTTGTTATTTGTGTGATGAATTTTGTTTTCATGTTATGTTTTAATTAGGTACCTACCTAATATGTAAACATTTTTTTCTTCTTTTATAGTTTATAGTTGTTTATGTAATATAGCAAACTGGGATTGCACTACCCTCCCAGTCCTGCTGAAATAAAAAAACTTAAATAAATAAATAAATATCGGCGATAGTAACACGCGGAACAGTCAATTTATCAGAATTTCGCCGCATTTGGTATGCAACTCAAATATAAAGGCTTCACTCAGTACACTGAGATCTGATAAATCTGCAACATGTTATTTGAATTTATCGTATATTCTGAACAAAAAACTGGATTAAATTAAATCTCTACGCGGCGATTTAAAACTACACTAATAAAAATGGATTTTCTTTGATTCTGGCAGCACAAACATAGTCTTCTAACTAACTAAAAACTTCTTTTGAAATGGGTCAGCAGATGAATCCATAACTGGAATTTCACATTCTGAACACAAAACTGGTTTTAAGTTAAATCTGCATGCGGCAAATCAAAATTAATAAATCACTCAGATGAAAATGCTTTTTATTTATTCTGGCAGCACATTTATAGTCTGGCCACTAGAATTTTGTAACTGCACTTTGAATAAGAGAATGTTTTCCTTTGAAATGTGTCAGCAGATGAATCCACAACTGGAATTTTACATTCTGATCACAAAACTGGTTTTAAATTGAGAGTTTTGTGAGTCACCAGCTTTGATTAGTATTACTTTCATAATATGCGTATGGTTTTCCTACGAATTATGAATTTTTAGGAGGGGCGGGGAGGGGGGAGGCGGCCGAGCCCGGCTCCCCATTTTTTTTTTACACTATCTCCACACATAGCAAATGGAAAAATGAGGAAAATAATTCCCATCAGGGCCTATGTCATCTTTGGGGATGCTGCGTGGAGGGTCATTTTGGACTCGCATGCAGATTAACTCTTAGGTTAAAACCAGTTTCATGTTTCGATTGTTCTGTCAAAATTCTAGTAGCGGATTAATCTACTGACGAATTTTGAAGAAAATCGTTCTAATATTTCTAGTGGAGTTAAAAATTTTGTTTAAAATCATTCTTCAAAATTCGTATTTTGTAGGAAAACCATGCGCTTATTATGAGAGTAACATTGATTAAAGCTGGGGACTCGATAGCAAATTCACGCTCAATTTAAAACCAGTTTTGTGTTCAGAATGTAAAATTTCCGTTGTGTGTTTATCTGCTGACACATTTCAAAGGAAAAAATTCTCTTATTCCAAGTGCGTTTATAAAATTTTACCTGCAGACTCTATGTATGTGTCGACAGAATCAAAGAAAAAAAAAAATTTTCATGTTTTGAGTGTAGTTTTAATTCGTCACATATAGATTTAATTTAAACCAGTTTTATATTCAGAATTTAAAACTTCTGTTGTGGATTCATGTGCTGACACATTTCGAAGCAAAACATTCTCTTATTCAAAGTGCAGTGACAGAATTCTATTTGCAGACTATGTAGATACTGCCAGAATCAAAGAAAAACAATGTTCAAGTTGTGAGTGTAGTTTAATTCACCCCATACAGATTTAATTTAAACCAGTTTTGTGTTCAGAATATAACGATAAATGAAATGACAAGTTGCAGATTCATCGTGTACCGAGTGAAGATTTTACATTTGAGGTGCATGCTAAATGCTGCAAAATTCTGAAAAATTGAGTGTTCCGTGTGTATTATTTTGGGACTGTTACGCAGAATCAATCTTAAGTTAAAACCTGCCTTATGTTCTAAACACAGTGTAAAAATTCGAGATGCTAAATCCTATTACATGGATACCATGAGATACATACTAGATTTCCGAGAGCAGTTATAAATTTGTAGTAGAATTTATAACATGACTTTTATTGGAATAATACTGGTAATGTGATATAAATATCGGCATAAAATGGAGTCGTAATAAAAAAAAGGATTTCTACCTCCCTCTCCCCCACGGCGCTTGAAAATCTGCTGTTAAAGAATCTAAATAGGGGGGCGGCGAAATTTACCTCCGCCCCGAGAGGCTGACATCCACGCTACGCCACTGAATATCACGTGTTCCGTTGGAAAAGAATCTGCAAATTTTTTAGTCATTTAATATAAATATCACTATGATCGATGGAATTATTAAACGGATAATTGGTGAATTCCACCAATTTCACAAATTTCTCTAAATCACTAAAGCCATTTTTGAAGTCTGATATCACTGCCTTAATTTCTGCTGTGTACTTGTCACTAGTAAAATTGTAATATTTTATTACATATTTTTTTACAAATTATAATTATAATAATATCTACATACTTGCCACGCCATAACGGTAATCATTTGAAATTCCATCGATAGAAAAAAAATCGCAAAATATTCTCCGTAAATTATTAAAAATAGGTATTTTCTGTTATTTTACAAGTTGTATGAAACGTATGAAAAAATTCAGTGTTTCTTAAGACATTACTATATAAGACATTTTCCACGAGATTTTAGCTTTATTTTACACGAGTCATGTTTTATTAAACATTTTGACAATTTTCGCTTAATTATTATCATTTTTAATATTAGCGCGCTCCCTCTAACATTCGTGTTTACTATGAAATTATTATTTACATGTGAAATTTTTAATTTTTCGAAGATAACTTCTTCGGAAAGGTTTTCACTTTGTGATGACATTATTTATTTTAAGAAAAGACAAACAACTTTGTTTACATCACTTTTATTTGTACACAATCTACATGTTTCGTGAACGATGTTCACATCATCAGGATCAAATGTATACTAAACTATGATTAATATTTTTGCGAGGAAGACATTGTTAGTGTTAAATCCCTCGCTAGGTGGCGTCGAGACAAATTATGACTGCATTTATTGGGGAAATACTTAAACTTGTTAAATATTAATTATTATTTTTTTTAATTTATAAACTAACGTTTAGACAAGATTTTTATGCATGCGAGGAAGACATTGTTAGTGTTAAATCCCTAGCGAGGGATTTAACACTAACAATGTCTTCCTCGCAAAAATAAAGTTGGTTGTTTTCAGGTGGAAAAAATATAACAAGCAGTAATTGTTGAATGAAACACTAGTATATATTGAATTATTTGGCGGGTATTTGATAAGCCGCCATAGCTCAGTGGTCAGAGCATTCGACCGGCAATCGGAAGGACACGGGTTCAAGTCCCGTTGGCGGCAAGTATCTTTTCTCGGAAGATTTTTCAATGTAAATGAGTGTCTCAGGCTAACAATTATTGCTTGTAATAATAGTTTATAAATTAAATTGTAAATACTGTAATTACTTTCATGTAGGTAAAACAAATAGAAACTTTGAAGTAAGGGTTAAAGAACATCTCAGGGCATTAAATGGCAATAGCGAATCTGAGTTCGCAGATCATTTAATAAAAAATGATCATAATTTTGACAAAAACCATGGACTTAAAATATTACATACGGGTTATACGGCATCACAGATAAATAATTTAGAGATTTTAGAAATTAGGAAAAATGTAAATAATAAAGCAGACTTAATTAATAAGCAACAATTTTTTATAAACCCTCTTTTGAACATTTTCCCACTTAACCGGTATTTCCCTGCTAATGACTTTGAAATCCCAATTGTCCCCTCAATCTTACCCCTTCTCCTTCCTCCTACCCCTTCGTCCCATATTTTTTTATTTTATTTTATATTTTTTATTAACGCCCTAGTGGGCTTTTACAAGAAAAGAAGCAAATATATAATTAACAATATTAATTACATGTATTATATAAACAATAAAACAGAATAAATATGAATGCAATCGACTCGTTAGGTAAAGAATATTACAACATAAAAAATAAATGAAATGAAATAGTACAAATTGTACTTACAAAAAACTAAAACAATTCAGCTTTAAATATTTATACATTTTACAGCGCCCTTGAGGTGATTTTCCACGAAAACGGCGCTATATAAATTAGCCAATTATTATTATTATAAATATTATTAACAATAATAATAAGACCTGACATAGAACAAAGTATAAATAGAACTGCAAAAATATTATAAAGTAAGTATACATTTTACTGGTGAGGTTAAGATGAGAAAATATTTTATGAGAAAAACAAAAAAATAATAAAAGTTAATTATTAGCAGATAGAATCGAGATTAGATGATTTTTGAGACATTCAAAACTGTCAATACTAAATATATCTATAGATTCGCAGTATTTATTCGCAAGGTTATGGATTCTTGGAATTGGTGATTATATAGAGTAATTAGTGTTGAGTTTATTGTTGCATTTAAAAATATCTTTACTACGAGTTTGTCTAGCGGGTATGCTAGTGCAAATTAGTTCCAACAAATTAGGGCTATCAATTAAAGATTTTATAATTTTGTATAAAAATAATAAATCAATTAACACTCTTCTATCTGATAACTTGAGAAGTCTGGTTTCAGCGCGAAAGTAATTATAATTTATAAATTCGATTGGAATTTTCATTTTAAAATTGATGTACCGAAGAAATTTGTTTTGTACCTTTTCCAATGATTGAGAATGAACATTGTTGTATGGTGACCATACAGAGGAATTGTATTCTAATCTGCTTCGTACTAGTGAGCAATACAGATGTTTTAATGTTAACATACTTTTAAAATTTGCCCCCATTCTCAAGATAAAACCTAGTATTCTCATTGCATCGCTTGTTATTACATTGAACTGTAGACTCTTGTGGAATATAACACCAAGATCACGAATCTGCGATACACGAAGAAGATTAACACCATTCATATCATAAGAAAAGTTAAAAGGATTTTTACCTCTGTAAAAACTAATAATCTGGCATTTACCAATATTTAGCTGTAAATTATTGACAGAACACCACGCGCATAGTTTGTTCAGGTTTAACTGCAGAATGGCGCGATCGTCATCGTTTCTAATTGTTCTGTAAATCTTCAGATCATCAGCAAATAATAGGACTTTGACATTACTAAAAATATTAACTATATCGTTTATGAATAGGCAAAATAATATCGGGCCCAAATGAGATCCCTGTGGTACCCCACTCGAGGCAGCAAATGTATAAGAAGTAAACGAATCAACTTTGACCGCTAAGTACCTTCCCAATAGATAACTCTTAAACCATTCCAAAATACTCCCTCTCATTCCCAACAACTTCAGTTTTCGTAATAAGAGTCTGTGGTTAACCTTATCAAATGCCTTACTGAAATCAGTATATATGGAATCAGTTTGATTTGATGAAGTCAAGGCATTAACAATGTCATTCGTGTATAATATTAAATTGGACAGGGTTGATCTTCCTTTGATAAATCCATGTTGAAGCGGTGAGATGGTTTGATTGATTTGGGATATCAATTTGTCTAGTACCAGTCTTTCAAAGAGTTTGGGTAATGTAGACATGGTGCATATTGGCCTATAGTTTGTTACGTCGCTCTTATTTCCTTTTTTAAAAATGGGTGTCAAAAGACTAAACTTCCAAAGGTCAGGGAACACACCTGATGAGAGTGACTTTGTAAATAACTTATGTATGGGATACGATCCTGTATGCATACAATTAACTAAGAATCTGGGTGGAACTTTGTCAGGTCCTGCGGATTTGCGGGAATCGAGACTCTTCAGCTTGGATATAATATCATCTATGGTTAGAGTACAATCAGATATATCAATAGTCTCAACTAAATTAGAGCAAGAGATATTGCTATCTACATTTGCATTAACATATATACCGCTAAAGAAATCGGCGAACAGATTAACAGTTTCCTGAAGATTTTGGGATAGTTTAGAATCGAATGACATAATACTAGGTATACAAGTACCGTTTTCTTTTTGGGATTTAACATATTTCCAAAAGAAATTTGAGTCGTTCATGATAGAGCCTTCAACATCACGTATGAAAGTTTTGTAACATTCTGCAGAGAGCTTATTGCAGTCTCCCCTCAATTTTTGAAACACGGAATAATCGATAGCCAGGCGACTTTGTTTGAATTTCTTATGAGATATTTTTTTGAGGTATATTAAGTCTGTCAGTTCTTTTGAGAACCAATTTGGGCATTGAGTTTCCCTGTAAGCCGTAAAAGGTACAAATTTTTCAATTGCAGAATTAATAATGGAGTAAAAAAAGTTAAGGTGTGCATTGATATCAGCCTCGCTATCCAAGAATGACCAGTCAATCTGGTTGAGATAGTTGGAAATTTGTACATAGTCTGCTTTTTTGAAATTTCTAGTTTTTACTACCCTTTTTTCAATAGGAATTGGTTTGAGATTAGACATGCATATTTCTGGTGGTGGATGGTAAACAACAACAGGTAATAGTATTTCAGTACTTCTTGCAACACAGATGTCAGACACATTTGACAGTGCCAAATCCAATGTACGACCACCAATATTATGAACAATATTACACTGAGTTAGTCCTAAGAAGAGAGCCATATCTCTAATTACACGAATATTAACATTAGAACAATAATTGTCAGAATTCATATTACACCAATCGTATTGAGGCAGGTTGTAGTCACCAACTAGAAGTAATTTAGTGTTAGGGTTTTAAGCACAGATTGATTCAACCTCGTCACAGTGATTGCTGTAGCTTTGGACGTCAGAATTTGGAGGTAAATATGCACATCCCACTATTAATTTACCACTAGAAGTGTTCACTTTGACAAAAAAGTGTTCACTTTGACATATGTGATCTATGTTTAATTTTTAGTTTAGTATACATTTGATCCTGATGAAGTGAACCGTTCATCCGATTGCGATGAAACTTTTGGTATTGGTTGTACGCATGCCCGCGATGGTTTCTATATATATAATTGTATTAAAAATTGCAATAGGTGGCACGCAAGCTGTTTGAAAACTGAATTTACTGGGAGTGAATACATAGAACGCGTAAGGAGTGAGGGGAAAGGGGGAGGGCGTCGTGAAATTATTTCCTCCACCATTGAGTTGTGTGCGGTGTGCGTTGTGCGGTGTGCGCATGTACCAGATGGTTTCTATATATATTGGTGAGCTTGTGTTGGTGAGCTTAGGTGGTATTATGAATTTTGTACAAAAAATTGCAATAGGCGGCACGTGAGCTATTTGAAAACTGAATATATAGAAACCGGGAAGGGGGAGGGAAACTCGGAAGGGGGATTCGCGGGAGGGACAAGCGGGAGAGGGGAGAGGGGAGTGGGGAGGGGAAGATGGAGTAGGTGGAGTGGGAACGCGTGAGGGGAAGGGGACGCCTAAGAGGATCGGGAGGCGGAAGGGTAACGGGACGAATGGGAAAGGACACGCAGGGAAATACAATTTTTTTATTAAGTGGCAAACCCACGCATGCCGGGAACTCGCTTTCATATATTAAATATTATCCTCAATTCAATTTTTGTCGTTTCATGTAAAAATAATTAATAAGAAACTTATGGTTTCAGATTTTTTTCCAAATTGCGGTTGGCAACTTTGGATTCATAAAGGCGTACATTTTAAATTTTTGAAGTGAAACTTCCATTGAAGTGAATTGGATTTCGGATGAAACGGAAAAAACGATTACTGCACCTGCGACGCATCAATTGCGCTCATCGGTCGCTTTGATTATGATGTCACTTTTAAAGGCTCCTATTGGTTGAGATGTGAAACGGAAATTACGATAGGTCTGCGCTCATTGGTCGCTTTCATTATGACCTCACTTTTCAAGTATTGGTTGAGATTGTATTGGTAAAGTTTCGCTTCTACCGCGTGTAAACTGCACTCGAATTTTTTGGTGACTTTTTTACCTTTGAATATAAAGTGTGGTATTTTGTCTTTCTACACCATTTGGTTCATATTTCTAACCATGATAGTTGGGAAATTCAACGATTTATTACAGGAAAAGCGAACAAATTAGCCTGAGGGGTTATTGCCTGTAATCTGTCTGTTCATTTTGATTACTCTTTTTTTCATTACTAGTATAATTATCGTTAAATGGCATTTAGATATCAATATTAATTTACTCACAACCTAACCTAAATAAAACAAAATAAAATAATTTAATCCTGTCAAATCTTAGTTACATAATTATTATTTCAATCCCCATTTTACTTCATTTTTAATACTTTACTTTTCATAAGATTAACCCACACTTCCTTTTGTGTATCTATATATAAAAATATAAAAATGAATCCCTGTTTCCTTTGGTCACGCGTCACACCATAACTTCAGAACGACTTTACCTATTTCATTCATCTTTTAAAAAAAGTTTTCTAATACTTTGGAGAAGGTTCTTAGGGAAAGAAAAAATTGAAAATTGCGGAGGAAATCGAATAATTTCAGAAAATTTAACGACTGTTTTAACTTCGCACGTTTGACAGTGCGCGCGTTTGATGAAATTGAATTTTGCAGGAAACTGTTTTTTTGTAATAACAGAATTGTCCGTGGAGTTTTTAAATTATAGATATTTAAAATAGGTATCTATGGTAGGTACCAAATTTGACTGATTGTTCTATATACAAAGATGAATATTTTTAATACACGAAAAATTTAAATTTGAATAAAAAAATTATAATAGGTGGCACGTGAGCTGTTTAAAAACTGAATGTACTGTGACTGAATACATGAAACGCGGGAGAGTGGTTTGTGGGACGGCGGAGCGGGAGAGGAGGGAGGGTGGGCGGGGAAGGTGGAAGGGAAACGCGGGAGGGTAGGGGATGCGGGAGGGGAACGGGGACGCACGGGAAAGGACGTGCAGTGAGAAACAATTTATTTCTTTGAATATGGCATTGCAACGCATGCCGGGAATAGAATTTATACCTATATGTACTTTTGTACGCATTTACGTACCTCCTACGCCTGTCTCAATACAGGTATATCCTAGTGAGACAGGCATTGAACAAGCACTTGTAACTAAAATTTATCAAAATAAAAAAAATAAAAAAAACAAAGGACAGTGTGTGACATAAGATGACTGTATGTGACGACCTCCGTGGTCGAAGAGTAAGGATTTCGTGTAGCGTTATCGGTGTGCGCAACTATATTTTATTTGATTAAGTTGTGTCATTTCACAATTCATTCTCCCTAGTGTAAGATCACCATTCAGGAAATGGCTTTAGCCGTGTTTAGTTACCAGATCTGATTAGTCAGTACTTCCCCACTTGCCTCTTCCCATCTCCTTCCCTCGTCGCTACGACTCACAACATGCCCCCAGTGGAGATGCCATAGTCACTGATAACTCGAGATGGTGGGGAGCAGTTCATATTAAAAATATACGTATATATATATATATCAATGAAAAACATTGAAAACAGCTTACCTGTGGGACAAGACGATCGGGTTTGAGTCAGCGTGCAGCACCGACACCATGGCCTCCGCCTTGATGAAGGATTTGATCTCATCCAGCACCACGTTCCACTCTACCTGGTCTTCTGGATCATAGGTGGTCGAGTACTCGAGGATCTGGCGGTCCAGCTCGCCCACCAGCTCCCTGACCAACTTCATCTTCTTGAGCAGCAGACAGACCACGATGAAGCGCGCGTAGTAGCGCAACTTCTTCACCATCAGGTCGGAATGGTCTTCCTTGGCTGCGCGGGAGTAGTACGCGCGGCCGCGGATGGCCGCGTAGAAGGAGTACGCCTCGTTCAGGTAGTTGGTCTCGCTGGTCCGAAGACTGCAACAAAAGGATATTTCTCTTGTTCGCCTATTTAAATCGTCTTGTTTCGATTCAAAACGAACATTACAACTTGTTCAGCCGACTATTTCTGAGGAAATCCACTAAAAAATAATGTGATTTTATAAAAATAAGTTCACAGCATCCCCAAATATGACATATACCCGGAGAGAAATTATTTTTCTCAGGACCCTTTATGTAGAATTAATGTTAAAAATAATAAAAAGGAACATATTTTGTCAAAATATAAATAACGCTGAAGTGAATATAATAATATCAGCATGTCCAATTTTTAATACGGCAAATTCTGGCGTCATCGGCCATGACAACAGATTTTAATCTAGTCTCCTGCGACAAAATGTTTTCAAACCATTCCTCAAAAACAAAAACATTGGGTAGAAGCCATGACGTTTTTTTGTTTGTTTTCCATCGGACACGGAAAAAAAATACTGTGGCCCAGTCCCAATGTTTCTTTTTTTTTAAATTTGTTGGATTAAAACAAATGTTTTGCCGCAAGAGACGTACTTTTAGAAACCCTTGACTCCACCTCTAGAATCTCTTCCTATGTTGGTATGTGAACAGGTGAACAGGCTTCGTTGAAGATATTAGTTCTAAAAATGAAATGATTCTGTGGACAGTAATGATTGTCCCCGCGACTTGAGACTTGAAAAAGTGCACTTTGAGCGGGATGAAAAAATTCTAAATTTAAATGTCGTTGTACAATGGACTTTTTCTGTCTGTTGTAAAATTATGTATTTTTAAAAAGATTGAAAATTTTGACGAAAATGTCACGGAAATTCCACATTACAAAACAAAATTCATATATTAACATTCATACAATAACATTTTATTTGAAACATCGCATGTTTTAGCAAAATTTTGTTAGAGTTTCACAAAATCAAAAGTTGAAAGACTTTAAGTCTGTGAAACTTTAAAAACAGCCTTAATATTTTTAATAAACAACACCATTTAACACAATATCTGTGCAGCATCCTGTTTCCACTACATCCGGCTTCGCGTTCGAGGAATGGAGGCGATCGCGATGGCGATGGTCATAATGCAGCATTATATTATTATTATGAGGAACCGTCGCGCGTCGAGAAAAATTGATTCGAACAATAACTTTGGTTTGTATAAATCTTATAGATAATGTTACAAAAACGTCAATGAAATAGTAAGATGACTTTATCAGACAACTTTACAGCTTTAATTTATATTTAATTGATTAATAAAGTAAGGAAAATTATTTATTCCCCACTCCTTAGTATGTTTACAAAACCTAAACTTATTATAGCGGTAAGGTCATTATTTGAAGTTCCTCTCATAATAGAGTGTCTCCTGTCTCAATTATTTTTTCTGCAATTGGCTTAAACTGTAATAAATCAATTTAAGCTTCTAAAAATTTATATTTGGTATCGTGTGAATAATTTCAAATTGGTTTAACCTCAGTTTTAAAATGGCCTTGTAAGCCGAAACAGCTGTCACAAAAAAAAACAAAATACTTGCAGAACTTCAAAATGACGTTTTTAAATTTAAATAAAAATTTTAAAATAATAATTTTAAAATCACTTTTCCTAATTATTTTGCTCATGAGCCAATTTGCTCTTGTTTTGTCAATTTGCTCTGTTATCTGAGAAGGAAGATGGATACAAACATACATGAAGGATGAAATATTTTTACGCACATCTTGATTGCGAAATTCAAAAACACATAACATTATACAACTTCAGGCAGGCAAATAAGTCACAATCAACGGAAATTATTCGAAATGGTTTACAATTCGCAATCACAGTTTTATTATAATTAATGCCGTTCTACGCTGTATATGTTCGCTGAATACATTTAATAAATGTGTGTATCGCTATTTTTGTAAAATTGTATGTTGTATAAAAATTGCGTGAAAACATTTTGTTACTAAAGGCATATCGTTGAAAACTTCGGTATGACATCTTCCTCTCATGATCAAGGCAAGTACCTGAGGAAGAGGTAGCAACGGAGCTCTTAGCGGCAGTAAAATAATCGCATACTTACAGTGAATGAATAAAAATGATTTTTATGAAAAATATGACTGCATTTTTTCTTACCTTTGTCACTAAAATATTCATAATATAATCAATTCGTGTGGTAATTATTACAAGTGGATAATTCAGAAATCAGCTTTTTTAAGTTAAACAAAACCCTATCAGTCTTCCTTTGTCCTTATGTACGTACGCGTGAGTGAGGAAAATTGGTATCATTTTGCGCCTAACTCGAAGAAGCCGGCTTGGATTACCTGCTTTAGTAATTACCCTGTGAATTGTCATTGTGGCAGTAGGATTGTGGCAGTAGGATTGTGGCAGTAGGATTGTGGCAGTAGGATTGTGGCAGTAGGATTGTGGCAGTAGGATTGTGGCAGTAGGATTGTGGCAGTAGGATTGTGGCAGTAGGATTGTGGCAGTAGGATTGTGGCAGTAGGATTGTGGCAGTAGGATTGTGGCAGTAGGATTGTGGCAGTAGGATTGTGGCAGTAGGATTGTGGCAGTAGGATTGTGGCAGTAGGATTGTGGCAGTAGGATTGTGGCAGTAGGATTGTGGCAGTAGGATTGTGGCAGTAGGATTGTGGCAGTAGGATTGTGGCAGTAGGATTGTGGCAGTAGGATTGTGGCAGTAGGATTGTGGCAGTAGGATTGTGGCAGTAGGATTGTGGCAGTAGGATTGTGGCAGTAGGATTGTGGCAGTAGGATTGTGGCAGTAGGATTGTGGCAGTAGGATTGTGGCAGTAGGATTGTGGCAGTAGGATTGTGGCAGTAGGATTGTGGCAGTAGGATTGTGGCAGTAGGATTGTGGCAGTAGGATTGTGGCAGTAGGATTGTGGCAGTAGGATTGTGGCAGTAGGATTGTGGCAGTAGGATTGTGGCAGTAGGATTGTGGCAGTAGGATTGTGGCAGTAGGATTGTGGCAGTAGGATTGTCGCAGTAGGATTGTGGCAGTAGGATTGTGGCAGTAGGATTGTGTGAAGTATTTGAGACACTTTTCACTTTAAATAAACTTTCTCCAAGTAACAAATAGAGCAAATATAACAGCCGCAGTTACACATCGCTTTTGTATTAATTAGTACCACAAACTCTAGGGACTGTCGCCTACCGCTGCGCTGTTGTGTGCATCTCTTTGTTAAATATAATGTACATTGCCGTTAACTTCATTTCATTCATTCACTCACTTGAATGAGATTAATCTGTATTTATTTTTTATTTTATTACTTTTTTACATGAGATCCACACAGGAGGCCCCGTGGAAAATAATTTCCCTGAGGGCCTATGTCATCTTTGGGGATGCTATGTGAAGGGTTTTTTTTTAGGAAAGGAAGGAGAGGAGAGTTCTGGGAAGGAAAAAGGTTTAAGGGGTGGGTAGGAATCTGGGGTTCAGTGTCCAAGACCTAGACAAACCTCATCCCATCAACCCCTGCTAAATCACCAAACGTAGCGAACCACTTGGGGTGACCTATGGCAGAGGTGTTGGTTATCCAATAAAGGTTCCCAGGGCGGCGGTACCCATTCCCGCCTCTCAAATTGAAATGGTCTAAAATATGGTCTAAAGATGAAATTTAACAATTAACGAATTTAAAATATAGTTATTCACCAGACACCAGACGACCAGACCAAGAACCGCAGGGCCGATAATAAACTACTGGCTTAAAACGACAACACTCTGCGACAAAAGGTTTTTATTAGAATCATTATTGCTTTACAAATTAATTTTAGGTGTAGGTTTGTTATTTAATTATTTTTGATTGTTTATTTTTTGGCAATTAGCGTTTAGAATTCAAATAATGTAAAAAAAAAAAAATTATAGGTACTAAATGATAAATTGCAGGTACTAAATAATTAATAAATAAAAACTTGTAGAGAAATATATATATATATATATAAGGGGATGCTACCACCACCACCACCACCAAGTATTGCCTCTTCCAAATTGGTGCATTAGAATCGACAAGGTGGGTCAACTGACGACATTATTCAGACGTGATATGCGTTACGTACGAATTTACACTGCCAGAATTTCACGGGAACGAAAGTACACATGGACGAAATTAAACATGGACCAAATTACACACTGACGAAATTACACATGGAGTAATTACACGTGAACGAAATTTATTTATTAAAAAAATAATGGAATACATAAAAACATCAGCTTCACGTCAGCTTCAATAGGGCATTTTGCCTGCATGCCTGCATGTCTCGACACAGGTATATCCTAGTGAGACAGGCATAAAAAAAACCAATGTACATATACTTTTTTATAGATAAATAAATAAAAAAAATAAAAAATCTTGTACCGGGATTTGCAGCAAATTACCCACGGACGTAGTTACCTGTGGACAAACTAACGAATAGAAAATACACGATTTAAAAAACCTTATATTCTTTTATTCCAAATTATGTCGTTACAATAACAAAAATAATAATGGCTTCACAAAACAGTCAAATAATTAACTGAGCGAGGTTCTGTTTTAAGTTTTAACTCGACCGTTTGGCGTTTTTTTTTTAAAGTTTTTTTTTTAAGTTTAATTATTCTTTGAATTGTTCGTTACATGAATTGGGGATTTTTCGACCACCATACTAGGCACATGCCTGTGTTGTGGTAGTCGATTAAGTTTAATTTGTTTGTAAATTCGTTGACGCGTTCCGTTTCTTATTTAGAAAATCTACAGCACCTACTTTATTATTCAAATAAGCCTTAATTTGACTAGTTAATGGTTGATGGTTAATTGTGACCAGGTGTCTGTCTTTGACTGATCTTTTCAATATTATGGTACCTAGCAGCCAAAAGAAAGCTTGAAAAGGGAATTGTCACTGAGATAGTGACGTTTACTTGGACAAGATGTATTATGTTTCTTTCGGAGTAAACCAATGTTACATAAATATATCACATTTCACGGAAAGCAACGAAGTGGCATTTCAACATCCCCTCGAAAAGTCATCAAAAGTGATAAAAAAATCAGCCCATAAGAGTTCTGTTTCTTTTAACGATTTTTTTTTTGTAATAGTGAATCGGTAATTTTTTTTAAGTAAAACTTCTTTACGCACGCTTGACTTGGGGAGTAAGCTGGTGAATGCGTGACGAGAGCGTAATGAAAAGTGTGATCGGGCGAGGCGAACGGAAGTTGAGAGGGAGATTTCAAGTTAGTGAAGTTTTACTTCAGTCGTGTGGTCTAAAGCAGTGTTCCGCAAAGCGTGTACCGCGGTCATTAGTCGGTGTGCCTCACCGCAAGTGAAAATTTTTTAGAGGCCCAGAGTTCAGAAAAAAAAAGAATAGGGAGCAGAACTTGCATATCGCGTATTGCTCATTTAAATGAGCTCAAAAAAAGGTTTGCAAGGCGACAAGTCTAATAAGATTGAAAGCTTTCGCGCTAAGTTGGTGTTAGCCACGATAACAATGGTAGTAGTGACTAGTGACCCGCAACATGGTAGTGGTGACTAGTGACCCGCAACATGGTAGTGGTGACTAGTGACCCGCAACATGGTAGTGGTGACATGGAGTGGGTACGAAATCTATTCTCAGATAGCATTTCCCTTGGACACTTACTGTAAACGAGCAGAAAGAATTCATCGAGCTAAAAACTGATCGAATATTAAAACTAAAATTTTACAAAACAGAGCTATCACATTTTTGGCTGTATATACAAAATGAGAATCCCCTGCTTTCAAAGCTTGCTGTTGCAATTTTCTTACCATTTGCCACGATCTACGTATGCGGATTGGGGTTTTAATTGGGGCCGACAAGCCACTTATAGTAGCTTTATTTGTATAATGAAAACATGAAAAAAGTCTATTTTTTGTAATAAAAAAATCGAGGACGATCGACGAAGAAATGAGAGCAACATTATCAACGATTGCTCCAAATTTTCATCTCCAGTGCTCAGTTAAGCAGGCTTACATTTCTAAGCAGGACAATAAATTTTCTCGAAATTTGCCAAAATAGTTTAAATTCTTTGGCGCTTTTGTTGCCCTCATCGAGTTTTTAAGTCAATTCCGCTAAAAGTTATTGTATACTGTTACTCAAAACGGATTGTTTTGATTCCTTGTTAGCTCGTAAAAAGCCGAAGTGACAGCGAACATTCCCGAACGCAAATTAAAATATCCCCGAAAACCCTATCTGCTTAATACAATATTTAGATTGAACTGTTGGGATATCACATACATGGCGACGACTCAAGAGAGTCCGGCTGGAAAGGTTTAGGTTAGGTGTCCCTCAAAAAGTCTCTCCCGATCCGGTTCGCCACGCAGTATGTGGGAAAACGCAATCGCCGCCAAGACCTAGACAAACGTAACCCGTCGAACCCGGGCATCCCTGCTAAGACACCAAACTTAGTCAACCACTTAGGGTGACCTCTGGCCTCACCCCTGGTGACCTCAGGGGTGTTTGTCCAATCTGTGGTTCGAGTCCCAGTTCCGACCATTGTCTTTTTTCTGTTTTCTAGGTCTTGTTCTCTGTCATATTTTCGTTAAGATTATTATTGTTATCTTCTTCTTCGATGAAACAATATAAATAATTTAATTTTTTCGTTAAAATATTACATTACAGGGAGGTACCTACCTATTTTATCGCTGCTTGTATTATAATTCACACAATCGGTTCCAATTATGAAAATGACACTTAAATTCGAAGCAAATTTGAGATCATTAGACGTGAATAATTAGAAAGCATCAATAACACACATCAAAGAAATTAGTATGTTTGATTGATGAATAATTTGACGGTTGACCGACTATTTTATGTGTTTTGGAAAGTTTAGCACTGGTCGTACGATGTACCTCTTCCTCGAATTCTTTCCCTTGAGCCTAATGCTGCGACAGATTTTTGCAACACAATACGCACTGTAATAAATTTCTCTAATGTCCTTCCAGTTTCATTTGATAAGTTAGTATTAAAAAAAATGCTTTAAAAATATATTCCTAATCTTTATCCTACTTGTTTATTCTTGGAATAAATGCTTAATAAATAATATACACATAATACATCTATGTTAGGGAACATACTTGTGTCGGACGTATTTAGCTGACCTGCTTCCACCGCTTTATCCCTGGACCTCGGACACACTACGCTCTACGGACCAGAACTGGCTAGCCGGCTAGTTAGAAGGAACACGAGCCCTTGGATCACCTTCAGACCAGCTCTCCAAGCGGACAGCCCTGAGACGCTCTCCCGACATCTTAACCCTTCGTGGATCGGGACAACCCCCAAACAGTCTTGTGTGCCTCACCCTGTGCGGTACAATACTCGTACTTGACTCACTTTAAACTGGTGATTCCTGATATTATTTGGAGAATGAAGAATTTGACGTTTTTTTAAAAGCAAAAAAGATTTAGTTTTTCTAAAGACATTAAAAAATCACGAGTATTGGACTGGGACGAGGTCTTTTGGTATGTATACTCGGCTGAGTGAGCAGTGCATGATTTTTGGTTTGTTTTCTAAATGCATTACAATACTTATAATACTGTACCGGGCTACAGCTGGGCTCCGGCTGGTTCGTATTGTTCTTGTGTTCTTGTAATATGAAAGGGTCCCAGCATCACTATTTTATGAACATACTTTATATGGGGAAAAATGCAAAGTATAAAAAGGGAAATCGAGTAAGTGTATAAAAATATGAACTTTGCCAATTTTGGATGAAATTATATAATAATAATAGTACAAAAGTAAATGTCATAAAATGGAGAAGAAATTATGAAATCACAAATAAAAGCAGCTTTATCATTTTTTAATAATATCTATTATAATGTTGTTAACTTTAAAAATTCAATAGACAAACAAATTATTATAAATTTTGTCGTCATTTAAAAATCTAAGGATTTCTATTTTCAATGGATGCTTTTCAGCTGTACGCGAGATTTTGTGGAATGAATGGCGTTCGCAGCAATAAGGAGCACAAAGGCGTATGCTTCAAGTATCGGTACTACCATACATTCTATTTTCTATGGTTATGGGTGTTACTTAATTATTGTATGATATTATTATGATTTAATAAGACCATGAATGTGACAATAATTTTTAAAGGTGATTTTAAGGTGTACAAAATGGAAAACCGATAAAACGAGACAGTTACAAAGCAGAACACGATAAAAATAATAGGTTTAGTGTGTTTTTAAAATTATTTCTTTACTTTTCATCAATATATTGTTTTTTCATGGAGCCGTATACAACGGTGAATGTGAATCGATATACAATAGACAGTAGTGATAGTACAACAGGCCGATCCTAGGGGTGATCTCGCCGATGCGCGATGTAGCGCCTGGCGCCTGAGCCCGATGTAGCGCCTGGCGCCTGAGCCCGATGAAAGTAAGGTCTTTGAGTGTGAATATTATAGTTGTTTTTCAGGTGGACACACAACAGGGATACAAGGGAAAAGGGAGTGTGAATGGCAGTGCAAAGTACATAGTTCCCAGTAGTTGTAGTAGGTGATCTCGCCGATCTGCCAGCGTCTATGTCTATACCATAGATGAAAATAAGATTATTTTAATGTGAGTGGCAGTTGTTTTTGAGATGTGTTTGGGCAAATGGTGGGTGTGAGTCGCAGTGCACGGGTATTGAACAACTCACTAGTAATGATAGTATAGCTGGCCGATCTTGGAGGCGATCTCGCCGATCTGCCAGCGCTTGAGGCCGTACTTGGTGTCCAGCACGACTCGGTGCTGCTGCTGAAACTTCCACAGCTTGGTGTAGATGTCGAACGTGCGTCCAAAGTACGCCTGCCATTGCTTGTGGCCGTATTGAGGCAGGTCCCTGCAGACAAACAACAATCCATTGAGCACCGATATAAAATCAGACAATTCTATACACGTGTATTTGTTTTTATTGTAACTCATTATAAATAATGTGAGTAAATATATTACTTATCATTTATTTTTATTTTAACTTTATGAGTAAAACCTCAAATTGATAAATGAAGACAATATTTGCCCGGAAAAGCGAGAGGTCCTGGGTTCGACCAGGGGTGCCAATATCTTTTTCTGATTTTTCTATTTTCAGATTTTTGATGAGTTTCGCTTATCATTTAATTAAATATTAAAATTTGAGGTATTACTCATAAAGTTAAAATAAAAATAAAATATTCATTCCAGACTTGCGTAAAAGTCAATAGATGTCGCATATTAAATGAAATGGATAAAGATTTATCTAGAGACTATCTAGAAAACATTTAGTTCGTATTAGAATCTTGCAATCATACAAAAAGATAGCAGCCAATAAAATATGCGTTAATAGAATGAAGATAATGTAGGTGGTTCTTAGTGCCAATATCTTTTTCTGATTTTTCTGTTTGCTTCTTCGCTAATATTGTCGTCTCCATTTAGTTAAATAATATTTATAATATATAAATTCTCTAGCGATCAGATCTACAAATTTTTTATGTACTTGATGTTCGTCAAAACTACATAAAAAGGGTTATAATCCACGTACACAAAAATCTAGAAAATCTTAATAGATCATAAATATATCACAAGAATTCACCCCCGAAAGCATCTCAGGGAGCAACACGACAAAGTATCAAAAGACATGTACATATCTGAGACCAAATATCCTACATCCCTACTGATATTATAAAGGTGAAAATTCCTTCATTAATAGAAAGTTATAAACATAAAGGCTATAGCTCAGAGCTCTGGCATTACGAAATTTGTTCGAAAAAATTGCAATAGGTGGCACGATTAGTAAGATATCTATAATTCTTTAATCGGTTCAAATTATTAGGGAAGTAGGTACTTCAAATAAATTCGCTAATTTAAATATATTCTAAAATATTTAAATTAGAGAATTTTTATTTAAGAATCTTTGTTTGCAAAATGTCATTCTCAAATTTTGACATTTTCTATCACACAACAATTATTGTGTTAATTGGATAGACAGGTATCGCATTTCTTAAGTATAAAACTGCCGTACTGGATTTTTTTGTAGAATACAAAAAGAAGAATAATAATTGGCCACTACAACACGGGCATGTGCCTAGTGCGATGGCCAAAAAATTATCCATTAACTGTAATGTATAAACTTTACTGAATAAAGAATATTAAAAAAAAAAAAAAAAATTCAATGAATCACCGAAATGTATGTATGCGCATAAACCGGAACGACTGAACCAAATTGGATAATTCTTTTTTTTTTGTACAAAACTACCGTTGAGTTCTGGCATTATGAAATTTGTATAAGAAATTATAATAGGTGGTATGCGAGCAGTTTGAAAACTGAATGTATCGGGAATGAATTTTATGGAATGCGAGAGGTGAGTGGGGAGAGTGGGGAGGGGGGTAGGGAGGGGGAGTAGGGTGGGGGGAGAGGGTTAGGGGAGGGAAAGAAGGGGAAAGAAGAAGGACGGAGGAGGGTGTGGGGAGGGGTAGAGGGTGGGGGGAAGGAGGTTGATGGGGGGAGTGGTGTGGGGAAAAGGAATGTGGAGAGGTAGGGGATGAGGGGAGTGGTGGGTGGAGGGAGAGGGGGAGAGAGTTGATGGGGGGAGTGGAGTGGAGAGAGGGAACTTGGAGGAGGTGGAGTGGGGTGGAAGAGGGGGGTGGGAAGGAAGGGAAGGGGGGAGGGGTGGAGGAAGGTGGGGGGATCCAAGGTGGAGAGGGGAGGAATGGGGGAAGGGGTGGGTGGAGGGGGAGGGGGGGGAGGGGTGTTGATGACGGGAGTGGAGTGGGGGGAGGGGGATTGATGAAGGAGTGGAGTGAGGAGAGGGAAGGTGGAGGAGACTGAGTGGAAATCCCCTAATACCGTGCGAGCGAAGCCGCGGGAAAAAGTTAGTATATAATAAAATTCCCCAGAATAAAATATTAAAGCTTGCAAAATGTCCCTCGTCGAGATCGGTTTAATGATAACTAAATGGTAGATTGGCTTGGGGTAGGGTGGAATCTGAAAAACTATTCAAAATGTCACTTCAAATTTTACATGGCCTATTAACGGCACATTTAGTAAAAAAATAGTATATATTTAAGTTAAAAAAATACACATTTCCTTTTTTTTTACAGAATTAATTTTTGGCATTTTCATTAATATATATTTAATAAAATAAAATAAAAAAAATCTTCATTTTGTTACAGAATAAATTTTTGACATTTTCACCAGTATTTGGTTCCTTAGAAAGCGCAATCTGCCTAGTTAGGAACTAATATCGACCTACAAGACATAATAACACTTGTACACGTTTTAATGTCTATGGTTATTTTGCAATATTATTACTAACTTATTTTTGATATATGTATAGTTTCACTTCTGAGAACTGTAAACTTGTAATTTTTTTATAAACATGTTATTTACAATTGTTTAAAAGCAACACTTGTGAAAAATTGTACCTAAAGAGGATTGAAAAAATAAACTGAAACAAAATCAATAGATATTTTAATATGGGCCGTAGTGTAATTTTTTAATTTTTTTTTTATTTTATATACATAAACGGCTATACTGCCTTTTATAAATAAACATTTAATAGAGTACAAAAGTAAGAAAAATAATATCATTACTTACAAAAAACACTATAAAACTAATAAAAATGTTTAAACCTAAATCACAAAATGGACTAACAAATTATATACTGGAAACCAGCGGAGCACTGAGGTCTTACCTCATTGAAAAGGAAAAAATAAATATAGGATTCAGCAAAGTACGAGTGGTAGACGCCAACCCCCTGATGCAGTGCTACCACTGCTTGAAATTTGGACACACTGCACTGAAATGTTTGAGTAAAGATGAAAGCGCGACCTGCTTACATTGTGCTAAGGATCACGAATGGAAGGAATGCCCAAACAAAAACTCAGAAGAAAAATGTAGCAACTGTATATATCAAAACACTACTTTCAAGATGACCCTTAACACTAATCATAAAGCAAACGACACAAACTGCACTTAATTTAAAAAGATGATGTATATCGCGCAAAGTCGCATCGATTATGATTAGGTATGTTTTGTATGTATTTTTATTCTAAAAAACAAAATTCAATGCTATTAACCAAAACTCTATTTAAATACTTAACCTCTTTTTCTGTTAAGCTCAATAATAAATGTCTTCTACTTAGGAAATATGAGTATCTCATATCCTTGCAATTTTTTTCTTCTCTAACTTTATTATATTCTGAATTATTGTCCGGTAACCACAGTGTTAACACGATAGTATTGAAATGTATGTTGATGTTAGTCTATTCTTTGTTAACTTGTACATGCAGAAAAAATATTTATTGTTGTCAATTATTAAACCAAATATGTTCTGATCAAAACCAAAATCTAACTATGAATATATTGTTAATGCTTACTGCTATAAAAACATTGATATTTATAATTTGCCTTTATAAATCTTCATACATGTTTACATACTATTCTCGCATATTTAAATATTATTCAGTATGGGTGATTTGAACGGAGATTTTGACATATCAGAAATTGATTATGAACGTACTCACAACTTTGAAAATTGGTCAAATAAACATGTATTAGGAATTAATAATATAACTGCCATTAACCTTAACATTCGATCCTTATCAAAACATTTTGATACTTTCCTCCTAACTATTTCTAGTTCTTTGCGAAATATTGACATAATAACGCTATGTGAAACGTCGATAAATGAAAATAATGTAAATCTATACAAAATATTGGGTTTCAACTCTAACTATTTTTGTCGTATAAAAAGATCGGGTGGCGGAATTATTGTATACGTGAAGGATCATCTTACATTCGAAAAAATAAATATAGTAACAACTAATTTTGAATGCGTTTACGGCACTATTTCTATTTACAATCATAAACGTATACATCTATTGGCAATGTATAGACCTCCAAACACAAATAAAAAATTATTTCTCCATGAACTGGATACAGTATTGGGCAGTATTGACATTAAAGAATCCATTTTATTACTTGGCGATACGAACATAAACATTTTAAATGAACTCGAACCGATTGTAATCCAATACGAAAACCTAATGGCCAACTTCGGATTGGTCAAAACTATTAACGATGTGACACGAGAAGCAGTTTTGTCAAACTATATAACGGCTACTTGTCTAGA
This sequence comes from Limnephilus rhombicus, assembly GCA_929108145.2. Lineage (NCBI taxonomy): Eukaryota > Metazoa > Arthropoda > Insecta > Trichoptera > Limnephilidae > Limnephilus > Limnephilus rhombicus. The sequence goes on from OV815275.1 coordinate 900,062, forward strand.
CCATATCTATATAAGAGAGAGAGAGACCATAGAAATCAGTTCGTGCGTATGTGAAACAATAATAGCTGACCACTACCTAATTGCAACGACGATTTATTTCTCTACCTACGGCAAACACACTTCTGACATATCGCACACTGAGTACTATACTGCACTCTCTGAAAAAAAAGTTAATCTATTTATCTCAATCACTGATTGGAATGAAATGCTACAATTATCTGAACCAAATGTATTGTACGAAGAAATGAAATCGAAATTTAAAAATATTTATGGACTAAGTTACATCACAAAATTCAATAAAAAATATCGCAATTATCAAAAAACTTGGATGAATGATAGCCTCATTGAAAATATACAAACACGAGATACTCTTTGGAGGAAATGGAAAAACTCACCTAACAACAAAAAATATGAAATCGATTTCAAAAAATACAGAAATAAATTAAATAAACAAAATAATAAACACAAAAAAATTATACTATAACTATAAATTTAATCACTGTTTCAAAGACATTAAAAAAACATGGATTGAAATTAATAAAACTTTAGGAAGGAAAGATAAATCCGGTTGTGATGATGTCATATCAAAATATTTCTTAAAATCCAAATCGAAAGATGCAGTGGCAGAAAATTTTGCAGACTTTTTTGATGAGGGGGTAAATAAGTTATTACATGTCATGTGATGTCCGAGCGTCAGAATACACGCCGGAATATTTAAATCACACAATGTATCTACCACGAGCAAATACAACGCAAATCGAATTAATTATCGGAGGTATGAAAAATTCCAAGACACCAGGCATAGATTTAATTCGTATGTATGATTTGAAAAAAACATGTTAAATTACTTAGTCCTATAATCGCCCACTTAATTAACAGAATAATTGATACGGGCCATATTCCCGATGAACTAAAATATAGTATTGTAAAGCCTATCTTTAAAAATGGAAATCACTCTTTAATAAACAATTACAGGCCGATTTCCTTACTTCCTGCATTAGAAAAAATATTAGAAAAATATATATCAATAAATTTAGATAAATACTTAAATAATCTGAGTATTATTGATGAATGCCAGTATGGCTTTCAAAAAAATAAAAGTTGCGATAAATTGCTCGAAAAATTTTCTAATCATATAAATTCACAACTAAACTCTAAACAACATGTATTGGTTCTATTTATTGATTTCTCACAAGCTTTCGACACACTTAGCCATATACAAATAATTAAAGAACTTGAATTTATAGGTATCCGAGGTAAACTCCTCTTATTCTTTAAAAACTATTTGACAAATAGAAAAATGAGTGTGAAGATTTTAAATATAATTAGTAAATCAAGATCAAATCGGGAGTACCGCAAGGGTCAATTCTAGGTCCAAAATTATATATTATATATGTAATTGCTATGTGTAAGATTTTCAAAAAAAGCTCGTCGATTCATTTTTGCTGATGATACTGCTCTTGTTGTGTCAAATGAAAATCCTGAAATAGCTATACAAGAATTACAAAGAGATTTTAACGAGCTTCTCAAATGGGCTCATGATGTAGGATTAGTTATTAATGTAAAAAAAACCAAATGCATGTACATAAAATCACCAAGTTTGAAAATGTGGAATGTTCCTAAAATAACCGCTCATAGCTTTGACTGTATACATAGAGGAATTATTAATGTTTGTGACTGTGAAAAAATAGATTTAACAAATGAATATACTTATCTGGGAATAATTGTTGATAATAATTTTAAGTGGGATAAACAAGTGGCTAAAATTTGTAACCAGCTCAGATCCTTAGCTAGTAACTTTTACAAATTAAAATTTATTTTGCCTCATTGTACTCTTAAACTCATATATTTTTCTGTGGTAGAATCCATCCTTAGATATGGTATTCGAACTTGGGGACATGCAAGCACTACTTACATTAAATATATTGAAAATTTACAAACTGCCATAATAAAAAAAATTCTAACAACAAATATTTACAAACAGAGACATAACTTAAAACTACTGTATGGCTCAGAGAGCTTACTTACAATAAAAGGTCTCCACTGGTTCACTACTATTATGGATAATATGGGGGAAAGCCCTTACAAACACCTACTTGTACACAAACATACCACAATATTTAGAGAAGGAAAGGGCCTAAAAACTCCTCGAATATTAAATAAATATGGAAGCCGTACTCTTGAATATCTAATACCAGTGATTTTCCATAAAATCAATAAAAACATAAAATTTGAAAAAAATGAGAGACTATGTCCTAAAATGATAAAACTATGGTTAATGAGCGAAAACTCCATGTATCTTTGAATATCTTAATATAGCTGCCTACATATCTTGTTATTAGGCAGGTATATTGAAATATCTTATATATTTATGATTGTAAGTTAAATTATCTAATATTACTATGTGATCTATTCTAATGTTTCCTTAAAACTGTAAATGTATTTACAAATATTTTCTTAGATATTATATTAAGAATGTTTAAATTGTTAGAACCTGCAGACAAGCTGTCATATGACAGCTTTGTGGGTCTACTCAAATTTTTTTGTACAAAATGTATTCTGTAATTAAATAAATAAAAAAATAATAGTAGTTTTAAACTTAGAAAATAACATACAATTATTTTGTGTATCACAACAAAAAATAACAAAAAAGAACAATGAGAAATATCATCATTTCATTTCAATATGTCCATATTGCGTATATAAAGTTACATTATGGAAAAATAATTTTTGAATGCATGTTTATATTGCGCTAATTTTAAGAAATAAATGTCGCCGATGTTAGCATATTCATTTCCCAAAATGTGTAATCGACTGATTGGTGAGTAATAATGTGATAATGTACGAGTGTTTTTTTTTTTTTTTTAGTATATTTATTCAGTTTTTTTTTAAATTTTACAATATTAATCTTTAAAATCTTACAAAACTGATCAATCAGTTTGATTGTAAGAAATCTCTCAGTTATCCTATTTAATTAATACTATTATACTTTTATGTTTTACATTGTAATAACTGTGTAAAATCTAAAATACTAATTATTATAAACTACTAATTATTATAATGTTTATGAGTACAGTGTGTGTCGATAGTAATTTCCAGGTATTTGATCAATATTCGATCTGGGTATTTGTATACAATATTGTTTGCTTTCATGTTCTACGGAGATATAATGATTTAATTTTTTTTTTGATATTTGAATAAGATGTCTCATTTTTAATATTTTCAGGTAATGCGTTAAATATTTTCGGAATTCTATTCCTCTTTGTTCTATCACCGTATACATTTTGAGATTTATTAATAATAAACATTTGTGCTTCTCTATGCCTAGTAGGGTAGTTGTGGTTTATAGGTTTTTTGAATTCTGTATTCCAGAATTCATCTAGCGTTAATTGATAATCTACCTTACTGTGTATAGAGAGGACATTACACAAGGAGAAAATTTTTTTATAATCGCCTTCACATAATTGAACTTTTTTTTTGCCTGATATCAATTTTAGGAAACGGATTTGTAATTGTTCTATTTTATTTAAGTACGTTTTGTACGTTAATCCGTAACTATTTATTCCGTATCCTATAATTGATTCTGCTAATGCGTTGTATATACAGTATAATATATTTTTATCAACAAAGTTTTTTAGGTGGTAAAATTTCCCTAATATGGATCTTAATCTATTACATACATTTTCAATATGATTTGACCAGTTAAAATTGACATCTATAGTAAGACCAAGGTATGTATATTGGTACACTTTTTCTATATTTGGGCAATTACACTGTTGGGATTGGTTTTTTGTGTGTAAACAATCATACGAATGACTTTTTATATGCAATTCCTTATCGTGACAATTTGTATATGGTGAGTGAATAAGCATATATTTGGTTTTTTTTGGGTTTATAATAATGCCATTGTCGTGTGACCATTTAATTATGTTGTTTAGGTCTTCTTGTAAAATTTCCTCAATTTTTTGTGGATTTTTGTCAGCACATATAATGCAAGTATCGTCTGCAAACATGTACCATTTACAACGTTTTTATAGTAGAACGGTAGAGTCAGTCTATTGTTAGCGCGACCAGGGCAATGAAATCGTATTAGTTCTATTAAATCAGGGGTATCCAGGACCGAGTGAATTATTTTATATAATAGTAGCTGGGTTACCCGGCTTCGCTCAGGAACATTCGAGAGTGTTCTGGAATGTTTCACTTTGATGTTCCCGATTCCCTATTCTCGAACATTCCACAATTTTCCAGAAGGTTCCGGGATGTTCTGGAACGTTGTGAAAAGCTCTCAAATACTCTGACTGGGGTGTCCGGCATCGCTCATGGAGTTGATGTGAGATTGAATTGACATTCGAATCCACGACGGATCTTGCTTTACATACCCCATATGGGTAATCCCATACAAAAAATGGTTCCGGAATGTTCCATAATGATCTGGGCTGTTCCAGTATGTTCCTGAACGTTACATCCTCTTCCCGAACGTTCCAGAATAATCCGAGATGTTCTGGAATGTGGTGGAATGCTCAAGAATACTTTGGAATTTTTTGAAGTGTTCTAGAAATTTCAACGGGGCGAAACTTCCAGCCCTTATATCTTTAAAAGCACGCCCTTCAGGTAAGAATGGGAACTTTCTTCATGGAGGGCTACCACACAATATAACTCCCGTTATCGTACCGGGACTCGTCTTTGAGTTTTAGCGGCATGCAAATTGTTTTTTTTTAATAATATAATTATCCAAACTTCTAGAACTTTCCAGAACCTTCTAGACTCACTGACACTCTCCGCCACTCATTTCTGAAAGCTTCTTGAACTTTCTCCTTCCATAACATCCTAGAGCATAAGGGAACCTTCCAGAACTATCTAGAACCTTCTAGACTCACCGAAACACTCCAAGAACTTTATAGAGCTATATCGAACCTTCTAGAACTTTTCTGAATTCTAGACTCACCAACGTACTCCGCCACTCCTTCCAGAACTTTCTACAGCTTTATCGAACCATCTAGAACTCAGGAACTTTGTAGACTCACCGACGTACTCCCCCACTCCTTCCCGAACTTTCGACAGCTTTATCGAAATTTCTAGAACTTTTCGGAACCTTCTAGACTCACCGACGTACTTTGCCACTCCTTATAGATTTTTCTACAGCTTTATCGAACCTTGTAAAACTTTCCGGAACCTTCTAAACTCACTGACGTAACTCCTTCCAGAACTTTCTATAGCTTTATCAACCTTATGGAACTTTATAGAACCTTCTAGACCTACCGACATATTCCATCATGCCTTCCAGCACTTTCTACAGCTTTATTATTACTTTGTATTCTCACCGACGTACTACGCCACTCCTTCCTGAACTTCCTACAGCTTTATAGAACCTTCTAGAATTTTTTGGGACCTTTTAGACACACCGACACACTCCTCCACTCCTATCAGAACTTTCTACAGCTTTACGGAACCTTCTAGAACTTCTAAAGTTTTATCGAACCTTCTAGAACATTCCGGAAACTTCCAAACCCACCGACATATTCCACCATTCCTTTCAGAACTTTGTACAGCTTTATCGAACCTTCTAGAATTTTCCGGAACCTTCTAGACTCACCGACTTACTCAGCCACTCCTTCCAGAACCTTTTCCAGCTTTATCGAAACTTCTCGAACTTCATACAGCATACATTTGTGGAATCTTCTAGAATTTTCCGGAACCTTCACACACACCGACACACTTTTTACAGCCTTTTGGAACCTTCTAAAACTTTCTACAGCTTTAAAAAACCTTCTTGAACTTTCCGGAACCTTCTAGACTCACCGACATACTCCGCCACACCTTCAAGAACTTTCTACAGCTTAATCAAACCTTCTAGAACTTTCCAGAACTATCTAGACTTACCGACATACTCCGCCACTCCTTCCAGAACTTTGTACAGCCCTATCGAACCTTCTAGGACTTCGTAAAGCTTTATGGAACCTTCTAGAATTTTCCGAAACCTTCTAGACACACCGACACACTCCTCCACTCCTTTCAGAACTTTCTACAGATTTATCGAACCTTCTTGAACTTTCCGGAACCTTCTGGACTCGCTGAAATACTCCACCATTTCTTCCAGAACATTCCAGAGTCTTATCGAATTTTCTAGAAGTTTCCGGAATCTTCCAGACTCTTCTTGAAGTTTCTAGAGTCTTCTTAGAACTTTCAGCCCTTATATCTTCAAAAGCAAGCCCTTTAGGTAAAAACGAATACCCTTATTCCCTAGGGAGGATAGAGATCTACCATACCATATAACTCTCTTGATCGTACCGGCACTCGTTTCTGAGTTTTTGCGTTCCGCACGTTTTTTTGGGTTTTCTTTTATAATATATATTGATTAATAGATCACAGATTTTTCTGCGATCTGATAAATTTAGATTAGTCCAATTTAATAACAAATTATATAGTCCACGGATTCTCTTGGAATACCTAATTTAAAATTAATATACCTAAGGAATCTATGCTGGACTTTTTCAATCGCTTGAATCGTAGAATTATATTCTAAAATGCTTCTCACTAGCGTTATGTATAAAATGCGAATAGTATCAATGTTACAAAATTGTTTGGTTATTCTAATAATAAATCCTAAAATCTTCATTGCTCTATTAATAATATTATTTATATGGCTAATAAATGTAAGTTTTGAGTTAAAAATAATACCTAGATCATTTATTGTTTCTACTGAGTTTAATATAATTTTGTCAAGATTGTACTCATAAATGATCGGTTTCTCTATTTTATAAAATCTTATTATTTGACATTTACGAATGTTAAGTGCCAGTTTATTGCATATACACCAATTAAACAAGTTGTTCAAATTTTTTTGTAAAATCAGGCAATCAAAAATATTTTTAATTTTTTATATAATTTTAAATCATCAGCAAATAACAGGATATCAACATCGGAAAAACGTCTACAATGTCATTAATAAACAGTATTGGTCCTAAATGGGAGCCCTGTGGTACACCACTAGTGGCAGAAAAGGCATCCAATATTACGTCATTTAACTTTACAAACAGTTGCCTATTTGTTAAATAACTCTCAACCCTTTTTTAATTAAAATTAAATTTGATAATGTTATTATCGAGTTCTGCAAGTTTTTTGGTTAGTGTTTTAGTTACAGCTGTTTCGACTTGTAAGGTCATTTTCAAACTGTGGTGAGGCCACGTACGGACGACTTATTTATAAGATTTTAAATGTCAATTTTTAAAGGTGTCTAAGTTGATTTATTACCGGTTAAACCAATTAGTAGAGACACTAATTGAGAGAGTGCTAATGTGGGATTCGGAGTATTTCCCTTTGGTTTGCCTTGCACTAAGTGTAAGGGTTTTCTTAATTGATATAGAATGACGTACGTTATTGCTATGACTCATTTAAGTGCATTATATTTTTTAGGTTTGGTAAACATACTAAGTAGTGGGGAATAAATAATTTTCCTTACTTTATTAATTAGCGTTATGTTGGGGTCATTCGTTCGTTTATTGATTTCTAACGAATGACCCCAACATAACGCTAATTAATAAAGTAAGGAAAATTATTTATTCCCCACTACTTAGTATGTTTACCAAACGATCTCTCCGTGGCACGGAGAACGGCCGTGAAGTGAAGTGAAGTGTAGTGAAGTGGTAACGAACACATGTTCTGTTCGATCGTTATTAATTAGAATTAGTGATGGTCTGGAGACGGGGTTCAGTGGGCCGGCAGCGGAGTGTGTTGCGCCGCTCGCGCTCATCCGCTCGCTCATCATGGTGACATCAACACAATTTCACAGCTGAGCGGGTTTCTTTTATAGTAGACGTGGGCAAAATTGAATGACCGAATTAAATGAATAAATTCAATCTTGTGACACACTCAATCTAATTCTCAATTTCAAAAGGAATTGATTCTTCATTCCTTATCTTTGGCCTTGCATCCTACGATTTTTAACGACACCATACATTTTTAATTTCCATTTATTTTACTGTTAAATTATTTCAATGAATGTGTTCTGTAAACGATTTAAATATTATATTGTTTCATATTTAAATATTATTACACAGGCCGCGCGCCGCGAAGTGGTCGATGGACGGTATTGTGAACGACTCGCCTTATACGCTTGTACGATATACGATATACGCTTATACGCTTGTCGCCTATTACGATTGTATTCCGCTACCGCCGCACCGCCATTCTAAAAACACCCGAACATCATCAAAGTCCATGTCCCAAAATGACCAAAACGCGGCTGTTAAGATTTCAGGTACTGAAATATTAATATTTGTGATTGTCACCCTAATGGTTGTGGCAACATTTTTTTATGTTGGCAATTGCCAGGGCGAGTTCGTATTGCCACGGATATTAATTCCTTCTTCTCTTGTTACCATCCGTCTTGGGCGGGTCGTTTTTGGCAAAACGTCTGCTGCCAGGTTTTCACTTCATGTGGGTTATAAAACCGCGGAGAGAGATAGCATCATTGGGCTCATCCTACATGAGCTACCCTACGGGTCTTTTTATTGTGTGAATAAAGACCAATTATTCAAGAGCTGGAGTTGTTATTGAAGAGTTACTCCAGCCACACTTCCCTTTGGAATCTGGTGTTACCACGCCGGATTGCTCTGTCAGGAGAGCGGAAGTACAGATCCTGAACAGCGGCCGCGATTCATCCGGGTTGCCCGAGCATCTCTTTCACGCAAGGAATTAATCATTTATCCTAATCAATAGTCCTGAGATTGTCCTAAGGTCCCCGCCATCCCAGGTCCGTGTTCAATGTCCGCGTCCCAGGTATCTACTCTGTCGAAATCGAGATTGTCCAATTCCGACAGACAGAGGAATTAAAACAAAAGTCTTTTTCACTTGTGACGTCATGGTCTTTTGTAAATCTCAGACCTAGAAATGACGTCAGGCGTCATCGTCACGTCAATGTCACGATATGTCCCAAACGCATCCCACTCCTAGGTCCACAGCTCGCGAGTAAATCAAGTCACTGCTAGGTAAGACACAAAACATTAGTCAAAAGTTAATAATTCATTCCTCAATGCCAGCCCTCAATCCGTCCGCGCGGTTCATTTATTCCCCCGCGCGCCAAGCCGTCAATTTCATTACATAGTTAGTCGAAAACTTTCGACTTTGAATCTGGACATCAGCTAGAAAAGGGAGAAGCTAAAATGATGCTTACTGTTTTTTGGTACGTACGAAAGATATTGTACCTACCTACTTTTAGACGTAGATCTTGGGTCGATATAATATGTAAATTTGCAGATATTATAAGGCCAATAATTAGCTGTGGTTAGCTGTCATAAAATACTCATCTTAATGTTAAAATGTATGTTTATATTAGATCACGTGAAATGGAACAAAATTATAAGTTTAATAAATAAAATAAAATCAATAAAAATTTAAGGGTGAAACGAAAACTTGTATAATTTTAAGATATAATTGCTAGCAATAAATACATTTTACATACGAAAAATTACGACACTAAAAAAAGACAAACAATATAGGATTTAGCCTGCGAGATAATGAGATAGAATGATCGGTCTCCTCTTTGTGTGGTTTTTCGTAGCCTATTGGTCTCCTCTTTGTGCGGTGCTTCGTAGCCTCCCCACTCATTGTGATTTTGAAAATCGATGAAACGAAAAATCGACACTAAAAAGAGTCAAACACATTAATCTATAGGTTTTAGCCTACGAAATAATTAGATAGAATAATCGGTCTCCTCTTTGTGCGGTGTTCCGTAGCCTATCAGTCTCCTCTTTGTGCGGTGCTTCATAGCCTCCCCACTCATCATGATTTGAAAACCGATGAAACGAAAAAGCGTCACTAAAAAGAGTCAAACCCATTAATCTATAGGTTTTAGCCTGCGAGATAATCAGATAGAATAATCGGTCTCCTCTTTGTGCGATGCTTGGTAGCCTATCAGTCTCCTCTTTTGCGGTACTCCGGGTACTCCGTAGCCTCCCGGTCTCGTGTGCGGTGTTAGCCTCCCCATTCATTTCATTTCTTTTTTTTTTTTTTTTTTTTTTTTTTTTTTATTTACTTTTTTTGGGATTTAATTGAATTAAAGGAATGAATTAAAGGAATCAATTCAAAAGGCCATGGGAATCAGACTGAATCGATTCACTCCTGGGAATCATTCTGCCCACGTCTATTTTACAGTATCATCCCCTCAGGCTCAGTCCCCTGACCATATATACTATATTCATAGCATAGCCCATTGGGAAAGATGAAACTCAAATTACTTAGCGCTTATAATGGCTAATAAACATAATAGATTATTATGTCTGACCGAATTGACTCCATGATTAGACTAAATAATAACCAAATTGAAAAGTAACAAAGAACAAAACTAACCCGTAAAGTATGTTTGTTTGGTTTTCTTATTTTCGTAGTGACAAATATGATATACAACACGTCAAATATAAAAGTTATTAAAAAGAAAACAAGTAAAACGTAGACTTATTTGAAACTTAAGTTTCGAATCGCAAGTTCAAATAAATTTATGAAATGTTCGGAATTTTTTATTAATTATTTTTACATGGAACGAGAAAAAAATGAGGTTCAACAATTTTTGTAATACATTTGTTTAATAAAATGAGTATGTATTTTAATATTTTTTTTGTTATTAGTAAATTTTGTTAGAAAAAACTTAAGGTGAGCCATTTTTTTAAAACTTTTTATGTTTGCACGAAAACATTTTATATTTCATAAATTAAATGTTTATTTCGATTTATAAAATTTGAAAACGTATTTTATCACTTTTCAAAAACAGTTTTTAGGTTACGGATGCGTTCAGTTCAGAAGTATTCCATTTTTTGGATTTTATTGTAAAGCGGAAATATTTTGACTCTGAAAAAAATATGGTCGAGGCCTGAGGAACTAAAAAACGGAACATTAATGTAAATTGAAGAAAAATGACGGAAAAAAACTAATTTTACCTAACCTAACGAATTATTTTATCGAAGGGGTGGAACTTGACAACATTCAACCTAAAATCTGTCTTATTGGAAAACTACATCAACTTGAAAACATGTTATCTCGCTTCAAACCATTTTGTAAATATTGGACTCTGGCGTCGTGAAATATACACAACTCTTTCAGTCAGTCATTTGTTCGCGAACGGATTTTATGAAAACATCAAGTTTTTGATTTTAAAATATATATTATAAAAAAAAATGAAACGAGGCTAGTGTTTGCTACCCGCTTTCCAAATCTACTAAGTTAATATTTGATTAAATGAAATGATTAACATTTGGGATGAAAATTGGCTTCATAAAAATCATTTATTTAACAAATTTTTAACACGTCCAATTGTTTCTTCCGTGTTAATCAATTGTTCTCTTTGAAAAAGCTTTTGACATATTAAGCTGACAATCTATATAATTTAAAGATCTCACTAAAAACTCTCGAACGAACAAAAATCTTTGGCGTTAGGAAATTGACACAGATGTTTTTGTCTACGATTTCTACAGCAACACACAGCTTTTTATCACTATATTAAAAGTACACGACTCACCTGTCAGTATATGACTCATTCTGAAGAAGAAAACATTGTTCAAGAAACATTTAGATTTTGTGAATAGAATAAAATGGTGCAAACCAAATAATTTGACTTCAAATCATTAATTATGTCATCCCAAAGTAAAAATCTACGTTTAGAAGAACTACTATTCGAAAAAATAGAAATGTTCGTTAAACGTCGTAAAAGGCTAAATAGTTGTTCTCGTGTGTTCAATTTTTCCACAAAATATTGTATTTAAATTAAAAATGTCATTTTGATAAAAATATTAAAATACGTCAAGACTTTAAACGTTAATTTTTCAAAGATAATAGGTAATTTATTTATTAGAGTTATCCCACCCCACGCGTAATATACTCGTAACATTGTTTGAGCGGATTAACCAAGGAAACCCTCCGGCCCGCTGGCGCTGTGATTGCACTCCCCCTCCAAACTAGCAAGTTTATTTACATTCCACCCCTTTCTGTACGACTGCGACTGCGACTGCGACTGGATATTTTGTTTGGAATAATAAGATAACGCTTTTTTACAGCGAATTCATAATTTTATAAAATAAACTATGTTATCATTTATAAATGTAATGACATATTGTTATGTGTTTGTGTTATATTATTAAAGGGAAATGTAATGATGAGCCTTGGTCGGGCTCGGGTGTAATCTGCAAGTCAACTTTGATTTCATCTCAGGAAATCTTGGACGCCAAACCCAGTCTAATGTCTGGGTATGTCAACAAGCGGAGAACACGATACTCATTTCTCAGAGTGTGGGCCATTTGGTTTCATAGTATTCCTGAAAAGGCTGCACAAGGAATCTACATAATAAAACAAAGGGTAAGGTAGAAAATCGGTACACTGTATTGACATGATAAGACATAATAAAACAAATTGTATGGACTCACCCCCGGGACCAATTTCGTAATTTATGCTATTCCTAGCTACACTAATTAAATTTACTGCCGCCGTACCCCCGATGTCGTGAGAACCAACACCACCTCCTGGTGGCAAGGGAGGTCCCAACCTCTGCGGCTCAGCTTGTGCCAGCGACCTCCACAGCGGTCGCATGGAAGGGATGATAGACCTGGACCCTCAGAGAAAGGGAGGAGTACCCAAACTCTCCTCCAAATTATCAAATTATCATAATATCATCTCTATCTTAGGTACCTTTTTCTTATTCTATTGTATACATTTTGTTCCTTTTTCTTTTATTTTTCTGTGACTTATCTCTTTTTTGCTTATTTTATTTCTTTTCACATGGTTTATTTTAGATTTCACTAAGCTGTGCTACACGATGTTCTATCGAGATACCTGTTTATTGTTTTCATTATTTTTCATCAATTTTTTGTGATCTTCTTTTTTTCCAGCTTCATATTCCAAGGAACACTATTGATTCAACTAACATACTTTGTTTTTTTTTTAAATTTTGTTTTGGTTTCTTTGTTCTCTTTTTGTTTTTAGTCTCACAATGCTACTTCGCTTCGTTCAGAAGGCTGAACTGAACTGCATCTATTTATTTTGTTGTTTCTTTTTCCCCTTCTGGGGGAGCGTTAGACATCGTCCTTGCATCAACAGGAGTCGGTCGACGATGGCACGGTGTCCTCTAAAATTAATTGCGCCACCCCCAGCAACATGTGCAGGCTTTAGGTTTGGGGGGGGCGACCTCGGCTCTCCTTCGCCTTGCCTCCGGCTACTCGACGCTGAATTCCTTAGGGTCGTCGGGTATTTCCCCCCAATCTCCCATTTACTTTTCTTTGAGGCATCACCGAGGAACCGGTTAAGGGGCGCGGAAGCTGAGTGTGGTTCACGACTAGACCGAATGTCATGCGCATTCTTGCTGGGACTGCCAATCGATTGAAGAGGACTCCCAACCGTTTGCCATTCCCTTATTACTTATCTACTGTGTCTTCTTCCTAAACAGGTGCTCGTAGGATACGCTGGATATAATCACCCAGCGCTTGCCACCTCGTGAACTTTCACCAACCGGTCTCATTGTCTTGCCTATATTTTATCATACTAACACCTATTGTATCTTTATTTCCCGCTAAGCACTTGCATACTGCTTACTAACAACGTATGCAGGGACATTGGAGGTCTAGTTTCGTTATCAAATGTAGAGTCGTTTTCACCAAAAAAATTAGAGTCCTTGCAAGAGCCTTGAAGGGGTAACCATCTGTTACCTATACCAGGGCGGGTAAGTGGTGGGTCCTCCAATCTCCTCCAAATTGTTTAGGAAGGCTCGTCAGCAATCGAGGCGGAGTATTGTTCAACACTGTGGTAATCTCGGGTTTGTTCCATAAATAAACCCCCGGTGGGAATTCGATAGTTGCCCTTCATACAATCACGGGTGCGGCGAGTTATTATTTAAACCGATGACTCGGATAATGAGGTACAATAGTCTTTTCACTCGAACATCGCCAATTAACTCGTGGTCACTGGGACCCTCGCGAAACTCACATTTTACGTGAATAAATCTTCGGTTAGTTGCACTGCGCACCCGGACAGGCGTGGTGGGTTATTATATAAACCGATGTCTCGGATAAAGAGGTACATTAATTGTAACACTCGAACATCGCCATTAAACTCGTGGTCACTTTGGGACCCGCGCGAAAACTCGCATTTTACGCGAATAAATCTTTGAAATTTATATTTAAAAAAAAACACACGTGTTTCCTTCCCCCGAATGCAGATGCCCAAAACTTGGATTTCAATCACATCGTATTAAAACTTAAAAATTAAGTGACCGTTGTTTTCATGGCGTACCGCACATATCGCCGTCAAAACCAGAGTGCGGAAACGGAAAAACCCAAACGCCGCCTACCGACGAGTTGAACGAAACTCCCCCAGCCTTGCCAACCTACCCAATTAAAGTCCATTTTTAAAAAAATAGTACCTAACTAACGACAAATACAATCGCTTCATAACATTACCCCCCTTCCCACAAAAATGTTTGCCCTCAAACAAAACTACCAAAAATCTGAACATGCCCTGAACTATCTACGTTGGTCCCAAGGAGTACCTGGTAATAAAATAAAAATAAACAAACAGTAGATGTGAAATTCAAAATACAATTATCAGAAATGGAAAAGAAAAGAAAAATCCTTAAATAATACTCTTATGACGAATGAGTGCATCGTAACCCCAATCGCGCCTATCCTGCGTGTAGGCCGGATAGTAGGTTCACGATGCAACCATTCTCGAACTTAAAAACTAGTAAACCAATATAATCTAAGAACAACTTCTTGTAAGATGATACGTGAATGGACAACAAGCACCCTCAGCACTGGGAAAAAAAATTCTGGGTGGTTGTAATATTGACTCTTACCGAGCACTACCATTGACGTATCATCTGGAACAGAACACATAAACTAACTTAAAAGATAAGTCTTAAAATTAAAAAACATACATTTTTATGATTAAATCACTCCTCCAAATACGTCAAGTTAAATTCTATGCATTAGGCATCACTGTTCCAAACACTATCACTGAATTTATATAGCCTCTCTTAGGCCGAAAATATTTGATGGGTTTACCATCTACACTTCACTGAAATTATATCTTTTAGGATAAAAACTAACCCTCTTTTGGAAGAGTATTCCTAACTAACCTCCTATTCTGGTCCTTGGGTGAATAATATTTAACCAACAACAATTATACTTTTTTTTTTTTTTAATTTATTTATTTATTTATTCCATTTTTACAATTTTACAAAGTTAGGTATAAGTACAATTATTTTTTTAATTATGTACATGTAATGCAAATATTTTTTAATGGTGGTAATAATACCTCTCTAATTGAGAATTTCTCGTGTTTATGGAGGGAGTACTAACACAATTGATATTTTGATATATGTTTAATTGATGCTACCATGAGCGTATTTATGAAAAAATAAAATAAAAACAACATGTATGTAAAATTATATACCTGTGCACTATTTTAGGAAAAAGGTTTTTTTTTTTAAATTATAAAATATAAAACCTGTGTACACATTGAAAATATAAGTGGGCGTAATATAACACAAACATGAAATTACTTAGTGGTGAAATGTATTTTAATTTTTTTCTTAAAAATTTTATAATTTTTTTCGGATTGAATATCTTTAGGGAGTTCGTTAAAGCATTTTAAGGCTGAGTATGTGCAATGGTGTTGGGCCGTTGTAGTATTAAGTTTAGGGATTATTATTTGTCCTGTTGTTCTCGGCCTGGTGCTAAATGAATTTATTGTTAGTTTGTCTTTATGGATTTGAAGTAATGCATTTTTTTGATAGATTCTGTTTATTTGTAAAACTTTGAATTCATCGAATATTTTTTGAGTTGAATAGTCTAAAGGTTTTTTTAGAATAATTTTGATGAGTCTTCTATGTACTATTTCAAGTGGGGCTAAGTTGGTTTTATACGCTCCTCCCCAACCTATTATTCCGTATTGCAGAACTGATTGGGCTAATGCATAGTAAACCTTCAGTAGTATAGATTTATGAAGTATATTTCTTAGTTTGAGGAATACGTAAAAAAGTTTACGTATTCTGTTTATAGTTTGTGCAATATGTTCTGTCCATTTAATATGTTGATCTATTATTATGCCTAAATATTTAATGTTGTTCTTTTTTGAAATTTTTGTGCATTTAGATGAGTTGCAGTTGTCAGTATAATTTTTACAAGACCTATGAATAGTTATATTGGAATTTGTAATTGGAAGGAATTTTTCTGATAGTGTAAATGTCATGTAGTAAGTTTTGTCAGAGTTTAAGGAAAGATATTTGTCATCCAGCCATTGTTTTAAGTTGTTTATTTCTACATTTGCGGTTCGGTAGGCTTCATCCCAAGTTTTTTTTTTTCTATGATTAAGACTGTGTCGTCAGCGAAAGATATGATTTTTCCAATTTTTGGTATTGTAAGCATTTCATTCACGTAAATGATAAACAATATTGGACCTAACACTGTCCCTTGAGGAATTCCAAATTCTGAATAGGTGGGTTCACTCAATGTATTGTTAATTTTCACGTGTTGGTGTCTTTCATGTAGATAACTTTTGAACCATTCTATAACTGTTCCTTGAATTCCAATATTTTCTAATTTCTTGATTAGTTTTTTGTGGCATATACTGTCAAAAGCTTTTCTTAGATCAATGAATATACTTAAACATTTATTTCCCGAGTCAAGAGCATTATATATTATTGAGGTTATTTTTGCGATTACATCTTGCGTGCCTAATTTTTTTCTGAAGCCGAATTGGTTATCATTAATAATTTTATTTGAAGTGATGTGCTTAGTTAATTGTGACTTTACGACTTTTTCAAATATTTTTGCTACGTTTGATACAATAGATATGGGACGGTAGTTTGAGATGTCGGTTGCAATTCCTGATTTGTAAATCGGAGTTATTATTGTATTTTTATATATTTTCGGGTAAATTCCTTGTTGCATGCTGTTATTTATGATATGTGCTATTGGTTTTGATATTAGTTGTCTCATTGTAAAGGTAATTTTAATAGTGTACAACCACCGCATCGGATGGTGCCAAATAATTTTTTTAATAGTATACAACTAACGCATCGGGTGGTGCCAAATAATTTTTAATAGTATACAACCAACGCATCGGGTGGTGCCAAATAATTTTTAATAGTATACAACCAACGCATCGGGTGGTGCCAAAAAAAAAAAAAAACAACCAACTGTTTTAGAAGGTGTCATTTGTTAATAAGATGTGCAGCTATAATTTAGTGCAGCCATAAGTATACGTCCAACTCTATAGAAGGCGTAATCGGTAAGTAAAGAACAAATTTTATGGTTTTCACTGTAAACCGTTGTTCAACCATATAGTACATAATAACAATGTTATAAGTCTCTCAGGACAATAATAACAGAATACATCCAAAATCTTATACAAATATAATTGATTCTACTTCCTATGTTGGCTTAAAATGTGGAAGGATATGTGATACCATATCGTCCCACATTATAAGATCTCAAAAAAAATCTTATAAACAAGGTGGACATTACAAAACATTTTCTGTAACTAATAAAAACAAAATTAAAACGCTTTTCCAAAAGCTGAGGCTTAGCTGACGCAGCCTATGTTTATAGAGTAAAACAATATTTTGATAATTTACCAATAAAACAGAAGAAGAGCGAGAGAAAAAAAAATACTTTGAAATCCCCATCATGAATAGGGTTACGGTGCAAATCCCCATCAAGTATCTGCTCACGGCCGTGCATTAGGAAATACGGTGTGAAGTTTGTCGCGCAATTGACAGTGTTATTCATCGCGGACTGAACCTGGGGCAAAAATTTTGACCAGTTACGATGGTCTGATTCGACCAAAATTGATAAAGCAGTACCTAATGTCTTGTACCTCTCAACCACGTTGTTTTGTGGGGTATACAGAGAGTTGTAAAACGGAGGTGGTATATTTTAACTTTGTAGTGGTTCTTTAAACTCCCGTGAGATGAACTGGCGACCGTTATCGCACACTATCGTACGAGGCACCCCGTGAACCAGGAAAACGTTCTCTTCCAAATTTTTAACTATGCTTTTCGTGGAGCCGTTGCGCAGCGGAAATAACCAAGTGAATTTAGAAAAAACGTCAACGCATGTTAATATTATCGTAAAGCCGGAGTAACTCCGAGGTAAAGGACCTACTAAATATAATGACAGCATTTGCATAGGTCTAGTGACACGTTTAGGGTTTGAGGATATTCCATTAGGAGGTGCCGTGCTTATCTTATGGGCTTTACAAGTTTGGCAACGATTTACAAATTCCTTGACATCTTTATACATGTTCGGCCAGTAATACCTAAGTTGAAGCTTTTTATAGATTTTGAAGACCCCGCGCGGAGTCATGGGAGTCTGAAATAATATTTTTCCTATCCTCTTAAGGAATGACCCGTTTCCATGCGGTGTCCTCGCATAAGTCCAACTGGGTTTTTGTGTGACGATACAACTCGTTGTCTTTAATTTGGAAGTTCTGAAATCGTTGAGGGAATTCCTGACAACCTTTCCAAGCATTTAAATACCATTTATCAGTGGTATCACTAAGGTTAGATCCCGATATAAGAGCTACATCCATACGCGAAAGGACGTCCGGTACAATATGTTGAGTTCCCTTACGGTGAACAACATCAAAGGAAAATTGCGATAACCGTGAGCTCCATCGTGCAAGACGGCCACTAGGATTAGATAACGAACCTAACCACTTTAAACTTGAATGATCAGTAACAACTGTGAAATGCGCTCCTTCAATGTAAGGTCTAAAGTGCGTTACTGAATCCAATACTGCTAATAGTTCACGCTCTGTAATTCCGTAGTTGCGTTCGTGAGTATTTAAACACCTTGAATAATATGCAATCGGGTGCTGCAGCCCATCAATAGGAGTGATTTTCTTTGTAATTATCGATTCAAATATTTTTGGAATATTAGATATAATTGATATTGGTCTGTAATTTCCAATATTTGACTTGTTTCCAGACTTAAAAATGGGTCGAAAAAATGAAATTTTCCATGAGTCAGCAAATGTACCGGTTGAGAGTGATAAATTGTACAACATACAAATTGGGTTAGATAATGAACATTTACATTCTTTTAGCAAGATTTCTGGAATGCCATCAGGTCCAGTACTTTTTTTGTTAGAAAGATTATTTAAGGATTGGTAAACCTCTGCAAGTGAAATTTGGCAATCATTCAAGTCAATATTATAGTCATAGTTAAGTGGAGGGATGGTGCATGAAGCATCAGAATATACAGAGGAAAAGTGTTTAGCAAAAAGGTTGGCGATGTCGTGACAAATGTAGCGTGAGTTTCATGATAATACATACTTGAAGGGAGATCATTATCTTTACGCTTTTGCGCAACAAATTGCCAGAATTGTTTAGGATTTTTAAGTAATTTTGTCTCAGTAACTTCTACAAAAGATTTATAGCATTTGGCTGATTAGATTTTAGACAGTTCCCTTAATTGAGAAAATTTTTGATAAAATTTTAAGTTGCCAGTTTCTTTAAACATCTTATGAGTTTTCTTTTCTTCAATTATTAACTGCTTAAGTTTCGAGCTAAACGAATTTGGAAACTTGGGTTGAGAGTAACATCCCTTGGGAACAAACAAATCTATAGCATGTGTTACACATTCATTAAATTTAAATACGGCATCATTTATATCAGAATTTAAAAATAGTTTTGTCCGATTAATCAGGGAAAGATATTTGTTCATGTTAGAATAGTCACCATTAAGATATTTGTAGTGATACGAGACAATTGGTTTCAAAGATTCAAATTTTAAAAAAATTGTGATGTTAATAGAGAGAGGTGGATGATATTTATCAATAGGTAACAACGAGACATCAGCTTCACATACTATGACATTAGGTATGCTAGTGAAAATTAAGTCCAGGCAAGAACCTAGACAGTTAGTGACTGGATTTACTTGAAACGTATTCATAAAGGCAAAAAAAATTACAATTTCAATAGCTTGTTGGGAAAGATTACTAGTAGGAGTTTTGACCCCTTGGTTGTCATTCAGCCACAATATTTTAGGTAAATTATAATCGCCACAAATAAGTAAGGAATCAGCATTTCTAGAGACACGCTCAATTGAAGCAGTAGGCGACTTGTAGACTTCTACAGAAGAGGAAGGAGGAATGTAGACACAACCAAGTACAAGCTTTTTGGTACCAAATATAACACATAGGAACAATTGATCAGAAACATTGTCAGATGTTTCCAGAATATGGCAAGGGTATTTTTTATTTACACATATCATCACTCCACCACCTTTACACTTCACAGAAGTAGAACGGTCACAACGAAAAATGTTGTAGTCAAACAGTCCAAGTTCAGCAGATGAGACATTATCAGAGAGCCATGTTTCGGTAAAAAATAAAAAGTCGTAATGACATACACTGACGTTACAGCGAATAGTGTTCAGTTTTGTATTTAGGCCACGAACGTTTTGGTAGTACGTTGAGAAGGAATTATTCATAGAACGATTCTTCAGATTCAACCTAAAAAATTTATCCTGGAAAGTTCACGTCTCTCAGCAGCTTGGCGGGCAGGGCATTCTTGAGCTCCAGTTTTGTGGGAAGCCGTTTTTCTGAAGAAAGTGCAGGTGGCGCATAATGGAGATTTCTCCTTTTTGGGGCAGGCATCACGGTTGTGACCAACTTTGGCACAGTGGGCACAGGTGGGTAAGTCTGCTTGGCACTTGGAAGCTATGTGGCCATATAATTGGCAGTGGCCACTTTTCAGACTATCTACCCAGTCTCTTACACGGTGTAGCTGCCAGTCAATGGCAAGTTTTGAACGGGATATTAGAGAGTGACGAACAGACGAAGGGACTC
This sequence comes from Limnephilus rhombicus, assembly GCA_929108145.2. Classification (NCBI taxonomy): domain Eukaryota; kingdom Metazoa; phylum Arthropoda; class Insecta; order Trichoptera; family Limnephilidae; genus Limnephilus; species Limnephilus rhombicus. Next base: position 920,894 of record OV815275.1, read on the forward strand.
TAAAAATGTGGATGCAGTTACCAGTGCGAGGGCCAGATTTATGAGAGAAATATATGTTTTCTTTTAAATTTTCTAATGAGAGACCGGTGTCGTTGGAAGATTGATGATGAATCGCCGAGATAATATCTTCAGAAGAAATATCTTGAGGGAGGTCATGTATAGCAATACGAGGGAGGCGAGTTGGGGCGATCGTTGCTTTTAGACCGGCTTCGGATAGAGCTGGAGCATTTGCCAATTTCGTCGCTTCAGCAGAAGTGCTAGGGTGGATTATCACCCCACCACTTTTCAGTTCACGCATACCCGTTACTCGTATGCCAAGTGTGGCAGGATTTACCGCAGTTTTCAGGCTTTTCATGGTGGCCTTGGAAGTGGAATGGGTGTTGTTGGCCGGAAACACGAGAACTGAAGGTCTAGCAGGGCCAGGAAGAGCATTATTTCTTGTAATTAGCGGCAAGCTGGGATATTGAGTTCTACTGGTATCAGAAGTGGAAGCAGCGACAGTATTCCAGGAACGGGTAGGCGCAGACGGTGATTTATTAGGCATGCACTTGGATGTAAACGCAGAAAGGGCACCTTCTAGTTTACCTATTTCCAGAGCCATCATATTGGAAATGGAGAGAATACTGATGAGCTCCTTTTGAATCCTAATCTGCTGATCTTTAGTGGCACGGCATGAAGGATCTGTTATGATTGTCATTGCGGTCTGGACCCTCTCAGCCAGGTGCTTGACATAACCTGCCGTGTCACTTTCAGGAATTAGGGGTGTCTCAATAGCGGACACTTGGGCAGGGTTACACTTGGGAGGCACCTCATCCTCTTCGTCATCGGAGTCAGGAGCTTGATAAGGCGAGCCAGGTGGTGTTCGCTTCATTTTGGAATAATGCCCGGCACAAATTTTATTTTGCACTTGTGATAGTGTATTATTGTTTTTTATGGTTCGTAAATAATGCTGAATCACTATATAGTTATAATTTTCACTTTAACTATCACTTTGAAGTCTTTTGCAACTTGTACACTTTATTTTATTATCAATTTATGTGGGAGTAAAATAAAAACAAACATCTGTCACACAAAGTTATTGTCACCATGATATTGGTTGACATAATTCATGTCAACCAATATGGATTTATGAAAAATACAAGTACCCAAGATGCGATTGCCAAATTATCGAACGTTATTCAGAACACATTAGACAAATCTTTGAAATGCCTCGGAATCTTCATAGATCTTAAAAAAGCTTTCGATAGTATTTCTCATGATAAACTTATTAAAAAATTAAACTATGTTGGGATAAACGATAAAGCTCTAAAATTGATAAAAAGCTATAAGTAGTCAAGATAAACAACTCCCTAAGTCTACCACTAACAAGTAATTTCGGGATACCTCAAGGCACAGTCCTTGGCCCCCTACTATTTATAATTTATGTCAACGATATTTTTAAACTACCACTTAACGCAGACATAATATCATATGCCGACGACATAGCTATCATAGTGAATGGGATCGACTGGAATAGAGTAAACGAACAAGCAAATAATAGCATGAACACCTTAAAACATTGGTTTGACACAAATCTCCTCTCATTGAATACTAACAAAACATACTACATATGTACACTTTTCAATCAACAAACTGAAAACACTCCCCAACACTAAAATCCACAATAACAAATGTAATAAAATAACATGTATCCAAGGCTGTTCAACATTGAAATCAGTATCAGAAATTAAATATCTCGGAGTGATAATAGAACAACATGAAGTGGAAGAGCCATATCTGTGAATTGGTTAAGCGTATCAGAAAATGTATTTATATATAATTCATAAGATTAAGAAATATTTTAAAACTCAACAATCTAAAAAGAGTATACTATGCACTAATCCAGCCATCAATTCAATATGGAATTATTGGATGGGGGGGGTTATACAACAATATTCTAACTCCGATCAAAGTGATCCAGAAGCTAATCATTAAAGTTATCCTAAAGAAACCCTCAACTTATCCAACAGAAACGCTTTTCGCCGATGTCACGGTACCTCGAGTAGACAATATCTTCAAGAAAAATGCAATTATCCAAATTTACAAAGATAATATCATCAAAAAATTTGAAACCCATCAATCAAAAAGATATCAAGACAACTTCAAAATACCAAAATTTAATACCAAACTAATGCAAAACAATTATATCTATTTAGGAATAAAGTTTTTCAACAACCTTCCGATTGAAATTAAAAAAACCAAAGACATCAATAAACTGAAACTCAAACTGAAGCTACACTTCATCAGGAATAATTAACTTAATAATTACCTGTTTTTCTCTTTCTTTCTATATATTATCAATCTATATTCATCTATATTTTATTTAGATTTTTCGAATTTCTCTTAAGTGCACAATATTTTAGTATGTAACCGTATCCCATGTACGTACATACACGTATAGATAATCCAGATGTTTCAATTGTTCCCATTATATACTTAACTATTGCATAATGTTATTCTAAAAAAAATAAAAAAAATTAGTTGGTATACTGAACGTTGCTCGAGCCAGGCAATTTTAAGGATTTTTGGAGAGTCTTAACGCCTATGTGAAGAGTAACTTATCAAAAAAAAAAACAAAAGATCGAGCTAAGAACGTGTGTCGAGGGCCTTTTGACTCACAATCCGAAGGTCACCCGGTTTCCTCTTAAATAATATATATAATATATGCTATATCATAGCAGTGTAATTTTATTTTTTATTTTATTTTATTTATTTATTTTTTTTTTTTTTGCCGGCAACCCGGTCGTTTATTGTAATAATAATCATATACACACAAGTTAGTAGCCCGCCTCACTAGACTAAGTCTGTTCCGAGGCGGGTACATATATATATATATACATAAACTTAGACACAATACATTAACATATATATACATGCATATACACAATTATGTTCATACACACATACACGCATATGCGCACATACTTACACACAGGTATTCGCATACGTGTACATAATCAAACTCATAGATACAAATTAAAACCTAAATACATATAATCAAATAAGAATTATTGGGAGTTGAAATACAGTTATCAAGGAATTGACAAATTTCCATAAAACCAAAAATTCATCAAGTACACATAGTAATGCTAGCGTCTAAATCTAGAACTATAAGATTTCAACAAAATAATATACATATGAGGTAATAATAATATAAACTATCGCAAAACAAAAGCAGTATTAATAATAAAAGCATTCGTAATACAAAAGCAGTATTAATAATTAAGATAAAATTTCTATAAGTAACCAACACATATAAGTAAATAAAGAGTGAGGATTAAAGACTAAGATGAGATAACTAATAACTTGGTGATGCTTGCCCTTTTTTTGTGTAGTAACCATGTATTGAAATGTTTGTATAACCAGTTTAGGTTGTTTTTTGTGGTACAGTAGGTGGTTTCTTTTAGGAAGGTGTTGAAAATGTGAGGAGCGAGGTAAGATTCGTGTTTTTGGGCAAAAGTTGATTTAGTTTTAGGCACTAGAAGTAGGTTACACGATTTAGCTCTTGTGTTTTTCGGGTGAGTTATGTGGCATGGAGAGGAATTTACGCAGTTTATTTGTATGATCTTTTTAATGAACAGCTTCCTGATATCTAGTATGTTATTAGTAATAAGTATGTTTTCCGTCGGGTGAAGATAAGGTTTTTTGAACATGATCCTAATTAATGTTTTATGAATTGTGTTAAGCGGTTTAATGTACTTGTCGGCAGCTCCCCCCCAAGCAGAAATTCCATAAGTTAGGAGGCTTTGACAAAGAGCGTAGTAAACATTTTTTAATTGTTTTAGTGGCATAATGTTTCTAATAGTTTTGAAAATAAATGTTAGTTTACGGATTTTTTTAGTTAGTAAGTTAATATGAAGTTCCCAGTTTAATTTACAATCCACTGTTAAGCCTAGATACTTGATATTATCAGTATGTTCTATTTTTTCGCAGTTGTGGTTTGAGGGATTTGAGGTAATATCAGGGTGTAGGTATAAAGGCGGAGTGATTTTTGGTTGCCCGGTAGTGGTTTTGCTGAATGTTAAGTATTTTGTTTTGGAGATGTTTAAGGTAAGAAGATTTTCGTCCAGCCAATTTTTTATTTCTAACATACCAGTTTCCGCACTTTTGAAGGCCTTTTCCCAACTCGGTGCTTTGAATAGAATTACCGTGTCATCTGCGTAACTGATTACCTTGTAGTCGATAGATGCCATTTTAATATCGGTAAGTTCATTTATGTAAATGAGAAATAGAAGGGGACCAAGTACACTACCTTGAGGGACGCCATACTTGATTTCTTCCGGATCACTGTAGCATTTATTAAGTTCAACTATTTGTTTCCTATTTTTAGTATAGCTAATAAACCATTCGAGCGGCGGACCGTTGATACCATTATTTTTAAGTTTTTCGTACAGAATGTCATGAGAGATAGTATCAAAAGCCTTAGCCAGATCTAGAAAAACTCCGATGACTTTGGATCCTACATCTGTATTTTTGACAATGTAATCAGTTAATTCGGATAAAGCCTGTTCTGTGCTCATTTTAGCTCGAAAACCGAATTGACAATCTGAGAGTAAGTTGTGTTTATCGAGGTAGGATATTAGCCTTTTTTTCATTGCTTTTTCCAAAACTTTCGATAAAGAATTTAATAGTGAGATAGGTCTGTAGTTAGATATGAGAGATTTGTCCCCTGACTTGTGAATTGGAGTTATAATGGCAATTTTTAGTTTATCCGGGAAAATCCCTTGGCTAAAGCTTTGATTGAAAATGTGTAGAAGAGGTATAACAATAAATTCTCGCAGATTAATCAGAATTTGGTTTGAGATTTTGTCCGGGCCCGGAGCGCAATGTGGTTTGAGAGATAAAATAAAGTCGGAAATTTCTGTTTTATTGAGTTTATATATATTAAAAGAGTGTAATGGTTGCTTGGTAGGGCTGTGTTTAGATGAAAGTTTTTTTGCAGTGTGGTGATTGTTGAGGATTTTGCTTGCTAGATTTAGGCCTACGTTGGAAAAATGAGAATTGATATAATTAGCTAGTTTAAATGGTTCGTTCTTAGTTTCAAGGATTTCTCCATTAATTGACAGTTTCTTGATATTATTATTCTTCTTGGGTTTTAAATATGCTGCTTCATTAATGACTTTCCAAGTTTTTTTTGGATCCGTTCTGGCATTTTCAATTGCGTTCCTATAAAATTTGTATTTGGCCTGCTTAATTAATTTGTTACATAGATTTCTATATAATAAGTAGTCATGATTAAGTTTACCGTCATGTGGGTTTTTATGTACTCTCATGTGCATTGCGTTTCGTTTGTGAATACTCTTTACTAGCCCTGCAGTGATCCATGGTTTAATTTGCAATGTTTTGCGAGCTTTGTTTTTATGTGTTTTTATTGTAGTGTGCTTGTTAGTGTACTTTTCCATAGTTATTAGGAAAGCATTTAGAGCTTTGTTCGGGTCTTTTTCTTTTAGTGTTGAAGTCCAGGATTCATGACTAATTTCTGCCCTAAGTGATTTGAAGTCTATGACGTGTTGTGTGGTGTTTGTAGGCATTTCCGTTTTATTTTTGCAGTTCGATCTAATGCCGAGTGAAGTAGTGTAGTGATCGGTGACCGTTGTGTAAATAATGGATGAAATGGTTATTTTCTTGGTTTTAGCAAAAATGTGATCAATGCAAGACTTGGACTCAAGGCTTATTCTTGTGGTAGAATTAATGGTTGATTTAAGGCCATAATGACTTAAAAGACTTAGATATTCGTTAGTTTGAGGATTGCAATTCAAAATGTTTATGTTCAGATCACCCGCTAAGATGAGTTGTTGGGTATTTGTGTTATCATTCAGAAGTTTTTGTAGAGAATTTAGGAAAGGTGTAAGATTTTTAAAGCACGGAGGTCTATAAATCGCAAATACAGATAAATCAGATCCAAGTGATATTTTTATGCAATTTGCTTCCGTTAAATTTATTTCAGAGATAAAGGGATTCAGCGATTCTGTTACGAAGATAACTATCCCATCATTTTGGTTGAGTTTAGTAGTAGTATGAAATGTCGAATATCCAGGTAAGTAGATATCGGTGTAAGAGTCATCTATCCAGCATTCACTTAAAATTATTATATCAAAGCGGGAGTCGAGGTCTTGTAAAAGAATTGTAAAACTGTCTAAGTTCTTGCGAATGCTTCTAATATTTTGGGATATTATATTTAAAGAGTTATTTGTGTGGAATACTTTGAAATCTTGAGAATTTTTGAATATATGTTCTTCATGATAGGGTGGTTCAAAATCAATGTTTAGTAGTGAGTCCATTTTGTAATAGATGGAGTTACCTATACAGTAGACAGTTAAAAATAAAGTAACCAATTAGATTAAGAGCTGTAAGTCGTTGACATGTTTTACGTTTATTATTTTTGAAGTATGATCAGAGTTCTTTTTTGTGAGGATTTTATTATTTTTGAACCAAGTATACATATAATTATTATCTTTAGCTTTTTGTTTTGTCTTCCACAGCAGCTCTTTAAAGTAAGGGGTTAATAGTTTGCCTACAAATATGTTCTTCTCTCTAGCATTCTTGCGGGAGTTCAAGACTCTCTGCTGGGCTTCCTCATCTTGAAGTTGTACTTTGTATCTGTAAGTTCCGCCCTCCATTTTCTGTGTACGATCTTGATAACGGATTATTCTTTTTATCTTCTGTGATTCGACATTAACTTGTATTTCCTTGAATAATCTGTTTATGGTGTCCGGCGGTTCTTCATTAGGAAGGGTAACTACACCCGCAAACTCCGCCCAATTGTGGCTCATACTGACCTGTTCAATTTCAGCCAGTCGAGTTTCTAGGTTATTGATTCTGATTTCTTTGCTGTTGTTTGCTTCTTCAAGAATATCTACTTTTTTGTTTAATTGTAGGATTGTGTCAACCTTGGTTGAAATATCATCATATTGCTGGCTTATAAAATCTACACTTATTTTCATTTCTAAAATTTCATGTTCTAGATTTTTCTTAATGTTTAGTGTCTCTTGTTCCATTTTTTTGAAGAGTTGCTGCTTTATTTCGTCCATCTTTTTGTCTACATATTTGATAAATTTATCATAGTGCACTTCACCGGCATCGGTTGGTAGTGGTGACTCAATAGGTTTTGATCGTGTTTGCACTTTACTAGAAGTAGCCATTTTTATCGTTGTTGTTGTTTCGTACTTTGTATGTAATTGCGCCTGAATTTGTAAGATCTTCAAATTTCTTTTCACTAATTACACAGTGATTTAAATAAGGATGCAGAAAAAAGGGAAAAAAAACGCGAAATGCGAACCACGGACCTTCGGATCTAAAGGCAGACGCTCTCGCCACTCTGCTACCAGACAGTTGTAAATCACTGGGAGTAATGTGTAATATAAATTGCCTTTGCATAGGTATATTTACGGAGATTATTAAAAGTCAATTTTACTGCTAAGGTTAGTCTTCAAAATTATTTTCACTTATTTCAGAATTATGTGTTAATTAATCTTCAAAATAATTTTCACAGTACTTTTTAATAATGTTGCAGAAAAAAGAAGAAAAAAAAAAAAAATACTTTGGTATTACTAGGATTCGAACCGTGGATCATCGGATCTCTAGGCAGATGTTCTCTCCACTCTGCTGTCAGCCCTTTGAAACTGAGTGGGAATTATGTGTATTATAAAATGTCTTTGCACAGGTATATTATTGGTATATTATTTACCAGGACACTTCAAAGTGTTAACTATTCACCTTAAAATTGTGAAATTTGCACACTTGAGCTAAGACCGACAGTGAGTGATTTATTTGTGGATGCAGGCAAATATATATATATATATATATATATATATATATATATATGTAAATACTTATAGGCTCACACGCGTTACACTGGGTAGACCTTGTAAACAATTTCGATTTGAAAATATGTATATCTTCATTGCATGCACAATGATGGCCTCCGTGGTCGAGGGCCTCTTGACTCAAAATCACTCAAGGTCACGGGATCAAATCCCGGCAAATAAATTTAATTTGATTAATTAGTGTTATTTCACAATGAATTAATTAAAAATAATATATAGTACCTATACTTGCGGCCCGTTCTAGAGTGGAAGATACTCTCAATATCGGTCTGGTGTAAGACTACCATTCCGAATAGAAACGTTGCTTGAAATGGCTTTAGTCGAGTTTGGTGACCAAATCTGAATAGCCAGGTACTTGTCCACCTTCCTCCTCCCCATCTCCTTCCCCTCCCCGCTACCTTCAACCTCACCGCGTATCCCAATTGGGATTGCCATAGTCTCACTCGCTCCAGACGGGAGCAGCTGGGACTTTTGAGAAGTATGCACGTAAAAAAAAGGTGACGTTTTTGACCAAAATTGGTTATTTTCACAACTAGAGTCGGATTTTTTTTCTCCATCATACACAATATATCCCATATCAATATTTTATTCGGTTTCCTAAATAATCTAACTATTTTTCACGAAATTAGAGGCAACTTTTGCAAATCAGAGAGAAGAAATTTTACAGAGCCATCTACACAAATTCAAGGAAACTTCTAAATTCAAAAGTTGATCGTAATATCCGCTAGGTGTGCTAGCTGGTGGCTCTGATTTAATCGCTTTGACTTTATTTAACCAAAACCTCGTTGTACTTTGTACTACCACCGTGACTTTACAATGAGCTAGTGTTAAGATTGAAAAATATGTCATTATTGAAGTTGTAGCTGAAAATATACATATTTTTTAAATAAATTTTTTTTTTTTTTTTTACTATGGAGTAGCTTCAAAAAAATATTCCTATAAAAAAAATTGGATTTTGATTAGAATAATATTCATTTTCAGCTACAATAGCATCAATCATCTTTCTTATTATGTACTTTTTTCTTAATTAACCTTTTCAAATCAATAAACTCTTTTCTTTATTATAAAATCTATGTGGAAAACTGTAATTGGTAAAATTAATGTAAGTGAGGAATATAATGGTATACATATTAGAAATTAGTATAAGTCTTAGATCAAACTAAAATAGGTTCTTTTGTGGTAAGTTTTCTAGTAATTTCGTAACTCTCGACAGGCCAAGATGCCAAACATAACGTCCGTAACAGTGTGGGTCCACCGACGTCCCCCGTCCCCCTGCACTTTTCTGTTCTATGGGCATTTAAACCATACAAATCAATTTTTCTTTTCTTTCTTTTTTTGTTATTAGTCCATTTATTGGGCCTACATTTCTCAAAACATTTTTTTCCTGCGATCAACGATTTTTTAACTTTTTTTTCGGCACATTATGTATTAATCCTTTGCGCAGCAATACCTAAAATACTAAAAATATATTTCATGTATTTCAGTAGATATAAGAAGGATATTAATTTTGGGTCTACCTTCGGCCCCAGTTGGCTGCGGGAGAGTTAATACATTTTGACATTTTCTACGAAACTTCAATATCACCATCAATTTATGATAAAATAATTTATAATCCTTTTACCACGCAAAATTTCCTCTACGCATCTGAAGAATTTATGTCGCCAGTTTAGATGGGAACCTTTCTTTTCTCTCCTTTCTTTTCCATTTATTTGTAATCATCCATATTTGTGTAACCTTCTTATTTTTTCTTTACTTGTTTTCTATTGTTGTTTGTTTTACTTCACCCGTCTTTTAATTTTAGTCTATACTGTATGTCAAATTTATATTTTTAATATCAAAATACTTATGTAAAATTGTATCTAGTTCCTCCCACTTATGAATTGTAAGTCCCTTCGGTAGTAAAATGAGTTCTGTAACTCAATCGGATTGCCCTGGCAACAAATAAAAAACAATGAAAAAAATTTAAAAAAAAAGGTGAGAAGTTAATCAAATCAACACCGTAGAAAGTTCCTACATACAATATTATATTCAATGAAACAACTATTTAGATTGTAAGAAATGAATAATTAAAGTTTCATGTTTTTTCGAACAAAATTCAAAATTTCGTAAAAGAAGTTTCAATAAATTAATTTCATTCATAATTATTTGCTTTGAATACTGCCAACCATAGACATCAGAATTCAATAGACCAGAAGATACAGACGAGGGGGTAAAACCAAACTATGAAGGGGGAAGAGGGGAAAGATGACTGTGATTCGTTATACAATCAATCTGACAGTAAATAGGCATCTCGCATTACAATATCACCATTTAGTTCTTAAAAGCAAAATCTGCTTTGAATGAATAGACCTTTTTACATGGGAGCGCGAATTGCTTGCCACGATAATAACATATTTGCTAAGGCCAAATGCTCGCCGCAAAAAGACTCGCCCCAATACACATAGCAATATTTTGTTGCCGTGTTTAGTTAAAACACTATTACAAATGTTTCATAATTTACTTACCCCTGTAACCAGCGACGAAAACACTGGAGAACCGCCCACATTCGCTATGTCTATATAATATGTACCTATTATGTATAGCGCAAGCTGCCGTTTTTGGCGTGATATTTCGTAAAACGTATAGACGTTACTTTCGCGCTGGTCACTACAAGAATGATGACGTCACATATTTTAGATTCTCTCCCCTCCCCATGGAGCGAGCTGGCGCCAAGGCGGAGCTTATAGCCGGTTCCATGGGGAGGGGGAAATATTACGTTTTTATCACTTAGGGCAGGTCCAGATATATTCATATGTCCGTGCTGCCAACGCATTACTGAAAATCCATCTCTTGGACTTGCTCGGTGTGAACCATCTACGGGTCAGATGGGATATGCTCTCATTGTAACACATTTCTTCAGACTGATTCATGGATTAGTTTCTATCCCGATGATCGCTCCTCCATTATTGGTTCGATTGATGAGATGGGGAGATACCTTACCACTCTAGCTATCTCTCACGCAGCAGCCATTTCTAAAGCGGAAACACTTTCGAAAGTATTAGAAGTTCAATTAAACATTTCTGAGAAAATTGATATTTTCATAATTGATGTAATAGGCCACTTGCATCACATTTTTAATTTTTCTTCCAGTTTAGGAAAATATTCAAAGACATTCTGTATATATATGTTTTTAATCGTATTTTTGAAACCCTGGGGATTTTTTGAAAATTTCAATTCGAAAAATCAGACCATTTTTTATAAACCGGAAAGACGGGACATAATTTTATAGGTGCGAAAAACGGTAATTACATAGTCAAAAATCATTTTGAAAAAGAATAACGTTTTCCACACGAATGGCAAAGGAGAATAACGAGGCATACCATAAATATTACATCTCATAAATATTTGTTTCCTTGATCCATCTTACTGATCATAAATCATTATAATGTACAACATCTATTACTAAATCCAATGTAATATACTTGTACTTGTAAATTATAATAAAAATAAGAATATTGTAAAATTTAATTTTGTTAAAATCAGCACCATAACCATTATACCTCTAAAACACGTACCGACATCTGGTATGTACGGGGTTCTCTTCGTAACATCTGTCAAAAAGTCAAACCAAATGATAAGTTCACAGAGAACAAACAATAAATCTAGTGAACGTTAAATGTCAAATTCAAAAATTCGCCTAAAATCAAAGTGATGCCATATAAAAAAAATAAATCAGTGTGGAATTTTACAAAATTAAAAGGAACATTTTCGGAGACGGGACATTTTCATGTAGTGACGTCACGAGCCCAAATAATGGATTTATTTATTTAAAAATAAAAATAAAACTGTACATTTCTAAAAAAAATTTCTAACATTTTCGTTGTAGCCATGTACTCAAAACTCTATTATTTCGGCTGACCAGTGACCACACCGCGCGCTGGGGTAGTGTACTTGCATTATCGCCGCTAGGCGGTGCGGCCCTCGCAACATTGACATTACTTGCAATTTTGAAACTCTCACGGCAGGACGCTTATAAATATTTATATTCGTTGTAAACTACCGTGCAAGAAATTAACCAAGTTTATAACTACCCTCTTTATTATTTAAAACCCGTGTATTTTGACGTAGTGCTAATGGAGTCAAATTAAATCATCAATGGTAATATTTACAACCAAATTCACATACGTTAAATCGTAATCTTAGAAAAAAGATCTATCCACATTATTTTTTTCAAGTCATTGTGAAATCCATGGAAGTGGCCTTTTCGAACTTCTGTACTAACAAAGAAGAAAACATATGCAGGTTCTACATCTAATGGAGAGAATCAGTCTAAGAAGTTATTTTTGAATGAAACGGAACGACCCACAACTTCCCTTCAGCCGACTATTGATTGTGATTGACGTTGCTCGGCATCACCTTGTTGACATGTTCCGGGATGGTAAATTTCACATTTACCATCCCGGAAGGTAAAACATCTGAAGAACTACAAAAAAATTTATCTACTGTATTAAATCCTCGCGATGATGGATTTAAGGTTGTCCGACTTCCCGAGATGTTCTTCTCAAGTCTTTGATCAGAACAATGTAACCGGTAAGTGTAAAAGAGGACCATTTCAGGACTATGAGAAGGGTCTCATATTTTGGAAAACGAGAAAGCGCTAATATAAATATGATTCTGACATGTCACCCTGAGGTAAGGAAAGTTCTAATTGACAATGGTTTGTGCTTCCTTGGGTGGAATGCCTACCTAAAAAAAATACAAATATTGTTATAAATGGGTAATTGAGCAGAAAGACTTCAAGAAAACATGGTTTCAAGTAGGAAATCTTCTAGTTTATTTCACGGCACATTTTACAATAACTTTGTTCCCGACCCGAACAAAAACACTTAAAATGGCCACTTTGACTACTCGCTAGATAATGCTAGCTGTTTACAAGAGATCCACGTTATTAAGAGCCTGTTTTTAACTGAAATTTTCCTATTTATAACTGCACTTTCACATACTAACATAAACAAAACCAACCAACATTGTTAATCTATAAATATGATAAAGATTCCAGAAATCTGCTTTATCGTATAGCCTTAAACCAGTGCAGCCCTATGGCCGCAGCCTGTAATCTGTGATTCAAACAGTCAAGTTACAAAATATACCGCTAGGTGGCAATAACCTTCACTTTTTGAACATACTGCAGGGCGGGGAATGAGAAAAAACAACAAGTTTTTTTGAAATTAAAATTCAAACTACAAATTCCTAAATTTAAAACAATATACTAAAATTTTACCAGATGTGTACCTATCTAAATTTAAAGGGTCCGGGAACCTAACCAACAATTAACAATAACCTAAAAATTTATAAATTTCTAAAAAATCATAAAAAATTTCATAAAATGTAACAAATCACAACATTAATAACAATTTTGTAAAATTGACAATTCAATAATGTCTCATTGTCTCTATGGAGATTTTTCACTTCAATTATAATTTTTTAACTAACACCAATTCACAAATAGCAATAAATTGTTATATTTAAATAAATGAAGACAATATAAGCGAAACTCAATCGAAAATCTGGAAACAGAAAAATCAGAAAAACATATTGACACCTCTGGGACTCGAACCCAGGACCTCTTGCTTCAATATTTTTCTGTTTCCAGATTTTCGATTGAGTTTCGCTTATATTGTCTTCATTTATTTAAATATTACAGTTTGAGGTTTTACTCATAAAATTAAAATAAAAAATAAAATAAATTGTTAGTTCGCTATGAACTGACTATCAGTTTATCACTGGCATGGCACTGCCAAAAACAGAGAGAACACTTCACTGGGTAGACTACTCGGCCATCTTGTCCAGGGTGGTCATCATATTTTAATAGTACATCACCATGTACTTCTGTGTGTCATCATTGGGTAGTACATCACCATGTACTTTTGTGTGTCATCATTGGGTAGATCATCATAAATTATGGGGCGGCCGTGCCCTGGTAATCAGATAGTACCATTAATTCTGCAGCGAGGATGATCAACTCGCTTTTGTTAACTGGAAGCCCCAGTGGCTTCAGACAGGATACAGTGGTGTCAACAACACCAGTACCGATGCTCCATAATTATAGTTGTGGTTTGGTTGCATCGGTTCAACCCTAACTACAGTTAGGCTGTGACCTTGGGAAGGTCCGTGGTTTGCCGGGTCAGGAAATTTGGATCCAAGTTTGCTTCTATTGGCATCAAACATATTTTTGTGATGGGTCTCACAAAAGTGCCTTGTGCTGTTTTGAGGGTAACCACCCTCACTACTCCATCCGGGCCTGGATGAGTAGTTAATATGCGCGCCATCTTCCATTCCATCTTTCGTCCTTCTTTATTGCCTTTTGGTTGCTGGCCTGCCATTTGGTCCGTTTTTGCAGCTCGGCAAGGTAATCTCGTTTCCATCTGAATCAGAAATTTTGAATTAGAGTGTTTAATTTTTGATATTTGCTTAGTCTGTTCTCCGGGAGCTCGCGGACATCCACCTCGGGAATAACCGAAGCATCCCTGCCCATGAGGAAATGGTTGGGAGTTAAAGGGAGAAGGTCGTCTACGTCATCAGACAGGGAAGTTAAGGGACGGGAGTTCAAACAAGCCTCTATCTGACAAAGCAAAGTATATAATAATTCAAACTGCAATGGGTTATTTTTAGTAATTCGATATAAATGAAACTTGGTGGACTTGACGGCGGCTTCTCACAGCCCGCCATGATTCGGCGCCCTAGGCGGTATAAAACTCCAAGAAATTCCCTTATCAGCTAAAAACCTATGAATTTTGTCATTGTTCAGTCTCAGACTGGCATACAGTTCTTTGAGCTTATTGGAAGCTCCTCTGAAAGTGGTTGCATTGTCAGAAAATATTTTTTCCGGCTGACCCCTACGGGCAATGAACCTCTTTAAACAATTTAAAAAAGCATCGCTTGACAAATCTGTTACGAGTTCCAAATGAACCGCTTTGGTAGAAAAACAAACAAATATGCAAAGATACGACTTAATGAGCGGAGATTTCCTCAGCGCTCCAGCCTTCATGTCTATTGGTTCGGCAAAGTCGACCCCTGTGACAGAGAACGGTAGACTGGGAGTGATTCTCTCAACTGGAAGGTCTCCCATGATCTGCCGGCAAACCTGAGGTCGGTATCTAAAACATACAACACACTTATGTAGGATACGCTTAACAGTGTTTCTCCCAAATATCGGCCAATATTTCAAGCGTATTTCCGATAACAGCGCTTGGGGACCTGCATGTAAATGTACATAATGATAATTACGTATAATAAGTTCAGTTATTTTATGTGACGGTGATAATATTATCGGGTGCCTTTGATGATGCGATAAATAAGTAGCTAATTTTAATCGTCCACTTGCGCAAATTAAACCTTCCATTAAACAGGGATTGAGAGCTTTCAATCTACTGTTTTTGTTTACTAACCCATGCTTCTTTAGGTCCTTCAATTCTCTTTTAAATGAGTATTCTTGAGATGATTTCAGTAGGCATTTTACAGTTGAATTGCCATACTTTTTATCCTTAGGGTTACGACAATTATGTATAAATCTTAACGCTTGAGCGCTTACTCTTTTTAATTTGGTTAGCGATGAGAATTTTTCGAAAATATCCCATTCTTGAGCATCAGCTACCAATAGTACATTTTTACTTTTTATTTTCGGGGGATCCAAACATGACATATTATTCCAAATTAATCCAAGTATTTTTTCATTCTTGGAATTGTCAGTGATCATTTTTTCACACTTGCCCTGTTTGGCAATTTCACCTTGGCCCCGCCCAGATGACAATTCCAAAACATTTGATCTCCACTTCCTCAGGGTCATCCCTGCGGACAGCAAGATATCACTATTTTCTTTCTTCAATTTGAAACAAACTTCCAAGTCATCCCCTCCAGTCAATAAATCGTCCATATAAAAATCATTTTCTATGACTTGACTTGCTACTGGGAAATTAACTTGATTATCCATACCAATTTGTCGAAGACATCTCGTTGCTAGGAAAGAGGAAGGTCCCAGCCCATAGGTAACGGTCTTCAATTTGTAATGTCGTAGTTCCTCTTCTTGTGATTCGCGCCATACAATCTTCTGAAGGCTGCGATCCGCTTCGCATACGTTGATTTGACGGTACATTTTTTCGATGTCCGCAGTCATGACGTATCGATGTTTTCTGAAATGTAATAAATGGCTGTATAAGTCCTTTTGAATGACAGCTCCCACCATCAGAGCATCGTTCAGGGATATTCCGGTCGACGTCTTTGTCGAACCATCAAAAACTACACGCACCTTCGTCGTGGTGCTAGCTTCTTTAATAACCGCGTGATGCGGCAAAAAATAGAATTGCTCATCCTCTCTCCATTTATCACATAACTCCATATGACCTAGTTGTTCATATTCCCGCATAAATTGTACATATTGCAATTTCAATTCAGGATTTATTAAAAATTTCTTCTCTAAGTTCTTAAATCTTTTCTCCGCTGTGTTTAGTGAGTCACCAAGTTGACTCACACAAGGGCGGCGCGGCAGACTTACAACGTATCTACCATCGCTCTCCCTAGAGTGCGTGGCGACGAAATCTGCTTCACACGCCTTCTCCTCATGATTTTGAAATCTTGCAGGATTCACTTCCTCCATTTTCCAGAAATTTTCTAATTGATTGGATAATGTGTTTATTGATAAACTACAAATTTGCGGTACTGGCCTTTTTTTATGATGAATATTGATCGGGCCCGATATGATCCATCCTAATTCAGTCCTCTGAAGAGTAGGTCCGGTATCCAATCTCAGCCGATCATCTTGTAGTATATCCCAAAAGCTCTCAGCGCCTAACAGTATATCAATAGGTGCCGCTACGTTGAAATTTGGGTCCGCCATTTGTAATCCCTGTGGCAGCTTAATATTTTTTCTGGCCACTGTTGCTTGAGGTAGGTTTGTGGTTATTTCCTGTAATATTAGACAAGTGATATTTTGATTATAATTTGTCCTCAGAGATTTCATTTTAATAGCAACACGTTTCTTTATATGAGTAACATTGTTGTGTATGCCTAACACAGGCTTGTTTATGTTTTCACATCTTAAATTTAATTTCATTGCGAACTTTTCGCACATAAAATTGGCTTGAGCTCCAGAGTCAATCAGGACCCTTGCCTCATGCACTTTATTATTGTGATCTACCACCCCTATGATAGCAGTCGACAATAAAATTGTTTTTTCTGCCTTCGCTAAGGCTGAATGGTTTGACACTGAAACTCGTTCAGCATCCATTTGGCAGTCACCTCCGGGGTGATCTTCACCTTTATTCATGGAGTCATCGCTCGGATGCATCTCCCTTTTATTCATGGAGTCATCGCTCGGATGCATCTCCCTGTGCAATAACGTATTGTGGCTTTCGCTATCACAATGCTTGCATTTTAAATTAATTTTACAATATGGGGCCGTATGTCCTAACCTCAAACATTTGAAGCAGGCACGGTACCTCCTTATTGCGTTGGCTCTCTCTCCACAATTTAATTTTAAAACATTTTTACAATAATATATTTTATGTCCCTTGTCATTACAACAAATACAATTATTGTGCGTAGCAGCTAAAAATACCGATTCCTTTTTAGGATTATTGTTGCTACCATTTGCTTTCGGGTGGGTAGGAATGCGAGGTTAAACATTTAAGAAATTCCTGTAATGTAGGTAGCTCATCCTGCAATGGGGTTTGTTCCCAATGCTTTCTAGAACTTGCATCCAATTTATTAGAAATTACGTATATAATTAAAGCATCCCATTGTTCGGTTTTCACGCTTAAATTCTGCAACGCTTTGAGATTTACATTCGTTTCATCAATCAGGTAACGCATGGCTACTGGATCCTCATGTTTCATCTCTTTAAGTTGAAACAGAGCTTGGATGTGTCTATGTACGGTAGTTCGCAAATTTGCAAACCTCTGTTGCAACAACTCAAAAGCCGATATATAATTCAGGTCTGATACCTCGAAATTGGCGATTATCTTTGCTGCATTCCCCTTTAAACAGGATTGCAGATAATAAAACTTCTGTACCTTGCTTAAGGCAGTATTGTTATGAACCAGTGTCTTAAATGCACCCTTTTATTATACTTCTACTACTACTATTGCCCGGATTTTTATTATTTCGCACTGAAACTGTTTATTCATGTATTTATGTATCATGCTTTCTTAGGTACCACCTTCAACAGCCTATTTAAAATCTAAAATTTGTCTCTATTTCTTGCTTTTTAATCATTGTTTTCTCTCTCTTAATTTGATATTATTAATAACCTTACCAGTATATACTACTCTTGCTACTTTCATTTTATTCTTTTTTTTCTAAATCTAAGATATATTTCAATCAAGTTTTGCGTGTCTGGACTTGCATAAGTAAGGAGCCGGATCGTAAGGAGCCGGATCGTAAGGAGCCGGAACGGAACTACCATTTAATCATTTTGTATTGTCTTACACCCCATCAAGGGGGTGGACTAGACCTATGACCGTGCATCAACTGAGGAGATGACTCCCAAGGCAGCGGTTGCATAACCCGCGCATAACCCGCGCCTCCCCCGTCGCCATGAGCGGGCCTGAAGACCAACCGTTGCGGACCGGTGCCCTTCCGCCCTGCCTCCGGTGACCCGATGCTCACTTTTATCCATAGGGTCTTCAGGTCTTTCCCTCTTTAATTCCAACACTTTCTTCGAGGGCGTACTGGGAAGCCGGCTTAGGGGCGCGGACACCGAGTCCCGCTTGCGACTGGACTGATGGCTCCGCTTATCCTCGGCGAGACTGCCGGACGACTGTAACTCAGTTGCTTTGGTTAGGTCGTACAATCTCATCATAATAATGTTTTTTTTTTCTAGTAACTTTCCCTCTTTTCTATTAATAAACTTTGTTTTCAGCTATATCCAGTGGCGGAGATGAGACATGATACTGTGAAATAAATAACTAACACCATGTACGCACTCGCATACTGCCTGCTAACAATGTATGCCCGGACATTGGAGGTCTAGAGTCATTTTAATAAAAAAATAGCTTCTTTATAAATAAAAAATTAGAGTCCTGACGTGTACGGTGAAGGAGGAAACCATCTGTTTCCTTAGAACGCCGTGGGAAAGTGGTGGGCAAAAAAAAAGTGTCTTAAATGTTTCTAGAAAATTATTCCAATTTTTTGGATCGCCGTTGAATTCTCGTAATTGGAGGCTAGGTAATTTTATTTCCAATTTGGGAGTCTCCATAGACTGAATTGCTCCCCTTGCAGTCGCTAAAATTGAATAATATTGGTTTTCAAAATTCTCCCTTTGCAAATTATTATCGATTTCGTTGGAATCCGGAAGGCTTTCGATTTGTTCCTGGATTTTTTCGAAATCATCAATTATTTTCTCAATTCTAGCATAGCGAATTTTAATTTCGTTAACTGATAATGTATTTAATGAATCCGCAAATCTCGTAAGTTTACCTTTCAACACTCCTCGTTTGTTAATCAACGATTTTAAATTATCCATTTTTATTACGTATTTGACAATAATTCAACAATAAAAAATGCTAAAAATGTTCCTTCAAAAACAATTTCTGTGCAATAATCGCGTAAAACAACAGTAATAACCAATTCAAGCTATGAACAATGACAGAATCTTACAATAATCATCTTCTAAACAATTAACCTAAAATAAATTTGCATGACTTGCATTTTACACTGAGGGTAGTTAATTTTTTGTTTTTAAAATAAGTACATCGACACACAAAAAATAGAGCTTGTTTGAACAGGAATTCAATGAATAATTGTGAAAGGATGGCAGGGATACTTATCTTTTGATTCTTCGTGGTTCATGTTTTCATCTTTCTGGTTTTTTTTTATTATATAGCTCGCTGGTTCATTCTGGTAATTCCTTTGATGCCTTCATCCGCTCGTAAGGGCTATCCGGCTCGAAGGACCATGTTATAAATGGGTAATTGAGCAGAAAGACTTAAAAAAAAACATGGTTTCAAGTAGGAAATCTTCTAGTTTATTTCACGGCACATTTCACAATAAATTTGTTCCCGACCCGAACAAAAACACTTAAAATGGCCACTTTGACCACTCGCTAGATAATGCTAGCTATTTACAGGAGATCCACGTTATTAAGAGCCTGTTTTTAACTGAAATTGTCCTATTTATAACTGCACTTTCACATACTAACATAAACAAAACCAACCAACATTGTTAATCTATAAATATGATAAAGATTCCAGAAATCTGCTTTATCGTCTAGCCTTAAACCAGTGCAGCCCTATGGCCGCAGTCTGTAATCTGTGATTCAAACAGTCAAGTTACAAAATATCCAACAATAACCTTCACTTTTTGAACAAATATATACACCAATAAAAATAGGCGTTTCATTTACGTGAGGTATTCACTCAACGTGTAGTGACATTTATTAACAAGGAAAGTGTTTAGTGACGATTTGAATTTGTGTGTATCTTGTATTTGTTTAATGTTATGTGGAAGGTTTTTATCCACTGGAACGATTTCGGTCGAAAAATCGACCACTTTTATTTTTCTGCGATTGATATCGGTCGAAAAATCGACCGATTTTTCTACCATTCGTAAAATATTTATTATAATTATTTAAAACCTTTCCATGGCCAGCTATTTGTTTTATCGAATAGCTGATAAAATATTCTTTATGTCTATGACCTTATCGGTTGTCTTTGAAGTGTGATTCAATGAGTTTTTGCGGTTTTCTAAGGCGTCCTGTCAAAAAACAAAATAAAGATTTTGACTATTTCGATGAATTATGGTCTCTACCTAAAATGCCGTAAGTAATTCATTTATTGGGTTTTTAACGCATAATTATATATCTGTGTTATCATGATTGAATTATCTATCTTTAAAATGCGTTTTTAATTCGTTTTTTGTTAATATATTGTTTTGCTGGATGTTTTGTGTAAAAATGCGTCGACTGAAGACGTCATCTGTTTTTGATTTACAATAATTTCATAAATACTGCACTCGCGCATTTGAAATATAGTTATTCAATCAGAGTGATTCATAACAAAGAGATAAATATAAGTTTTATTTGAATTGGTTCATTATTAATACAGATATTTGCTGTCCAATTATTTAAAGTCATATGTCAAAAAGTCTGACTTTTTTTAGATGTAAAATGGTGTAAAGCCTTCGTCGCACAATAAAAATTTGGTTATTTAGTTGTATAATCAATTAATTTGTTTACTTTTACCAAATTTGTGCAGAAACAGCTATCGTCCAGGGAGAGGGAGCACTCCACGACCCAGGTTTAAATAATTATTTTTAAAAAAATTATTACTGCAATGTTTAACAAAATTTAAACATTTAAGTACTTACCTACATTAATTGTTTTCAATTTAAAATATATAGAGTGGTGCTGACTGCAAGAGGTGGTAGAAGAAGAGGGAGAGGTGGGGTACGAGCTGCAGATGGAGTACCAGCTGGTGCCGGACTACCTGCACGTGGACGTGAGAGTCAACGCAGAGCTGCAATTGCAGCCTCGTCTGGAGTGTTAGTATTTTTTAATGTTTTTTATGAAAGTACTTTGCTCTGGCCGTTGAATTCATCATATATTTGTATTTATTTAAACGGTGACCCTGCTTTGCTACTGGTGCGAGAGGATCGTGTCAAGGCCCTAAAGGCTGTTAGGGCCCTGCCTGCTTCCTTCCGGCTACAGTGAGTTCCACTGTTACAGTGAGAGTTGGTAAGATCAGCACTCTGTCCATTTGGCACATTCAGTGCATATTGTACAGAGTTCTAATTTTATTCTTTATTTACATACTGTACTTACTATTTCACACGTGAATGAGAACAATTCATATGATTTATGTATATGTTTTCAGAATTACTTGTTACGCTGTAATTAAGCGATGAGTATAATACTGTATGGTCTATGTTTTCACCACGAACTTTACGGTTTTACCGAGTGCCAAAATACTGCTTTGTGCAGAATTATGCCCGTGGTGAAATAAAAACATGAAACTACATCTCAGGAGGGGGCATAGGTATGTGATCTCCAGCGTGTTAGGGAATTAAATAAATACAAGTATCTCATTTCCAATTTAAATGTTAAAGAACTTATATATTATTTTAATAATGTCAGGTACAATAAACGTAAAGTGAATCTACTCACCCTCAGGGACCGATTGAGGTTATACTATCTAGCTAATCCACTATATTCCTAACCGAACCGCGTCTCGTAGTTCGCCACAGGATGATGGGCAGGACCTCCAGCCGATTCTCATCTCGGCCAGTCCGCAACAGGATAATCGGCAGGACCTCCAGCCGATTCTCGTCTCCACAGATCGCATCAGGATAAACGGCCAGTTCGCAACAGGATGATTGGCAAGACAGGGCTCTCAGCAAAGCAGGGCTCCAAGGGAAGTGGAACTCCAAGGGAACGATGTTACGGGGCTTACGTAGCAAGCAAGCGGGACCGTTAGTATTCCCGCACGTGCATTTTCTCTCATACAAGCCGGTGAGCGGAATTATTCTTCTCCACGCGTTTAAAGAGGCATTCTTATTGTCGGCACCCGACAAGTACATACCGGCGCGTCTCGTGCGGCGAAAATACTCATACCGATCGCCTTGATAACTTTACGGTAAACTTCTCGTAATATAAGAACTACCGCGGAGAGCAATCTCGCGACATTATTCATTTAAAACTTTGATGCACTTTCGCATCCTGTATCAAAGATCGTTCCACATTAATTTTTACGTGCCAATCGACTGAAATTTAAAAACTTCGTCCCTTTTAATAACTTAATACTCTATGACTGTCACAGCCATGATCTGGCCCAAAAAGATCATGCCGGCGAGAGTGGGTTCCATTACCGGACCCGGAAAAGAAAAGAAACTCCCCCTTCCATAACGACTTGTGTTGCCAGTCCTCCTGTTGTAACTATCAACAATTAATTCACTCAATAGTTCGTGCCGCTAGGTTCGACGTTATAAAGCAGTGTTCATATTTAAAAATAAGAAAAGGTAATGATTTCAGCACTGCTTCATAACATTACCCCCCGCGCCACACAAATGTTTGCCCTCAAACATGTTTCGTTTAACTAACTAATTCCTAAGCTATTCCGGTCAATCCTCAGGGTGTTCTAAAAAAGAAATTATAAAATACACATGAATAAAAATGAAAAAGTGAATCATCAAATGTGGTAGGCACACCATGTTAAACTTAAAATTGATGATAGCAAAAGCTAATAGTGATAGAAAAAGAAAAATCAAATAAATACGAATGAGTTCATTATGATTCCAATCGCACCCATGTTGTCCGGCAAGATGGTGGCTTCACAATGCAGTCATTCAAGACCAACACTTAAAATTAGAAGAACTTAATCTAAAGAACAATGTGAACTAATGTTCCGTGAACGGGGTCCGCAAACACCCACAGCATTGAAAATACTGGGTGAGGAAGAGCTGACTTTATGTCTTGGACTACCGTTAACGTTACATCTACAGCATAAATATCATTAATTATGTAAGTATAAACACTAATCAGTGGACAACACATCCTTAACCTTAATTATACCTATGTGTGCATTAATGCATCACTGACCCATAATAGGGTTTTAGAAAGCCATTTAGGCAACACTTTAGGGTGCAAGCAACCCTCACTTCACTGAATTTACGTCCCTTTTAGGAGATATAAGAAATGTTCACTACGAAGAGTTTCCTATTCTACCTAAATCGGTCGTTCGAGCGAGTATATGAAGTAAAGTAGTATTGTAGATACTAAGACTAATCAACGAATTTTATAAAATAATATATATATCACTAAACTATTCTTTAAGTATACTCACAAGCATGTGAGTTGTTATTACGTGTTGAATTCACAACATTTCTCAGAATTTATTTATATTTGAAAACAATCATGTTTCAGATGGGAAGAGATAAACAGAAAAACAATGCTCAAAACACAAAGAGGTGTAGGGCTGGCATCCCTGTGTGTTCCGAGTTAAAACTTAAGAATAAACACAAAATTCAATAACCATGAACGCAGTTCAATGGGATGTACCCTGAACACAAGGGAAAGTGGGCATGTGTTCCCCTTGTATTCGAGGTTAACAAACATAATAGACAAAGGAAAATAAATTATGTCATTTATTTTGTTCTTTTGCTCGTGCTCAGTCCAAAAATTATACAAAATTTATTTCAAATAAATTACAGATTATTACGCCTAACGAAAGCGAAAACTTATAAAACAACTCGAGTAAATCTTACCAGAGTGGAATTTGATTGCAATGAATCATAACAAACTATGTGAGTTTGCGTAAACGCGCCCCAAGAAAACCTGAATGAACAAAAGAAATATTCCTATGACAGGATTTTGACTGTCAGAATGTCGGGTCGTTTCAACTCGGTTGATCAGGCCGGGTTAAAACTCCCAGGCATCAAATATTAGCTAACAGATATGATAATTTGCAGTACTCGGTAGGGATGGCCAGACCCTCCGAAGTATTGCCACAATAAGACTATACCGGTATATTATTTGATTTTACTATATCTTTCACATGAAAATCACCCGCAACTTTTCCGTTTAAGTCTGCAAGTGTATAAATTAAGTTGGATTTTTTCTTTACTACCACGTTCTGAACAAACCGGGGTGCCAATTTTTGTGCGAAATAATTCAATGCGTTAGATTGCGCAAAATTCCTCCGCCACACCACATCACCAACCTGATAGGTAATGTGTTTTCTGCGCAGGTTGTAATGGTCAGCTCCTTTTTGAAAAGCTTTAAGAAGAGCATTCGAGACTTGCTCATAAACCGATGACAACTCTTCCAATTTCTGTGCATAAACCTTAGGTTGAGCACCAATTTGCGAATTGGTTTCCTCATCCGCTATTGGATTACGGTGCAGATCACCGTCTAGTATCTGCTCCCGACCATGCATCAGAAAATAAGGTGTATAACCTGTAGCGCAGTTTACCGTGTTATTCATCGCTGATTGAACTTGCGGAAGAAATTAAGACCAGTTTCGGTGGTCTGATTCAACTAAGATGGATAACGCCGTGCCCAGGGTTTGATTATAACGTTCGACTACGTTGTTTTGAAGCGTATAAGATGAATTGTAAAATGGTGGCGGCATGTTATAACTATTAAGTAATTCTTTAAATTCTTTCGAAACAAATTGACGACCATTATCACAGACGATAGTTCGTGGTACGCCGTGAACAAGAAAGATGTTTTCTTCTAAGATTTTTATTATGCTTCTCGCGGTGCCATTGCGCAGCGGAAATAGCCATGTAAATTTAGAAAAAACGTCTACACATGATAGGATTACGGTAAAACCTGAGTAACTCCTAGGTAAAGGACCTACCAAATCTATCGACAACATTTGCATGTGTCTTGTGACCTTTTTTTGGGTTTGAGGAGATTCCGTTAGGTGGGGCTGTACTTATTTTGTGGGCCTTACAGACTGTACAACGATTAACAAATTGCTTAACATCTTTGTACATATTAGGCCAATAGTAACGCAATTGCACCTTTTTGTAGGTTTTGAATACCCCAGGATGACAAGCTCGCAAAGATTCATGTAAATTAGATAGAATTGCCTGTCTACCTTCTTGCGGAACTACTTTTTTCCAGGCAGTATCCTCGCACAGAGCTAGACGAGTCTTTGTGTGTCGGAACAATTCATTATTACGTATTTGAAAGTTCTGGAATCGTTGTGGGAATTCTTCGCATCCTTTCCAAGCTTTCAAATACCACGTATCCTTTGTATTATCAATGTCCACACCTGTTAATACGGCAAGGTCCATTCGTGAGAGTACGTCTGGAACAACATGCTGTGTCCCTTTGCGATGAACAACGTCAAAAGAAAATTGTGAAAGGCGAGAGCTCCACCGTGCAAGACGGCCACTAGGGTTAGACAAGGACCCTAGCCATTTCAAGCTTGAGTGGTCAGTAACTACCGTAAAATGAGCTCCTTCTATATATGGTCTAAAGTGATTCACCAAGTCTAGCACAGCTAGGAGTTCCCGTTCAGTGATGCCATAATTGCGTTCATGCGCATTTAAGCAACGTGAGTAATAAGCAATGGGATGCTCTTGCCCGTCCACGTTCTGAATCAATACCCCTCCAATTCCCGCCGAGCTCGCGTCGGTGTGGATAGAGAAAGGCCTGGTGAAATCCGGGCAGCATAAAACTGGAGCCGTCGTCAACGCGCGTTTTAAATCATTGAAAGCAGTTTCAGCTTCCTGGGACCACTTGAAATTGCTGATTCCATTTTTTGAACCTGTGAGTTTAGTAAGAGGGGCAGCTATTCCCGAAAATCCTTTAATGAATCTCCTAAAGTAACCGCACAAACCAATGAATGCCCGGATTTGTTTCGCATTTTTCGGGACTGGGAAATTTTTGATGCTTTCTATTTTTATTGGATCCGTACGGAGACCCTGCGCATCTACTAAATACCCTAAATATTTAAGTTCAGATTTGCAGAACTCGGATTTCTTAAGGTTTATTGTAAGGCCTGCGTCTCGCAAACGTTCATATACACGATTCAACAGATTAAGATGTGAATCCAGGTCTTCTGATATCAAGATCAAGTCATCCAGATAGCAAAAAGCATTATCGTCAAATTCCGGACCAAAAAGGACATCTGCCAATCTTTGCAACTCACTAGGGGCGTTTTTCAGTCCGAAAGGCATACGGGTGAACTCAAACAAACCCCGTCCAGGTACGACGAAAGCTGTCTTCTCGCAAGAGTCCTTGTCTAAGGCAATTTGCCAAAAGGCCTTTGAAAGGTCTATAGAAGAGACGTACCTAGCTCCACCTAGCTTGTCTAGAATCCGCGATATATATGGCAAAGGGTACGCGTCGCGAATCGTGACATTATTAATTTTGCGAGAGTCTAAGCAAAAACGACCTGTACCGTCCTTTTTTGTAACGATCAATACCGGACTCGACCATGGAGAACGTGAGGGACGTATAACTCCTAATTTTAGCATTTCATCTACTTCTGCTTCCAATTGTTTTTGTCTTGCTGGAGATAAAGGATAATACCTCTGTTTGATCGGAGGCCCTGTCGTATTAATTTTGTGCTTGACTAAATGTGTTACACCTAAACCGCGCTTTTCGAAAGAAATCGATTCAAATTTTTTAATAATAGCAGAGAGTGACCGATTCTCTGAGGGACTTAGAGATGAGGCTGGCTGAATTGCCCGCAACCCATTGATTTTGTTTTCCGAAGGATGACAAATAGCTTTTGGAAGCAGCTCCGGTGCGATATGGAATTGCTTCCAAAAGTCTATACCTAGGATAAACGATGGTGACAATGTCGGGATGACGTAGAAAAGAATTGTCCGGGTAATTGATTTGTACGTCACCGGCAACGACATTGTACCCAGGACAGGCTGACTCGCACCGTCCGCTGTTGATACACAAAAATTAACCTTAACTAATTCTACACCTAATTTAATAAAAAATTTATAACTATCACCTCCCAAACACGATAATGAGGCGCCACTGTCCAACAGTGCGCTGTAAAAATTGTTTATTATATATACATTTACATAAGGACGACCATCGTTTTCAATCTCCATCCCCTGTGGCAGTGGGCCCACTGTTCCAGACGATGGGACCATTGGAGGGGACCCACCACTTTCCCAACGGCGTTATAAGGAAACATATGGTTTCCTCCTTCACCGCACACGTCAAGACTCTACTTTTTTTTGAACGAAGCTACATTTATTTGAACGACTCTAGACCCTCCAATGTCCATGCATACGGGGTTAGTAAGCAGTATGCAAGTACTTACATTAACATTATACAAAAGATAAATAGAAGTAGCAGCCCGTGGAATAATTCTTCTGAAATAGGTAACATCAAAAAGAGATAATAGTGTTAGTAAAAGAAAAAGAAAAATAAAAATAACGGCTATGACCAGTCGAAGAAACCTTCTGTGAATAAAATAAGTAATGAGGAAAAAAACAGTTATATGATTATGTTATAATGTAAGTAATTACTATAGTAGCGGAAATAAAATAAAATATATTAAAAAAAAAGCCAGAGAAAGTATTCCATAGACCACCGGGCAGTCCCAATGAGAATGCGTATAGCTATCGGCCCAACCGCAGACGATGCTCGAAGTCCGCGTCCTTTAGCCGGTTCCCCGATTTTGCCTCGAAGAAATGTACTTGGGAGAGAAGGGGAAGTTTTTGAAGACCTTAAGGAAAGATGAGCGTCGGGTTACCGGAGGGGGGACGGAAGGACATCGAGACCGCACAGTTACGCCTCAGGCCAACGCATGTCGATGGGGGAGGCGCGGGCGGATCGCGGGAAGACCGCTCTGTTGTATGTTCGCCTGGCAATGTGCATGGACAGGGTCTATCCCACCCCCTTTCTATGGGGGAATGACGATACATAACATGCACAGTTCAGTTGCGCCACCAAAGAATGGAAACCAAAACTAATCAAGAAAAATAGAAAATAATAAGAGCATTTATACATGTAAAACATAATTTCAGAATCAGTACAGAGTGATAATGTATCAAGCGATACTGTCATCACTACCATCGCTCACCAAGATGACCTATCGAGGTAAAAACATAAATCATTGTTAGCAGAGACCAGAGAAGAAAAAAAAAATAGTCAAACATAATCAGCAATTTATAGGTCACATAAGTTATATTATAGATAGTTCAAAGCATATTCACTAAATAAAGAGTAATAGAGGAGGACCGAAGAAGACGGGAGCAATACGTGTAGCACCTGAAACAAAGATGAATTTAGTCTAGGTCGGCGACTCTAAGTACAGGCCATCTCTCTACCCAGGACTTGACAAACTTTTTCAAGCATTCGAAATTCTCTTTGTTCGACACAAGGTCAGCATTCCACGCTGGTCTTGTTATTCCGCGCAAACCATACAACATTTCCTCTCGTGCTTCCTTCGTCAACTCGCAGTGCCACAGAATGTGCTTGGCGTCTTAGACGATGGGACCGAAAGAAACTGATGTACTAGTCGGAGCCAACTCTTCCATTCCCGATTCCTCTGCGCATAGGATGGGACGTGGTAAGAGAGACTCCGCCCTAGTTTTCCGACTTACTGTTATTAAATCTTCCTTTAACTGCTCCCACTTTAGAATTATTTCCCGCTGCGGCTTTTTTCCTACAATCAGCCACAACATGTCCCGGTTTATTACAATATAGACAAACTTGAGTCTTAACAAAGGTTCTAGAAGTTCGTTCAGTATTTTGATTATTTGTATTGAACGAAGACGAAGGTTTGTTATTGTTGCAACCAGCATTGGTATTAACGTAGTTACGCCCAGCATGACTATAACTATTACTATTAAACGACCGTCTATAGTTATTCTGAGAGAACCCAGTACGTCTATCAGTACCGGTATTACTGTTTGTCAAAGTTTTATTAGTAGGCACGAATCTATCCTCTTTATTAGTACCGTAGTTTTCATTAGATTTTTTTGAAAAAGAAGTTGAAGAAGTAGCAAATTCCTCTGGTGGTGTCGCATAAGACTCTAAGTTCCCTGCGTAGATTGTTAACTGATCGAATGTATCTATATCTCTAGAAACTAAAATGTTAGTGTACATTGGCAGCAACGCCTTTTTGGCAAGTCGCAAAAGTTCCTGCTCAGGAAGTTTAGCTTCCAACATGTTATTTAGGGATTTCATCCTAAGGGAAAATTCAAGTACCGACATACCTTTGGGTTGCCTCATATTGAAAAGTTTAACTTTTAAATCTGTTTGTAGGTCATTTGCCTCAAATTGATTGATTAAAAGTTTAGACAGCTCGTCCCATTTCAATTCTGAGTGATATATTGACCTGAACCAAAGTAATGCTAGGCCATCTAGAAGATCAGGAAAAACGCGTACCAGATTATCATGACTAAAATTTTTTGTCCTACATTTTTCTTCAATCAATAAGAGAAATTCTCTTATGCTTGATTTACCGTCAAATTTAATCTTCCAATTTTCCACATTGATGGAGGGTGATTCTCTATAAATAATTTTTGTATGTTTAATTATTGTAGGGTTGTGAACGGTCCTACTCTCTGAATCTGAATCAGAAGAATCCATATCTATTTCTGATATTGTTGGCATCTTAAGGGCTTTATTATATGCACGCGCCTGCGAGCGCAGCGCGTGAGAGGTGGTTGCCGGTTCGAGAGAACGACTTGATAGTTCTCTTATGAGATCCTCTTTAGAGGCGTTGTTGACGTTCAAAATAGGAGTTGACATTGTTATTGATGACGTACAATATTGATTGTTGATGATGTAAAAAAAAAAAAATTTTAAAGTACGAGGGGAAAAAAAAAGTTTTTGGCAACCCTGATTTTTGAAAAAAAAATCGAGATATTAATGTGTTTAGTCGATTTAATTTAAAATTGACAATAAAAATCGTGGTTACAAAATAAAATCCCACATTTGAAATACTAAAAAAAATATTTTTTTAATAAAAGGAAAAAATATCCCAACAATTTAGTTAAGTATGTCAAACTATTTCACCGTATAAGATGTACTCGTGTTGTTGATAATTTATGACACTCTTGTGCATAATGGAATTTAACGGAATAGATTATAAATTTAATCTCATTAATTACCATTCACTTGATTATAATGAATTATTTATTTAGTTTACTAGTTCATTTAAATTTGTATTAAGAATTCATCTACGATATAAACACAACATACCGTAATCTGTCACTTTTGACATTCGCTTGTCCACAATAAACATCAACTTGCATAGATGATGTTTACCTTTTATCATAAACCTTCAACCATAGACAATATTTTTTTTTTTTAATAAATATATACTTTTTTTCAAACTTATCATAGAAGAAGCATTGTCTATGATTGAAACCTGACACTTCTATGAAAATATCATTTCAAAAATTGAGGTTATGTTGACATGTTGACAATGTAACCACACACTGGGATACTGAGCACGAAAAAATACAAAACATGACCAATGTAAAACACCAAACACCAACGTAACCCGCAGGAGATCAAATAAACGAGCTAAACCACGTTGGGCCCAATTTGTTACGCTGTAATTAAGCGATGAGTATAATACTGTATGGTCTATGTTTTCACCACGAACTTTACGGTTTTACCGAGCGCCAAAATACTGCTTTGTGCAGAATTATGCCCGTGGTGAAATAAAAACATGAAACTACATCTCAGGAGGGGGCATAGGTATGTGATCTCCAGCGTGTTAGGGAATTAAATAAATACAAGTATCTCATTTCCAATTTAAATGTTAAAGAACTTATATATTATTTTAATAATGTCAGGTACAATAAACGTAAAGTGAATCTACTCACCCTCAGGGACCGATTGAGGTTATACTATCTAGCTAATCCACTATATTCCTAACCGAACCGCGTCTCGTAGTTCGCCACAGGATGATGGGCAGGACCTCCAGCCGATTCTCATCTCGGCCAGTCCGCAACAGGATAATCGGCAGGACCTCCAGCCGATTCTCGTCTCCACAGATCGCATCAGGATAAACGGCCAGTTCGCAACAGGATGATTGGCAAGACAGGGCTCTCAGCAAAGCAGGGCTCCAAGGGAAGTGGAACTCCAAGGGAACGATGTTACGGGGCTTACGTAGCAAGCAAGCGGGACCGTTAGTATTCCCGCACGTGCATTTTCTCGCATACAAGCCGGTGAGCGGAATTATTCTTCTCCACGCGTTTAAAGAGGCATTCTTATTGTCGGCACCCGACAAGTACATACCGGCGCGTCTCGTGCGGCGAAAATACTCATACCGATCGCCTTGATAACTTTACGGTAAACTTCTCGTAATATAAGAACTACCGCGGAGAGCAATCTCGCGACATTATTCATTTAAAACTTTGATGCACTTTCGCATCCTGTATCAAAGATCGTTCCACATTAATTTTTACGTGCCAATCGACTGAAATTTAAAAACTTCGTCCCTTTTAATAACTTAATACTCTATGACTGTCACAGCCATGATCTGGCCCAAAAAGATCATGCCGGCGAGAGTGGGTTCCATTACCGGACCCGGAAAAGAAAAGAAACTCCCCCTTCCATAACGACTTGTGTTGCCAGTCCTCCTGTTGTAACTATCAACAATTAATTCACTCAATAGTTCGTGCCGCTAGGTTCGACGTTATAAAGCAGTGTTCATATTTAAAAATAAGAAAAGGTAATGATTTCAGCACTGCTTCATAACATACTTCTCCGGAGAGAATAACGTGTCCCTTTTCACAAGGGACACCTTCACCATTGCCAAGACCCGTTCCACCACCGTGGATTTCCACTCCCGCACAGACCCAATCAACGGCTCCCAATGCACCAATTACGCCAATCCAGGCAGCATCTCCGGAGCCGTTAGCTGGGACATCGCGGAGTGGGGAACTCCAGTGTGGGGAACTCTTCTCTCCGGAAGCCGGCTACCACAGCGAGCTGTGGGTGGACGTGCCGTTCTACCAAGAATTGTCGGCGTTTGGGAATGGTGAGTTTATTTTTTGAAATGTCATACCAGGGGCTCAAAATAAAATCAATTATCTATATTTTATATTGATGTCCCTAGCACAGTTTTACTGTTGGTATATTGGCAGGAGATAAGCATAGTACTTAAAAATTCCACATAACAAACATACAAAATGTACTGTAATCCAAGATGTACCTACATTCTATGCAAGTAAATATGTAGTTACTAACGTAAAAAGTCTGAAATTTGAGTTTGTTTTGGCTAATTTTTGTTCGATAGTAAGAACTTCGCACAGCATTGTGAATACCGACATCATAGTTTCACACATGACAATGCATAATATATTTGTACTTGAGTTAATGTCCTGAAACGTTAAGTGCCTCCATACATGACGCTACTTACAAGCTACTCGATCCTCGTGAGCGTATCATACGCGCCGATCGTAAGTACCCCCCGTACGATTTTGCTGGTAGCACCGTGTACGGGGCGCTATGCGACGTCTGTCGGTATCAAATCAGTTTCACGCAACCGGCGCGGCGGTACGGAAACCAGCATTAAAGAGTGGTATATATGCAGAGTACTTGTGGTTTCGTCACAATCATATAGTTTGTAAGTATCTCCATGAACGGAGGGCCTTACATTTCAAAACATTGGCATTAAACAGGGATTCTAACTTTTTTTTCTGTAACGGGTATTGTAGAATGAGAAATGAGACATTCCGAACTCCTTTGCGAGGATTACATGTGATTCACCGGCTTCGAAACGGTGTAATACAGCACTTTTTTCATCAATTGAAAAAACACTTTCGCTTCACGGGACTCATTGTGTCGAGCTTCCTAGTCAAAAGCGAGGCTGTATTGGTAGTTGGGTTTTGTAACCGGACAAATTATCATTAAAATAGGTCGCTTTAAGTAGTTGGTCACTTTAAACGGATATGTTTTCCTACTAAAAGCTATGAAACCTTACTAGAGTTTCCATTATCGTCGCTTAAAACGGTAGACTGTTAAATGCAAAGTCATTATATCCGAATTCTACTGTAAATTTATGTTTTCTATTATTTCAGAGTCAGACATGGGCAGAACCGACAACGTGGTTGAGGCAGCTCTCTATCAAGAAGAGTCGGTACTTGGAAACCGTGAGTTATAAAACTAACTAACTTACCTGCACGCCATTTCCCTGCAGGGGTAGGCAGAGAGGATGGACCGCCATGCAACTCGTTCTTGGCACACACACTCTTTTCTTCATTCCATACCTACCTGACTGTGCTATTCTGACTCCTGACATTGCCCGCCTCAAGTATTTGATTAACTTTTTATTTTATTATTTATATGAATACCTCACAAGAGCCTCAGCTGGAGCCAGTGAGACTATGGCATTGCCCCAATCGGGGTATGTTGTGAGGCTGAAGGCATCGGGGAGGGGAAGGAGGTGTGGAAGAGGGAGGTGGGAAAGTACCTGGCTATTCAGAACTGGTCACCAAACACGGTAAAGCCATTTGAAGCAACTTTTCAATTCTGAATGGTGTCTTACATCAGGGCGATACTGAGGGTATCTTCCACTCTGGAACGTGCCGCAAATAGACTATATATTATTTTAAATGAATTTTGTGTGAAAATAACACTAATTATTCAAATCAAATTTATTTGCCCATGCCGGGATTCGATCCCGCGACCATCGTATTGCGAGTCAAAAGCCGTACCAGAGGCAGTGGGTAATCGTAATATAGACACGTTAAATTAATTTGGGTTTTCTGTTGTTTCAGAAATGGATATGGACAGAATGAGCGACGTCAACCACAAAGAGAGCGATGAGGATACCTTCTACATGCCACCAATACCTTATCATAATATTATCAACGTTTCACCTAACTCCGCTATGGCCATAGACTTTAGTAGACAAGACCAGGTAGATAGTGAGGCAATGCTTGCGATTCTGCCGCCTGAAGGTTACTCTTTCGATTGGTCCAAAGATATCTCACGTTTTACTGGGATAAGGGAGACATTCACAGGCACGCCAGGACCAACTTTCAATACCGACGAAATGGGCAAACTTGTGGATGCCTTTCTTAAAATCTTTGATGCAGATGTCGTTGAACTGATCACGAGAGAGACCAACAAGTATGCAGATCAATAGATTGCGAAAAAACAATTTAAGCGCCATGCGCATACCAATAAATGGGTTCCCACGAATAAAGAGGAAATGTATGTATTCTTGGCAATTTTAATGTATCAAGGTATTAGTCCCCTTCCTGTTGAAAAAGACTACTTCTATTAAAAAAAAAACTCACCGCCATGCCTTATTTCAGCCGAGCCATGGATTATAATCGTTTTCTTCTAATTAAAAAATTCCTTCACTTCACCAACAATGAAAGTCTTTCTTCTGATGTACCGTTATCTGTGCGAAGATTACAAAAGATTCAGCCCGTCTTGGACCATCTCTCAAATAAGTTTGAGACTTTATACCTGCCCGAGCAAGACATCTCACTGGATGAATCCTTACTCTGCTATAAAGGCCGCTAGGGATTCGTCCAGATGATCAAAACCAAAGCGGCCAGCGCGGGTATAAAGTCTTATGCTACGTCCAGACTGAAGCCAGCCTTCCAACTCTGAACTTAGTTCGGAGTAGGAAGGTTGGCCCATCGTATGGTCGCTGCGGCCAACCCTCCAACCCCGAATTCCGTACTCCAAAATGGCGGACATGAAACAGCTGTAGCTACGCTGTATCTTTTTCAGTTGCCTACAATTATTACGTACGTATAATCATATAATTATATACACGACATGTTTTCAAACAATTGTTATACCACTCTCCGTAATAATATAGTCATTTTAATAGTACGCGGCACGGTGTGGACAGCTGCGGCAGGCTGGTTCGTGTGAGTTGGCCGTCGGGATCGCCTCGAAGGCGATCCCAGGCCAACGCGAACTCCAACCTTCCAACTCGAACTTCCAACGTACGAACACCCCTCCACACGATCGTCCAAACGTTTGAAGTTGGAACGTTGGCCGCAGTGTGGGCTTACCATTACGAGCTTTGTGAGTCCAAGTCTGGCTATCTTTGGAAATTCCAAATTTATACGGAGAA
This sequence comes from Limnephilus rhombicus, assembly GCA_929108145.2. Classification (NCBI taxonomy): domain Eukaryota; kingdom Metazoa; phylum Arthropoda; class Insecta; order Trichoptera; family Limnephilidae; genus Limnephilus; species Limnephilus rhombicus. The sequence continues at coordinate 956,274 of OV815275.1, forward strand.
GACCATTTCCCGACAGGCTGAATCGACAAATCCAGACCAGGAAGACATGACGGAAGACATAACGGAAGATATGACGGACAACACGACACTGATACTGAGTCTCACTCTACATGGAGGCACAATGACATTATGTATTGATTTTCTTAAATTATGAATAAACCAATATAAATTGAATACATTTTTATTATGATAAAGTGTGTAAACAATGTTTAAATCAATATACTGCTCTTTCATTGTAACTATTGTGTTTCCTCCTTCCTACAACATGAGTCTCTTCAAGACCAATGTTCATTCCTTCCTCTCCTCAAAAAGACCCTCCACACGGCATCCCAGATGACATAGGCCCTGAGGGAAATTATTTTCCTCAGGGCCTCCTGTGTGGAGTTAATGTAAAAAAAAAAACTAAAACTGTAATATTAATTTAATTGATTTAAACGAATATTAGGGCTTAATAATTAAATAAATCAATTATTGGTTCCATCAATTATTTTCCCCTCCACCATTTTTTTTCGATACCTTTGCTTTTAGATATAAAATTATCACTATGATATTGTTTGCCATTCGTCGCTCATACAAAGGTTTGATATATATACAATTTTATCATCATCATCATTTTACATATTCTGATTTACCCTATGTAGATTGACCTTAAGGTAGCTGTCAGAAGTCATTTTTCGTCAAATATTGGTGGATTTCATCAACTTGCAAAGTATCCCCCTGAAATATTGGCAATGTGCATATCTATGATATATATTTCATTTTAAGCCTTATTTCTTTGTTTTGCACGTTATGTAAAAACATGGTTACAAATCTCCAGTTCTAATTGACAATTATTGAAAAAGTATCACCATGATTTTGACATCGTGAAATAGGCTCTCTGTATAATTCATCAAATGAATCAAATAAAGCCAACACGGCAACTATCCTTATAAATAATTGTAGGCAGTTAATGTATCTTCCTAATGTAATACCAGTTTTTGTGGTAAATTCATTAAATAGTATAATACAGTGATTTCAATTTTGCACGTCACGCACTCAAATTTTACAAAATCATTTTCCGACCAAACTTTTGAAGAGATCATAAACATACAAAAAATTATTTTTCTATTATATTCTTGCATCTGTGGTTATCAAACAGGCCATAGAGAATATAAAAACGTAGAAAATATTCAATAAAGATATTTAAAACTGCTACTGGCGGCAATTTCAAATCACAAAAACACAAATTTCGCGCATTTATAAAGTTTAAGATTTTTTAATAATTTATCTATGAATTCTAAAAATATAGGATAATTAGTAAAATATAGGTGAATTCATTGGCTGTAAAGCACTAAAATCAGTTTTATGTCTCCAGGTTAAAATTCGGAGGTATGATTTTTTTAATGTTGGCGGAAAATATTCAAAATCGTCGCCAAAAAACCGCGAGCAATCGGAGAAAAAAGATTTTTGACGCGCGATCGTTCGAGTGGTTATATACTTTAATGGCCATGTAGTATGGTCCTTTTTGGAATGTTGTTTTGTTTGCTTTTGGTATTAATAGGTTTTCTGTGAGCCTTGTAGCGTATTTATGTGTTGAGTTTTTTAGTGGGAACTTGTCTGTATATGATCGCACTAACATGCATAACTCCATTATATATATGTCTGTGACTGTTAGAATTTTCAGATTTTTAAACATAGGTCTACATGAATCTAAACGACCGGAGTTTGTAATTTTTCTTATGCATCTCTTTTGTATGATGAAGACATCTTTGGTGTTTACCGAGTTTCCCCAAAAAATAATACCGTATTTTATTATTGAATATACATAACCATAGTATGCGGCTATTACTGATTCGGTGTTCAATATTTTTCTCAAGGTACCCAGAACATAAGAAAAACTACTGATTTTTGCTACAATTTTTGAGACATGTTCTTTCCAGTTTATGTTTATGTCTAATTCTATTCCCAGTAGTGAACATGTTTGGGAAGGTTCGATAATATTATTATTAATGTTTACATTTATATTTATAGGTGTAGCTTGCACTGGACAAAATTTTAAAATTTGGGTTTTGTTTGTGTTGAGTGATAGATGTTGCGATAACAGCCAGTTTGCTATTAATTGGTAAGTCTCGTTAACTTGTTTGTTAAATTCGTCAACGTCTCCATTACATTCAAACAACAAAGCGGTGTCATCAGCGAACATTGAACATTCTGTGCCAGCAATTATTGGGAGTTCGTTTTTATAGATAAGGAAGAGGAGAGGCCGAAGAATGCTTCCTTGTGGCACACCCTTGTTTATTTTTCTCCATTTGGATTCTACCATGTACTGGACCATTTTTTCATCGATATTTGAAATTTGAACTTTCTGCTGACGATTTTTTAAGTACGATTCAAACCATTTTAATGCTAATCCTCTAATACCTACATGTTCAAGTTTAATTAGAAGAAGCTCATGATCAACATTGTCGAATGCTTTTGAGAGGTCGAGAAAGATACCTACGGTTTTTTTACTAACATTAATATTTTCTAGAATTTTGTTCAAAAAATTGAATACTGCCTGTGTTGTTGAACGGCCTTTACGGAATCCAAATTGTTGTGGACATATTATCTCAAAGTTTTCGAGAAAGTTATAAATGCGATTGTACATGGCTCTTTCAAATATTTTTGAAAAGTTTGGTAATAAGGATATCGGTCTGTAGTTTGAGATTTCCTGTTTAGGACCCTTTTTATACAAAGGTACAATAATAGATTGTTTTAATTGTTCTGGGAAGGTTCCTGATTCGAAAGATTTGTTAATTAATATTTCCAACGGGTAACTTAACGCTTCTGCACATGCTTTTATAATTTTTATAGGGATTTTGTCAGTGCCGACACTGCTTTTATTTTTCAGTTTTGCGATGATTTTAATAATTTCCTCCCTGTTTACAGGCGTTATGAAGAATGATCGCAACTGTTTGTTTTCGACTGTTTTGGCAGATTGCGGATGTAGAGATGTATTTTGTGGTGGTGGCGGTGGTGCAAAGAAAATGTTAAATTCATTTGCAATATTTTTTGGTTCTGATACCAGGTTATCATTTATTTTAAGACAGATTTTTGGTTTACTTTTAGAATTAGAATTATTTGAGTTCTCTTTTATTATGTTCCACGATGTTTTGGTTTTATTTTGCGCGTTTTGAATTCGTTTACTATTATAATTCCGTTTAGCTACCTGTTTTACTTTACTAAGAATTTTTTTGTAATGTTTGTAATTGTCTATGATTGTGAGGTCATTTGTGTTTTTTTGTTTCATGTACAGGTGTCTTTTTTGTCTAATAGATATCTTAATACCAGTCGTTACCCAATTTATTTTGCGTTTTTGGGGATATTTATACAGTTTAAAGGGGAAACAAAACTTCATACCATTATTTATTTCATTAATGAAGTATTCGTAGCTGTCATTGATGGATTCAAAGGATTTCAGTGGTTCCCAATATATACATGATAAGTAGTTGTTAAAAATGTTAGTGTTTTCTGTGTTAAATAATTGTTTTTTTGTATACCACGTTTGGTTTATATTATATTCTGTTTTTACGTGCATTAACTGTGCCATGTGATCTGATACAGCTAATTCTGTGACTTCCCATGTGTAAGAGCTTTTTGGTATATTTGTACCTATATGATCAATTATACTTTTTTTATTTCCTTGTATACGAGTAGGTTTATCAATAATCAAGCGTATGTTGTGAGATTTTAATGTGTTTTTGAGTGAGTCTGCGTTTTTGTTCTTGTAGCTTGTATCAATATTTAAGTCACCGCAGAGTATTATTTGTTTTTTGTTGTATTTTGTTTAGTAAAAGTTCAAGTTGTTCAAAAAAAATATTAATATCAGAGTCATTATAGTAAATTGTACAAATTATCATTTTAAGTTTTGGAATTTCAATACCAACACATTCAAATACAAATTCTTTTGTTATTTGTTTAACAAATTCTAGTTCTTTAAATATAATGTTTTCGTTTAAGTAAATGGAGACACCTCCATGAATATGAATCTCTCGACAAAAAATTGAACCTAATTTATAACCATTAAAATTAATAGATGTTGTTTCGTCCTTTTGTAACCAGTGTTCGCTAACACAAAGTACATCGATATTTTTTTCATATAGAATATTTTCTAATTCTAAGATTTTATTTCGAATGCATTGCACGTTTTGATGCATTATTATGAAGGTGGGTTTGATGTCGTCAGGTTTAGGAGTACGTGTATTATTCATAAAAAAATAGTTTGTTTTTTCGGATAAGGTGAGTTCCTGTCATCTCGGGTTTGTGTATGAATGGATGAATGAATATATTTTGGGTTTTTTCTGATGGATGTGGATGGATGCTCAAAATTGTAGACTGATATTTTATTGATCTCATTTCTTATATGCACCCTTGTTAAGCTCATCATTTTGATAATTATATGGCTATTCATTTTTTCATAAAAAATGGGCCCACTAAATTTACAATAATTTTTGAATTCGAAGATGTGAGATATAATCTCAGAATTTAGTTTATAGATGTTTAAATAGTTGTTTTTAGTAACTGGATGTATTAGGACATTAGTATGGGCTAGTTGTCGATGTCTCATTTTCTCCGGCTATTAAAATTACAAAATCATTTTTGTTTAAATTCTTGCTTTCTCTTATGATGTTTGCCGTGTACCAGTCTAGTGTTGCCCCAGGGTATATATAGCTGGAACAATCTACATCTTTAAAGTTTTTTTCCAGATTTCTTCTTATTTGGTGGCCTGCTTCTTCTCCAAAGATCCGTATTTTTATTTCTTTCCATTGAAGTTGTGCTGTTTTAATTCTGCGATGTGTGTTGTCCTGTGCCGGAAGAGGTGTTTTAATTTCTTTATTTTGGTTATTAATATTGGTGAGATGCGATTTGTTTTTAAATTCTTCATTTTTTCTGCCATGTTTAAGAGAAGCGACTTGTTTTCATTCATTACATTTTTTATTTCAATAATATTTTGGGTAGAGTTTTTTATTAGTGGTCGTAATATTTTTAATTCGCCCTTCATTTCATTATTTTCAGCCACTAAGTGTGCAATAATGTCGAATAGTTGATCCATGCCTTCGTTTATTTTTTCTTTTAGAATGATTTTTCCTTTCCCTTCCGTTATTATTTTTTTAATATTATTTATGGTAAGTCTTGAGTTTTTCAGGGCATTATTTACCTCGTTTGCCTCTATCATTGTGGACGTTTCTTCTTCATTTTTTCTTTTATCCTCCGAATCTGAATAAGGATATATATAACCTTTACCCCCCCCCATAGCTACCTACAACCCTGATGAGGAGAGCTTTCCCGCTTGCCGATGGCATTGAGCTAGCTGAGAGCAAAAGGTAGGTGGTTTTCCTCCACCCGGGACTACTACACTGGCTACAACGTGGGGCATTGCTCCTCCCTTGCGTTTTGGTACCAACACTGGGCCAAACTCACAGCAAGTCTACTCAAACGCCGTTTGGAATGTTTCCTTTTATTCTGGCCATTTACGATGATATCTATGTTGTCAAATAATAACATTTTCTGTCCATTATGTGTACAGGTACCGTGTTATCAGTTATCAGTGAAAAAAGTGTTCCGTTTGACAGCTGTGAAAATAAGTCAATAAATTCTAATCTATTCAAGTGAATCCTTCCTAAAAAAAGGATAAGTGTTTCAAAACTCAACAAAAAATTCGTGATTTAGTTTATAAATTAATAATACAATTTTATAAACAATTAACTCAACAAAATCCACATTCAAATAAAAAAAATTCTTTGAAAAGTGTTTTTTCCTTCCGAAAGTGCTGTCGTGAAGTGTTATACCTCGTTTTTTCGGTGCAAAGTGTTACAAAGTGAAGAAAGTGCGTACAAAAAATTCAATTATGCGTTTCCTAGGGGAATCCCTGCGCAATTTTTTTTCAAATTCTGGGACTTAAAATTTTTCCCCCTCCCGTCTTTTTTCCTTCTGAATAATAACGTCATGATGGAATCCAACGAAACAAGTACGTCATCAGACCTGGGTGTCATTCCCAATGTGCACAGTCTATCAAAAACTGGCCTCCAAGTTGTTTTAAAAAACAGAGGACTTTTGCCTTGGAATAAGTCGAAATCTGCTATGAGAGCCTATGCGTTATTATTCATCAGTAATTCCTCCGGTAGGCTCGCTCGCTGGGCCTCCCGTTTGTCTCAATACACCTTTGACGTCGTCCACCGTAAAGGTGAGGACAATATTGTCCCAGACGCTCTTTCAAGAATTGAACTCGCCACTTTAAATACTAATGCAATTGCCACTACCCCATCCACAAAAGATGAATGGTACCTCAAAATCTTTGAAGGTTGTAACAATAATCAACAAAAGTTTCCCAATTTTATTATAAAAGAAGGACAACTATACCGCAATTGTAAGGTTCCACTATCTATTCTTGAAGATCACTCTTGGAAACTTGTTGTTCCCCTCGAGAAGAGAGAACAAATAATTATCAACAACCATAGTGCGCCCGACTCTATACACCCAGGAACCTTCAAGACGTATAAAAAGATTTCCTTGAAGTACTACTGGCCCGGCCTTTATAAACAAGTTCGCGATTATATTTCTAAATGTGAAACATGTAAAGCTTACAAATATAGTACGGCATCACCTGCCGGCCTAATGGGCAAACCCAAACGCGCTGATAGACCCCTTCAGTCGTTGTCTATGGACCTTGTTGGACCTTTTCCCCGAAGCTATGCCGGACATATGCATATACTCAGCGTAGTGGATATCTTCACTAAATTTTGTTGGATCTTCCATTTAAAAAGAGTCAACGCTGCTGCCATTGTCAAACTTCTGGAAAAACATATCTTCATACCTCACGGAACGCCCAGAACTGTAATAGTTGACAACGGAAAACAATTTATAGCACATGAATTCAAAGACTTCTTTGCTAAATATGGGATCAAGAATATCTATTATAATACCTTGTATACCCCCCAAAATAACACCGTTGAACGGTACAACCAAACTATTAATACAGCTCTGGCTATTTTGGTTGATAAAGACCAACGTACATGGTGTAAAAATTTAGATAAAATCCAAGCCGCCATGAATAACACTGTTAACCTAACCACTGGTTACACCCCATTCTTTTTAAAACACGGCATGGAACAGGTTGTTCATGGTTCATTACATTGGGACACGAATTTCCCTACGTCAACCACTTCTACAAGTAATCCTACCGCCGACTATGCCCATCGTTTGGAGGAATTGTCTGCCATTTACAGTGAAGTTACCGATGTTGTACTACTGGCCCACCAAAAGAGTGCGGACAGGTATAACTTACGTAAGAAACACGTTACCTTTAACGTAGGCGATGTCGTCTGGAGGAGGAATAATACCCTTTCTCAAGGAGCTCTGTACTTCTCTGCCAAATTGGCACCCCGTTTTGTCAAAGCCAAGGTTGTAAGAAAAATATCGGACTTAGTTGTCCGACTTGTCCGACTCCTCTGGCAAGCATATCGGTAATTACCATATTAAGGACATCGTAAAGTCCGAAAGTGAAGAGTCAGTCGAGACTGCTCTCACTGTAGCAGAAATCACAAACTGATTCACTGTGTATCACCACAACCCTTTTGTAAGCCTACAAAGTCTTATCTTAGTTGGCGTGTAAAGTGTCAATTACATGTCCAGCCCTTCATAAATAAAGCAAGCCCCTTTATTTATTTTGTTTGTAAATAAATGTATATTCATATTAGGTACATCCAAATGTTGCGTTTGTACCAACCTTCTCTCTCTTACGGCAATTTGCCTTCGTTTTTTCCTTTTTTCGTTTATTTTCTCACCTGTTCTGAGGCTGATCACTTTAGAACAGAGACACCCTTCGAGTCACAATGTTTGGGAAGTCATGAACCCAAATCTTCGCCTCTCAACCCTTACACTATACAATTTTCATGCCTATCTTGCTTGGTCTCGTCATGTCATGTAAATTGTAATTTTTTTGTTTATTAGCCCTTGCATTGGCTGCCCCTATGTAAATTTTTTCATTAAAGTTTAAAAAAAAAAAAATCAACAAATTGCTCATCGGCACACCGTTCTAGAAGTCGATTTTTGTTCCAAGGGATAAATTCCGACTCAACCAGAACCAGTCAACCCTTTTTACAATCCCCATATTTTACCTACCATGGTAAAGTCACGCTTTTTTCTCCCCCTTGATTTTCAGCTTACCTTGAGTATGTAAAACCCAATAGTGGTCTCAAGTATGAAAATCGGAAATGGTTACTTTTACAGTTGCTTTATCTTGTACATATAAGTTTTTCAATTTTTTCTTAAATTTTTAAAAAAATTGATGGCGTCCTTTTCACCCGTGCTCATGTTTTCCCCAAAATTGGATATTGACACGTCCATTTTGGAAATTGTATTTATAAAAACCTAAAGTTGGTCCTTTATAAGTTCATGTACAAATCTTTCGGCTCGTTTCAACTAAAGTATGTAAAACCGAATCATCCGGTCTTTGGTTGTTATAACGAAACCATTGATTTGTTTCTTCTCTACTGTTACGTCACGTACATTTTGTATTACACGTTCCTACCCCACGGGACAGGTTAATAAAACCTCACGGTCATTCTGATTCTCGAACTCAAATAATTGTAATTTTTAACGTAAATCAGCATTGTCTTGTTCGATCATCGTTTTGCAATTATTACCTCTTGTTTTCTTCACCGAAACTTGTTACTATAGACAGTATGTAAAACCACTATAGGTCTGTCTTCGTTTTGAGAAACAACCAACTCAACCAACTTTATTTTTGCGAGGGAGACATTGTTAGTGTTAAATCCCTCGCTAGATGGCGTCGAGACAAATTATGTCTGCATTTATTGGGGAAACACTTAAACTTGTCAAATATTAATTATTATTTTTTTAATTTATAAACTAACGTTTAGACAAGATTTTTATGCATAGCACAAAGGGTAACAATTATTATAAGCAATAATTGTCAGCCTGAAACACTCATTTACATTGAAAAATCTTCCGAGAAAAGACACTTTCCGCCAACGGGACTTGAACCCGTGTCCTTCTGATTGCCGGTCGGATGCTCTGACCACTGAGCTATGGCGGCTTATCAAATACCCGCCAAATAATTCAATATATACTAGTGTTTCATTCAACAATTACAGCTTATTATATTTTTTAACTAAAGAAAAAGCTGAAAATAGCAGAAGAAACAAGTACGAACTAAGTGACACAACGCTGCAACTTATAGAAGAAAGAAAACACCTATTTTCAAAACATCCTAAAAAAGATAACATTAAAACTATAACAAAATTAAGTAAAGAAATCAGAGAAAATATTAGGAAAGATAGGAAGACCAAGAGGCTGCAAATATTAGAAAAGCATATAGTGAAAACAGGGGGAGTGAAAAAAGCACTTAAAGAATTGAGAGAATCAAATAAAGAATGGATACCAAAATTAAACAAAAGGGGGAATACTTCTTCAAATAGAAAAAAACATAAACAAAATAGCCACAAAATTTTACCAGGACCTCTACTCAAGCCCAGACGACAAACAAAAACATGATCCGATGAAAGACGTCAATAAAGAGCATGAAAACGTTGTAACTGAACCAAAAATACTTTCCAGAGAAGTAGAAAAAGCCATATACAGTCAGAAGATGGAAAAAGCCCCAGGTCCAGACAAAGTGACAAACGAACTTCTTAAAGACACCATGGAAGAACTACTACCAATACTAACTTCAATATTCAATGATATACTTACAACTGGTCTAATACCTACACAGTGGAAAACATCAAATATTATTCTTATATTCAAGAAAGGACAAAAGGAAGATATAGGGAACTACAGACCTATAAGTTTGATGTAAAATATATACAAAGTATTTTCCAAAGTTATCCTGGAAAGAATAAGTAAAAAGTTAGACGAAAATCAACCACGGGAGCAAGACGGCTTTAGACAAAAATACTCTACCCTGGACCACATACACACGGTGAAACAAATAGTAAAAAAATATAATGAGTATAATAAGAAAATATACATGGCATTCATCGATTACTCCAAATCTTTCGACAGCATAAGACACAGCTATATGGGATAGTCTTGAACAGCAGGGGATACCTTTAAACTACATCAATATTATAAAAAACATATACTTGAATTGCGAAGCGAGGATCCAACTAGAAACCTTGGGAAAAAAGTTCAAGATCGAGAGAGGAGTAAGACAGGGAGACCCTCTATCACCAAAATTGTTCTCGGCTGCTCTGGAAAGTATCTTCCGCAAACTAGATTGGGAAAAATATGGTATCAACGTACAAAGTGTAAAACTTAACCACCTAAGATTTGCAAACGATATAGTCCTATTTGAGGAAAACCCAATTAAAATGATAGAATCACTAAACGAGGAAAGTGAAGTCGGCCTATGCATGAACAAAGACAAAACAAAATTGCTTACAAACTCTGAACCAGTAACTATAAAATTGACAACCAACCACTCGAATATGTGCCAGATTACATCTATTTAGGACAGATAATATCTCACAAAGATCAAACCACTAAAGAAATCTAGAGAAGAGTAGCAAATGGATGGAAGAAATACTGGCCTTTGAAAGAAGTCTTGAAATCTAAGGAGCTAAGTATGCAAATAAAAAGGAAAGTCTTCAACACGTGTATACTTCCAGTCATCACCTATGGATGTGAAACTTGGGCACTCACCAAACGCCACAGAGTAATGTTGGAACGCTGCCAGAGAGCCATGGAGAGAAGTTTGACAGGAACAAGGAAACAGGACAGAGTGAGAGGTAGCACAATAAGGGAGAAAACTAAAGTTGCCGATGTAGTTACCCGAATAGACGAACAAAAGTGGAGATGGACAGGACACATGATACGCGATCCACAAGAGAAATGGTGCAAAAATGTCACTGACTGATATCCCAGAGATGGCAAGAGAAGTAGAGGACGTCAACACATAAGATGGGAAGATGACCTAAAACTCACTGCTGGACATCAATGGAGAAGAGTAGCGCGTGACAGGTCCCAATGGAAAATGTTAGAGGAGGCCTATGCCAAGAGGCAAACTGAGCTTCGGGATATACTATAACAAATAAGATTATGTCTAATGCATACCTTACAGAAGCCCAGATACAAGGCTTATTATTATTATTATTATTATATTTTTTCCACCTGAAAACAGCCAACTTTATTATTGCGAGGGAGACATTGTTAGTGTTAAATCCCTCGCTAGATGGCGTCGAGACTAATAAGGTCTGCATTTATTGGGGAAATACTTAAACTTGTCAAATATTAATTATTATTTTTTTAATTTATAAACTAACGTTTAGGCAAGATTTTTATGCATAGCACAAAGGGTAACAATTATTATAAGCAATAATTGTCAGCCTGAAACACTCATTTAACAAGTTTAAGTCACTCAATATTTGACAAGTTTAAGTATTTCCCCAATAAATGCAGACATAATTTGTCTCGACGCCATCTAGCGAGGGATTTAACACTAACAATGTCTCCCTCGCAAAAATAAAGTTGGTTGTTTTCAGGTGGAAAAAATATAATAAGCAGTAATCGTTGAATGAAACACTAGTACATATTAAATTATTTGGCGGGTATTTGATAAGCCGCCATATCTCAGTGGTCAGAGCATCCGACCGGCAATCAGAAGGACACGGGTTCAAGTCCCGTTGGCGGCAAGTATCTTTTCTCGGAAGATTTTTCAGTGTAAATGAGTGTTTCAGGCTGACAATTATTGCTTATAATAATTGTTACCCTTTGTGCTATGCATAAAAATCTTGTGTAAACGTTAGTTTATAAATTAAAAAAATAATAATTTATATTCTGGATTGTTGGTAGGTTGGGTTGCAGCAGAAAGACTGAAGGTTAAGAATTTTGTTTTTCCAGCATTAAGGGTTAGGAGATTATCATCTAACCATTTCTTTATCTGGCGTATGTCGTTTTGAGCTATGTCGAATGCTCCTTTCCAGTTTTTGTGTCTAGTTATCAGTACAGTGTCATCTGCAAAAGATATTAGTTTCCCGGTTATGGGAAGGTTACAGGGATTGTTGATGTAGATGAGGAACAGAATAGGGCCTAGAACACTTACTTGTGGGACTCCGAAGTGGATTGGTAAGGGGTTACTTGTTGTGTTGTTAATTTTCACAGCTTGCGATCTATCGGTTAGGTATGATGAGAACCAGTTAAGAGTTCTACCTCGGATGCCTATTTGAGATAGTCTTTCTAAAAGTATGGGGTGGGAAACCGTGTCAAATGCTTTGGCTAAGTCTAGGAATATGGCTAGGCTGGAATCACCTTCGTCCAGGCTGTTAGTGATCTTATTCGTCAAATCTAAGATTGCAGATTCTGTATTTAAATTATTTTGAAAGCCAAACTGATTAGGCGAGAGAAACTTCTGGGTTTCAAGATGGGAGACAAGTCTACTTTTAACAATTTTTTCAATGATTTTTGACAGGACACTTAGCAAAGAAATGGGTCTATAGTTTTCAATATTTGTTTTATCGCCACCTTTATAGATTGGTATAACTGTTGCATGTTTTAGTAGGTGTGGGAAAGAACCGCTTTTAAAGCTTAGGTTAACGATATGTTTTAACGGCGTTGTAATAATGTGAACTATGTGTTTTATTATATAAGGAGAAATATTGTCATTACCAGCAGCACTGTTTGTTTTAATGGTGAGTATTGTGTCAACTATTTCTTTATTTGAGGTAGGGGCTAGGATTAGTTCCGGGTGCAGAGAGCTCTGTTGTCTTACCCATAAGGTTAAGAGATTTTGTGTTTTGTTTGTTGCTTTTAGAATTTTGTTGGCTAAGTTCGTGCCGATGTTACTGAAAAAATGGTTGGCATGATCGGTTAAGGTTTTTGGGTCATCATGGATTTGGATATTTTTCCCATTTATGGCGAGTGATTGCATTTTAAATGAGGTTTTTTTGTTTTCTGAGATGTCATTGACTACGTTCCAGATTATTTTACTGTCATATCCCGATTCTTCAATTTTTTTTTGTAATAGTTTTGTTTGGTTATTGTTATGAGATTATTGCAAATGTTATGATACTTTTTATAGAAGCGCAAGAGTTGGGGGTTTGGGTTGTTTACGGATTGTTTATGGAGTCTGTCTCTTTTACGTATACAGAAGATAAGGCCATTTGTAATCCATGGTTTTAGTTTTTTTTTTGTTCGATGCCATTATAATGGGGAAAGGAGCGTGGTTAATGTGGGCAGTTAGTGATGCAGAGAAATTTTCAAGAACGTCGTTGACATTTTCAGAAAGCAGGGTAGATTCCCATTTTTCTTCTTCTACATACTTTATCAAATAATCCATATTAACAGTTTATGGGAAGGATTACTGGACTTAGGGGGAGTAGATTTTGAGTTGTGTATTTTGAGTCGAGAATGGTTGAGTAATGGTCAGTTACAGTGGATTCGAATACAGCTGATTTAGCGGTTCGCTTGATCTAACCATAATATGATCTATGCATGTCTTAGTAGTGAGGGTGACTGGTATAGGTGTGTTGATGTGTGGTATAAGGCCATGTAGTGCCATTAGGTTTAGGTAATTTGTAGCGTGGGGGTTGGATTCATTTAGGATGTCTATATTTATGTCACCGATTATGATGAGATCCTTAGTTTTTTCATCGATATTTTTTTCGAGAGAGTAGAGAAAAGGGGTGACATTTTTGGACTTTGGGGAGCGGTATATTGCGAGTATATTTAAGTTATCGATTGAGATATTAAGACATGTAATTTGAATGGTCGACTGAAATTTCGGATACTGCATGTTTTAGGTTAGACTTGACATAAACTATGACCCCATCGGAATGGGACCTGTGCTGAGACGTGTTGTACACAGAGTAGTTGTTTAATAATTTCGGGATGTAATTAACGGTAATCTAGCACTCTGACAGAACAATGATGTCAAATTCATTTCCTATGTCAGTAAGTAGAACAAGTAGGTTATCAAAGTTTTTGTTGAGGCTACGGATATTCATGGCAAATACTCTTAGAGCTTCTGGTTTGGAGATAATTTTTTTTAATGCATTTGTGTTGCTTTTCGTATGTGCCGTGATATTAAGAAAGTTATCAATTTGGTTAACTGGGTCCATTATGGGCATCTGTGTATGGTGGGTGTTTGAGTTCATCAATGACTGGGTAAGATTGGTTAATGTATAAGTATATTGTAAGACCAAGACATTTATTATTCGTTATGTGTCTTTGCAGGTGCATAGTGTCTTTTGTGTTTGAAAGAATAACAATAATTAGACAAGTAAATATACATAGTAGATCTACAATCATGAAGGATATTAAGAGCATTGAAAGTATGAAATTTGTTTGTATGATTATAACTTTATGTATGAAGCAAGAATAGGAATCATAGCAGGTTATTAATATGATTATAAGAATGGAATGGATTACATGTATAAGTGGAATTAGACAAGTAAGGATACAATCCTTCAGCGTTGGTATTGAAGGTAGGTGGAATGTATATAATTTGTTGTGGTTATAAGCAATGAGATGCAAAAGGTTAGTTTCACTTGTGGTTATAATTATACTAATTTTGTATTTATGAATGAGGATGTTAAGATGATAGAAATTATTTGAGTAAGTGGTACCACAGGTTTTTAAAAGCGGTAGTTATAATGAGAATTTTTTCCAATATATGTTCATAGTTATGATAGAGTTCCAGAGTTCAATGACATTTATATTGATATAAGTGATAATTTTCTGATACTGAGAGTCAATAGCGATAGTAAGTAATTATTTTTTTTTTTTAAATTTATAAACTAACGTTTAGACAAGATTTTTATGCATAGCACAAAGGGTAACAATTATTACAAGCAATAATTGTCAGCCTGAGACACTCATTTACATTGAAAAATTTTCCGAGAAAAGATACTTGCCGCCAACGGGACTTGAACCCGTGTCCTTCCGATTGCCGGTCGAATGCTCTGACCACTGAGCTATGGCGGCTTATCAAATACCCGCCAAATAATTCAATATTGTGATGAATTGCATTGATCAACAGTGAAAATTAGGAAATATCGTAGCTTCCCACTTTAATTTAAAAAGAAAATATCAATTACTTATAAAACGGACACGTCTACGACATCTATCGGATTAGAGTAAAGTGAATTCATATTTACGGTAGGGATCTATAATTAGACAAAGTGAGACGAGTATTGATAAAAAAATCACAGATGGTATCAACAAATAATCAGGGACAGGGACTCCCCAATATACTTTAGACCGAGATATATTGACAGCCAATTGAATTGCAGCAAAAGCGATTAAAAACCAATTCAGCCTATCAACGGGAAGAGGGCCGAACCCATTTTTAGAACAAAGGAACGACCTTTGGACTTAGCAATTAGTAATGTGATTAATGAGTTTGACGTTCCCACCAAACCGAGAGGTGAATAAACTCCATGGGAAGAAATAATCTGTTCAGGGACAAAAGAACGATGACCCCAAGAAATGTTATCATTAACCGGTACATTCCAGGGATCAGAAACCCTAGTTCTCGAACGCATTAAAACATATCAGGTGCGGAAAAAAAGGATACACGTAAACACGATGCAAAAGTTTAAGTGAAAAATTGCAAAGCAAGTGACGAAAACGTATTGTAAGATGTTAGGGAGATTTTCATCTATAATACGATTGTTTGTGACGACCGGAGATGATCGATTCGAGGGAAAACGTGCTAAAGGAAATGGAAATGTTGAGAAAACAATGGAAAATTATTGTTATCAATTCTAGACGGAGCTAGGATATTACGATGAAAGATTTAGGGAGGAAACGTCAAAAAAAATGAGAGTTTTAAAGAATAGGCGAGGGTACATTTCAGATGTCTAGAGCAGTAACAAGTGTTAGAGAAGAAGATAGAGTGCAGTACGGAGGGGAGTGGAAAATGCTGAAGACATTGCGATAGAAAAACTCAGGAAAAGGAGTCATTTTACGTAATTAAAATGGAGGTTATAGAGTAACATAGTACGCGATTGCAGATAAAGATGAGGCATTACAATGGTTGTCGATCCCAGATGTATTTTGTTGTGATAAACAAGGAATATTCGAACATGGAAATTGTTTAGATAAGGACGATTAGCCGTTAAAAAGGTAATAAAAATTATCATGGGTCTTATGAGATATTTATATTAAAGAATTCTCATAAAATTTAACGACACTGAAATAAAAAAGGATTTATTGCCAGGTGGGTACAAGAACTAATGTATACAACTGTCAAGACATATGGTTTATGGGATTTTTCGTAAGAACGGGACAAAATTTGTAAGGCGTTCTCTATGAAGCAATAAAAATGACAGGAATTTAAGGGCCGAAGTGGGGGTATCTCCTATAAAAATGTTAAAAATGATATATTTATTAATAACAAATAGAAAATGAAATTTTCCAAGAGGCAGCAAACATCAAAAAACGATATGGTTATATCAGGGAAGTACGGGGAAGTGAGGGGAAAGGAGATACGACAGAGAAAAACAAAGGAAATCTTAGATTAACAGTGAATAAAATAAATACGGCTTGAAATATAAAAATCTATAGAGATATGAACAATAGCGTAAGAATAAATAAGGAAATTCATGGAAAGAGTGTCGTGAATAAAAGAAAATTCGAGAAAAAA
Source organism: Limnephilus rhombicus (assembly GCA_929108145.2). NCBI lineage: Eukaryota > Metazoa > Arthropoda > Insecta > Trichoptera > Limnephilidae > Limnephilus > Limnephilus rhombicus. The sequence continues at coordinate 972,898 of OV815275.1, forward strand.
ATGGAAAATTCAAATATACGACGTAAATAGAGAAAATTCGGTTTTAAATGGAAAGGTTCATATAGAATACAGAAAAACTCGTGGAAAAATAATAAAATAAAAATGAACAATTTGCGAGAAAGACTTCGACATGAAGATATCTCTGATAGGCGAATTTGGGGACAGATTTGGAACATATGGTAGATGCCGTACGCACGGACATGTTACGAAATATATGAAAATAGAACTTTAAAATTATTAAATTCAAGCTAATTTTGTATGAACACCAGGACAAAGGAAGTTGGGCCATTAAACATGGATCTTACTAAATCCGGATCTTGTAAGTATGGGAGTACGAGACAGAATTTAATGTATCAAACGCAAAACGTACAAAGAGACCGCATTCGACAAACATGGAGAGGTTTCAAGAAATTACGAGTTGATAGTAATTAGATTGGTTTATTATAGGAGATTCAGATACGATCTTTTGGACCTGAGAGGGGTATAAAAGTCTAGACAAATGCCAGTTGAGGACAGTCTACGGTCGTGGTCGAAAAGTTTGTAACTTCGCGGAACGTGACGAAACGGTGGGTGACTTAAAGTTAAAAAATTCTAAGTGATAATTATTTTGATACTTAGAAAAATTTCACATTCTATTCAGTGATCTACAGGAAAAAATACTTTGCAGTTAGAGTCAGTGAAAAATAAAAATAAAGCCAACGCATTAATTACTTGTGAAAAATAAAAGTGCTCGTGATAAATACAATTTGTTTTAGTGGAAAATTCGGATTTTATAATCACTTAATATCGTATTTTTAAACTTAGAAATTTCGCGTTTAATATTAGTGCAATAAATAACTGAAGTGATGTGATAATTTAGCGTGAAGGAGTTATAATTAAATACGTGTGTTCAATCTAAGTGAAAGTGTTCTAACAAATAATAAATAATTAAATTAATTATCTTAAATAATAATAATAAAACAAAATAATATTTTATTAATACATAAAAGTTCGGAGGGATAAAAATTTAATTTAACAACAATTTACCATCTCTAAATTAATCGTGAAGTAACTATCATTTAAAGAGTTATCTAACCAACGAGTTTTGAGATAAAATACAGTTTAGAACGATAGAGTTCATGCATCATTTTAATTAATTAGATTAAATGAAAAAAAAAAAAAAATTGAAGTCAAAAAGATTTAATTAAATTTAGGAAAATAAAAATTAATTTAGGAAAATTGCAGCAAGGTTACCGTGTATTTCCCGGTCGGAAAAAACCTTGGTAGGGGTAAGTCTTTTCCGTTATAAAATTTTACAGATTCCAAGGAGAAAGCGGAATGGAGCAAACATTGGTATTTGGATTAATTATTTGACCAAGATATTACTCGCTTAATATGTGATATGTAACTATATTAAAATATTATAAGTATAATAAGTATATTTTTTATATTTATATATGTAAGTATATAAACATATATATATGTAATTTTGTTCCCAAGAAAAATTATAATCAAAAAAAAAAAAAAAAGAAAAACACTTATATAAAAAGAGGAAAAGGGTATCGATTCCTACCTCTGAATTCATCAATAACTATTAAAAGTAGTTATGTGTGATAAATTTACAAATCAATATTTTTATTTATTTTATGTATGTATTAATATAATTTCAGAAAATCCAGAGCATTTGAAATAAGTTATGATATTAGAAATTATTTCAATCAAAAAATAATTATACATATTAATATTATAAATTATTTATTGAGACAAAGTATATATAAATGAATAAATATGTATACGTAATCGGGTATCAGACTAGACAATTGCACTAAGTACATCATTATCAAACAAAGAAAATTTTAGAGTCATCTCACACGTCTCCGGAATGTCTAAAGTAAACATACCTCATACGCTTGAATCTAGGTCACGAGGACGTAGGGAATGTTTACAAAGCTCAAATTGTTTACAAAATAATTCGGTCACTGGGGCACTAGTTCGAATACAGTAAAAAGAAAAAAAAAAAATGACCTTGATTAGTGGATATCGTACTTAGGTATTAACTTCTAGGAACGGGATAATATTATTATATTGCGCAATTATTAAAGAAAAAAAAAAGGAATTAAACACTATTTTTAATTTGAACGTAACGAGGTATCTACAGACCTAAGCAATTGAAAATTAACAGATTTATTATAGCAGTTCAAAAGGGTGTATTGAAGATTTACATGAAACATTTGAAAATCACGGGATAGTAAAAAGAGGTGTATTGAAGATTTAACATGAAACAGTTGAAAGATCACGGGATAGCTTAATAAGGGGTAATGAGGATTTACATGCTTCAATTGAGAATCACGGGATAGTAAGAATTTATCAAAAGTTGAACATTGGAGGGGAGGGAAAGAAAAGAAAAAAAAATACAGTTCAACCAACAGAAGGCAGTGTTCGCTTCTGTAACAAGGACCATTAATCAAACCATAGAGATGGCGGATCTCTCAAACAAAACCGTCAACAAAACCAAACAAAAGCTTGGAGTTATGGCGAATCTCCAGAACACATCGCCAGATAAGATCTTAATGTACTAATATATATTTATATTTCACACTATTCTTACGTATATATTCGGTATCAATCTGAAAATTTCGCAGAATTTGATGGGCGAGATCCGAGCTCGGGATGCGTTGCAAGTAGTTTCGCATTGCGAGTTATAAACCTTCCCAAAACGTATGTTTACATATATATCTTTTTATGTACTGTTCATTGAATGAAACGAACTCACTTACAATTAGTGCTTTAGGCCTGTCGGGTCACTCTCGTCTCATTTCTTGAACGTGGAGGGAGGATTCACGACCCGTAACTCCACACAAACCCGTGAGTATATGATTGCATATAGGACGAAACCGGTTCGCCCTAAGTAAATAGTAAACTTTGGAGGAGTAGGAATTTGGAGGTATCTGGGCTTGGAGGAAGACCTGAAGGCAGTGCATGATGGCGAAAGGAAGGTCAATTGGGACGCGATAACTTAGGTATCAATCAATTGAACCGTGCCAAAAGACTGTGCGAATTTTGGGTTGACTTCTGATCACCCGGCTTACTTGATGGAGGCAGGAGCCAAATTTTGCCAGAAAAAGGGTTATTCTGAGTTCGTCAAATATGCAATTAACTAATTACATTAACCTACTAAATCCATCTTTATATGTACCTTATAGCAGCTGAATCTAAACGGAGGGGCGCCCAGCAGATACGAGATACAATCATAATCAAATTTACTAACATTTAACCATTTGAGTTATATTTAATTATCTGTTCAATTAGTCATGTGTAGTTTCGATTAGTATTGCTTATTCATGAATTCATTAGGATGTAGGGAATCATAATAAACGTCAAAGGGAAGTTAGTTCATTTAGAGAAATTACTTAAGGTTAAATTTGCAAGAGAGAGACCAATACAGTTTGAAATTCAACACTCTGTTTAGAATCAAGAGGGTTACCACAAAATTTAAAGTAATTAAAGTCCTATATCATAAATCAAAAAAATTACACAACGTTTGATGGAGTTTAATTACAACCTAAATACGAAAATATTTACGTTCAAAGTCGTAAATAACGTATTTATTAGTTAAGTACATATATCGCTAAAGGTATGTAGTACAAGGGAGCTTTAAGTAGCTTTCTGTAGTTATCAGAGGAAATAGGGGTCCAATTTTATAAAGGCTTGTGTGACGTAGGGGAGGAATTTTCCATCCCTACCACACATATGCAAAGCCTTAAGAATTTAAATATCGATCAGAGCCAAGAGAAAAGGCGAGAATATTACAACTGTCTTGCCGATGAAAAGAGAGTAGAAAAGACATACATCACAACTGTCTTGCCGATGAAAAGAGAGTAGAAAAGACAAACATCACAACTGCACAGCCGTGACAGGAGATCAGAGTTTTACAAGTTGTTTTAGAAAAAAAAAAAAAAAAAAACTTTTATTGGTCAATCTATTGCAAAAAAAAAAAAAAAAAATAATAATAATAAGTAGGACGTTATGTTAAATGAAGTGATAATAAAAATAAAATAAAAATCAGAACAGTGCGCCGTTAAATAAACACGAAAAAAATATATAAATAAATAAATCAACAATACATTTAAATATAAAAAAAAGTGTTAACGAATAAACTCTACATGTTTTAAAATAATTTATAAAAGTGTCGATAAAGTTTAAATCAAGTGACCATGAATTTGTTGATTGCTTATGAGATTATAAATATCGTAACAAAGAATGTAGGTCAGATACAAGCGTAAACAGTTTATTCAAGGCAGACCATAAATTAACAGAATAATGGTATTGACATTCCTGAATCCAGAATGTTAATGACCGTAATGTAAACAATCGGATACGAGATACCGCGGTGTTTGTAAGCATCGAAAGATTGATAACCTAAGCATCGAAAGTGATAACAAAACATCGAAAAATTTTGAAGTAGGCGACATCGGGGGTAACGCGCATCGCTTTAAGAGATTGTAGAATAAACAAACTCGAAAATGATATCAACACTCGGTTACGGAAAAAATAAACAGACTTTACAGATAAAAACGGGGGAACTTACCTACATAAAGTGACCCTTTGTTTATAGTTAATGTTGTGGGTTTGTGTGTGAGGATTATCACATAAAAAGTCATAACATAAAAGATAAGGAACATAAAATAAAAATAACATAAAATATTTGATTGGGGATAGTGTCGAGTTGAGAGCTTTAATATCACAGACGAATGTTTTATAGGTATATACCTATTTAAGGGAACATTTGATCATTCGGACCAAAAAAAGGAGGGGATTTGACGAAATAACATCAAGATAGGTATTGCGAACTCTAAACAGATTTTGCGAAAATATCGTAGGTATTGCGGAACTTGAAGGAATGGTTGGCATTCTAAACAATGAGTAATTATTGGTTGAACGAAAATCACGGGATATTCATTAACATTGGAGTAACAATATTCATTCCGTTTTTTTTTTGCAATTACCTACATTTAATTGAAATGAAGAGTGATGGTAGAGTTGATCTAATTGGGGTTACAATCATCATGCAAACAAATATAAATAATTGAAAATATTGTGTTTTATAGGGGGACAGGTTCCAAAAAAAAAAAATAAAAATAAAAATAAAAATAAAAATAAAAATAAAAATAAAAATAAAATAAATTATAAATATATATAGGTATATTTATAATAAATAGTTGGTATTGAGTTAAATTCATTAAAAATTTTAAACAAAAAATGGCGGAAAAAAGGAAAGTGGATGCGACGGAATTAGAAGCTAAAGAAATACCGTTGGGAGATGAATTACGGGAGATATTTAGACGTTCAAAGAGGTCTAAGTTACGAGTCGAGGATATGATAGAAGTCGTTCAGCCAGAGGGGGAGACCGACACAAAATCGGAGGAACAGGGCGAAAATAAGCGAGGGTGTGAAGAGAGACTCACACATGATATGTTACAGGAAAAACCCGAGGAAAAGGAACAAGAAAAGTTAACGAAGTAAAAGGAAAAATAAAAATATAGAAAAACGAGAAAATTGAAAAAAAAAAAAAGTAAATAAATAGAATAAGGAAGGCAACATAATTTACATAAGGTAATTTAGGAAATTAAAATAGAGATTATAAGGTTGTCGCTTAATAAGATAAAAAATATAAACATTAACCAGGCGGCACTCGGAAAATAAAGAAAATGGTTGGGAAACGTGGAACAAGTAGACGAGCCCAGGCTTTAGTGACAGCAATCGGGGAAAATGTCACAACCGAGACTTCAACAATAAACATAGGAGATATAACTACAATAATTCAGGCAGCTTTGGCACCGCTCGTCAATAAGATGCAAGAACTCGAGAAACAATTGGAAAGCCCAGCAACAGTGGCGGTGATAGGAGAGGATAGTGCGCCGAAAAGCGTTCTCCAAGTAGTGGAAATGTTACCACAGCAGGAACGACCATCATTCTCCGGTGGAAATCAAAATCCCATTAGTTTCCTGGAAGATTTAAAAGAATACACTAGAAAAGTGAAACGAACGGATCCATTAGTCGTCGTACGGGAAAATTTGAAAGGGGAAGCTAAATCGTGGGCAAAATTGTACAATAAACGATGGGAGACTATGTTAGATTTCGAACGAGATTTTTTAGCTACCTATTGGGGAGACATAAAGAAAAATGAAGTTCGCCGTCGTCTTGCAGAAGGGGTATATGATGCCAAGAAAAATATATCCATGCTCACTCATTTCGCAAACTATTGGGAGCTAGCGAAGGCTTTAAAGATTACTGACACACCGTTGGGCATAGTTGACGAAATTATGAGACATTATCCGAAGGAAATTCAATCGCTATGGTTTTCGGGGCAATCAGGAGATGAGATTGTCGCCGCTGAGTTTCTACGAAAACTAGATACAATGGTATGTACACCAGAAGAACGGAACATGAAGAAGAGGAGTGGGGAGGAATCCAGCAAGAAGGACAAATACCGTGACCGTTACCACGCCATAAAAAGGAGGATACACGCAATTGAAAGTGTGGGCGAAAACGCTAGTTGCAGCAAGTGCACCGAAGTTAACAGTTCACCAAAAAGAAATTCTACAATAACTACAACCGGGAAGGAGCTAGTGGTCGCAGCCAACTCGGGAAACGGACGGGGGGTTGATTCATTAGCCCTGATGGATACGACTCACACAGGAAGAGGGACGCCGGCACCAAGACACAGCACTGCATTGAAGATTATGCTGAAGTGGGGATGGAATCCAACGAAAGGATTGGGGAAGAGTGAACAAGGGATGACTGCCCCAGTAAAAGCTGAACGGAATGTAAGAAGACGAAAGGATGGAGCGGAAGAAACGAGAACGGAGGAGGAAATGCGTGTGGAAGGATGCGTCAATTTACTACAACAAATAACTGATGAATGGAATAAATTGGAAATGATTGAAGAAAAAGTGGGTAGGGAAGTTAGGGGGTTTAACAACATTTTTGAGGACCGAGATTATGAGGAAGTAGAAAAGGGTAGCACTTTACCGTCATTACCGGAAGCCAAAGCACATATAGATAACACGGAAGTTCATTGTTTAATAGACACCGGAAGTCAGATCACGTGTATAGCACAAGAATTCTACGAAAATTATTTAAATGATCAAACACTTTATCCGATTATGCCTGTAACAGCTATTCAGATCAGGGTAGCCGTAGGACACAAAAGTCAGAGGATATCTAGATTGGTTTTAGTACCACTGCGATTTGAAAATGTTACGATAAATACACCATGTTTAATAATACCCAAGTTGATCAGGCCCATTATATTAGGAATCAATTGGTTAGACGAATATATAGCTGAATTTAAGTGTGGCGAAAATAGAAAGTTAAAAATAAAAACAGAAAATGGTAAAAAGGATATAGAGTTGGTAAATTCATCGATAACTTATAGGAAATCTAAAGGTGAGATTAGCGGTCAAAATTGCGCAAGTGGAAAATTAATTAGCATTGAAGTAAACCCCGAAAAAAATAATACGGCGTGTCTCGAGCGTAGAATAACGACATTTGTGTCCGGGCTAGATTTAGATTTAAAAGGAAAAGGGGGGTTGGAAAAGATTTTAACCAAACATAAAAATGTATTTAGAGACAGACCGGGTCTCACAACTTTATACACTCACGAAATAAAGATGACGGACGAGACGCCCTTCGTTAAACGATCTTATCCTGTACCTTTTGCTTATAGAGATAAAGTTGACGAAAAAATTAGAGAATTGGAGTTACTCGGAATCATCAGTAGAGAGGCCACACAGTTTTCTAGTCCTCTAACATTTACTTTAAAAAAGGACGGAACAGTCAGGATACTTTTGGATGCTAGGTTTTTAAATACTAGAATGATTGCCGAAGTAGAGAAACCACCTTTAACTTCTGAGATAATACAGCGTTTTCATGGCGTAAAATTCATCACCACGATAGATCTCAATTCAGCCTATTTTCAGATACCTATCAGTCCAGAAAGTCGCAAATATACAGGGTTTGTATACAATGGAAAATCATATGTATACAAGGTATTACCGCAGGGGTTAAAGACATCAGTTGGGAGTTTTTCAAGGGGAATTGACAAAATCCTAGGACCAGGACTGAGAGAATTCTGCGCTAATTATTTGGATGATTTAATAATATATACGTGTGGGAGCCAAGAAGATCATTTTGAACATGTAGGCGCGGTACTTGAGAGGTTAGAGGCAGCAAACATGACTTGTAAACTCGAAAAATGTCAATTTTTATTCACCGAAGTGCGTATGTTAGGACACATTATAACGCCTTTGGGAGTTCAGATGGATCCGGAAAAAATAGACGCGATTAAAAATTTTCCGGTACCCAAGAAAATCAAACAAGTTAGAGCTTTCCTTGGACTTTGCAATTATTACCGTAGATTCGCGAATAAATATGGGGAATCAACACGAGTTTTATGTGATTTACTTCAGAAAAATAGAACTTGGAGGTGGGGTGACTCAGAACAGCGTGCATTCGAGAAGGTGAAAACATTATTTTTAGAGACAGTTATTTTACACCATCATGATCCAAATAGTACATACTACCTACAGACAGACAGTTCGGGATTCGCAATAGGGGGGGAGCTATACCAGCTAGATGCCGAAGGAAATCACCACGTTATTGGATTTATTAGCAAAGCTTTAAGGGGACCGGAGTTGAAATGGACCACATCGGAACAAGAGTTGTGGGCGATAATATATGCTTTACATAAGTTTGAGACATATTTAAGAGGGGTGCATTTGATAATTAGAACAGATCATCAAGCACTGACGTTTTTGAAGAGCTGGAAGATGTACAGTGGTCGCCTGACTCGGTGGATTTTGTATTTAAATCAATTTAACTTCACTGTAGAGTACGTTAAAGGAAAAGAAAATATAGGACCTGACATTTTATCTCGTTACTCTTGTGATGCGGAAAACGTTCAGGAGGAGAAAAACACATGTCCAGAAATAGCAGCTTTTGCGGTTAAAGGTAGACAACAAATTCGAAAACACTTAGAAAATATAACGGAGCTACAGAAGCAGGACACATTTTTGGGAGAAATTTTCGGGTATTTGCGCAAGGGAAAATTCGGACCACCAACAAAAAGAGTAAATAAGTATTTAAAAAATTACAAAAAAATAGGTAAGACTTTGTATTACACCACAGGACTAAACAAAACGGTGTTAGCAGTACCCCAGGAGTTGACTGAAGAGCTAATAAAAATGATACATTTAGAAATTGGGCATGGGGGAATTTTTAAAACAGGATCAGCTATGGGAGACAGGTATTACTGGCCGGGTATGAATCAAGATATAAAGCGCATAGTAAGAGAATGTCACCTTTGTCAGCTGGCGAAGCGCGAAATTCGACCAACTGTAGGGCCGAGTAAATCAATTATGACCAAAGAAGTAGGACAAATTGGCTATGGCAGATCTATACGGACCATTACCGAGAGGAGTGGGAGGCGTGAAATACATATTTGTGATCCAAGATTCCTTCAGCAGATTTGTAAAATTATATAAATTAAGGATAGCAAGCACTAAGACCGTGTTAAATTGTGTAGAGGATTTTAATAAAACCATACAAATAGATGCTTTGTTAACTGACAACGGATCTCAATTTACATCAAAAAAATGGGAAAGCCACATGAATAGGATGGGCATAAGAATCGTACATACTTCAGTGCGAAATCCTGGACCGAATATAACTGAACGCGTAAATAAAGAACTAGGAAGAATTTTTCGTATTTACTGTCACGAGAAACACACAAAATGGGCAGCTTTTCTTAAAGAAATAGAGCAGACCTACAATAACTCAATACATTGTTCAACAGGATTTTCACCAAATGAAATAGCTTTCGGGAAATCGCCAACTTATAGTTTAGACAAGTATACTCAAGGGTGTGGGAAACCTACGAAAACAATAGATGAAATTAGGTTAACAGCTCAAAAGAATTTGGAGAAAAGCGCTACAAATCGACAGAAATATTATAATCTCAATAAAAGACTAGTTACCTATGAAATCGGAACCATGGTCAAGTTGAAAAAGATTACACAATCAAGTTTTTTGCGCAAACAGATCAAGAAATTCGGTTTAATTTACGAAGGACCGTACGTCATCGGTTCAGTAGTTTACAGTAACACATATACCCTAATTGATCCGGTAACTCGGGAGATAAAAGGAGATTATAGCGCTTTACATTTAGCTAGATATTACACAAGTAATAAGAAACAAAAATCAGGTTTACAATTAGTGGAAGTCAACGAATAGAGTGCGAAGTTTACAAATATTTGTAAATGTTAATAAATAAATAAACGATTGAGAAATACAAATAAAAATATGTTAGGGTACATTATAATTGGGGAGGGGGAAGAAAGAAAATTACTAAAATATTAGATTATCAGATTGCTTGCGAGGGGCGGATCGTCGTCAAGTCTTTGAGGGTGAGTGGACAAGTTCTTAATAAGCGACAATCATATTCAATTATTGAAATAGAGTAAGGCAAATAAATTCGTTAATTTTGATTTTCTAGTTGAAAAAAAAAAAAATTGACTTTTTTTTTTTTATGTGTTAGTGAGAAAAAAAAAAATGTTAGATAAGTAAGAACACTCAAAAGGAGAGAATTAGAGATATTATATGGCACACAAAAGGGACATTTTGAAAAATAAACAATGCCTAGGAATTTTTTTTTTGAAATATTGAAATAAGAAAGTTTATCTATAGATATAGGGTAGACATTAAGTATAGAGATAAAAAGGTAACATTTGAATTAAGGTATAAATATTTTAGATTTCGAAAAAAAAAAAAGGAAAAAAGGAACGCTGAACCAATTTGAGGATAATAAAGAACATTTATAAAAATTTAAATATTAGAGTGGACAACACTTAGGCTAGAACAACTTTGGATGAATTAAGAAATTATAATTAGAAATTAAGAATTATAAAATAAAGTTTAAATAAATAAAGAAAAAAAAAAAAAATGCTGGAAAATTTATATGAAACATGTATACCACTGATTGTCGGATTGGGTGAGGTCGTGCGAAAACACACATTTCACAAAAAATATTCATATTTACAAAACAAAAAACAATTAATTGCACACCAAGAGACCACCCGCTTTTCAGTTGTTCGAAAGGCCGCGAGATTGTAAACAATCTTTACTTAAATCATTGTAAGGGAGGTCTTAGTCCAATTTGGTTGGGGACCACCAAAACACGCGAGTCGAGGGGCGTGTTCCAGCAAAAAGAAATTAATTTTGAATCTATCAAAATTAAAGAAAATTTCATAAAGTAAAATCTACGCGAAAAGAAAATAAAGAATACAATGAGATTCAAATTCAAGATTGTTAACAATCCGAACAGAATGAGGAGGGGGAGATAGGAAGTAATAGGATACGGAAAAAGAGATAGGGGATAACAGAATGAGGAGGGGGAGATAGGAAGTAATAGGATACGGAAAAAGATAGGGGATAACAGAATGAGGAGGGGGAGATAGGAAGTAATAGGATACGGAAAAAGATAGGGGATAACAAAATGAGGAGGGGGAGATAGGAAGTAATATGACACGGAGTAGAGATAGGGGATAACCAAATGAGGAGGGGAAGATAGCTAGTCTAAATTTGAACACAATTTCGGTGTCTAACGAAAAAAAAAAAAAAAAAAAAAAAAAAAAAAAAAAAAAAAAAAAAAAAAAAAAAAAAAAAGAAGAGGACATTAAAATAAAATACAACGTTAGCCACAGCAAATTGAGTTCAGAGGAGGGAACTGTGATGAATTGCATTGATCAACAGTGAAAATTAGGAAATATCGTAGCTTCCCACTTTAATTTAAAAAGAAAATATCAATTACTTATAAAACGGACACGTCTACGACATCTATCGGATTAGAGTAAAGTGAATTCATATTTACGGTAGGGATCTATAATTAGACAAAGTGAGACGAGTATTGATAAAAAAATCACAGATGGTATCAACAAATAATCAGGGACAGGGACTCCCCAATATACTTTAGACCGAGATATATTGACAGCCAATTGAATTGCAGCAAAAGCGATTAAAAACCAATTCAGCCTATCAACGGGAAGAGGGCCGAACCCATTTTTAGAACAAAGGAACGACCTTTGGACTTAGCAATTAGTAATGTGATTAATGAGTTTGACGTTCCCACCAAACCGAGAGGTGAATAAACTCCATGGGAAGAAATAATCTGTTCAGGGACAAAAGAACGATGACCCCAAGAAATGTTATCATTAACCGGTACATTCCAGGGATCAGAAACCCTAGTTCTCGAACGCATTAAAACATATCAGGTGCGGAAAAAAAGGATACACGTAAACACGATGCAAAAGTTTAAGTGAAAAATTGCAAAGCAAGTGACGAAAACGTATTGTAAGATGTTAGGGAGATTTTCATCTATAATACGATTGTTTGTGACGACCGGAGATGATCGATTCGAGGGAAAACGTGCTAAAGGAAATGGAAATGTTGAGAAAACAATGGAAAATTATTGTTATCAATTCTAGACGGAGCTAGGATATTACGATGAAAGATTTAGGGAGGAAACGTCAAAAAAAATGAGAGTTTTAAAGAATAGGCGAGGGTACATTTCAGATGTCTAGAGCAGTAACAAGTGTTAGAGAAGAAGATAGAGTGCAGTACGGAGGGGAGTGGAAAATGCTGAAGACATTGCGATAGAAAAACTCAGGAAAAGGAGTCATTTTACGTAATTAAAATGGAGGTTATAGAGTAACATAGTACGCGATTGCAGATAAAGATGAGGCATTACAATGGTTGTCGATCCCAGATGTATTTTGTTGTGATAAACAAGGAATATTCGAACATGGAAATTGTTTAGATAAGGACGATTAGCCGTTAAAAAGGTAATAAAAATTATCATGGGTCTTATGAGATATTTATATTAAAGAATTCTCATAAAATTTAACGACACTGAAATAAAAAAGGATTTATTGCCAGGTGGGTACAAGAACTAATGTATACAACTGTCAAGACATATGGTTTATGGGATTTTTCGTAAGAACGGGACAAAATTTGTAAGGCGTTCTCTATGAAGCAATAAAAATGACAGGAATTTAAGGGCCGAAGTGGGGGTATCTCCTATAAAAATGTTAAAAATGATATATTTATTAATAACAAATAGAAAATGAAATTTTCCAAGAGGCAGCAAACATCAAAAAACGATATGGTTATATCAGGGAAGTACGGGGAAGTGAGGGGAAAGGAGATACGACAGAGAAAAACAAAGGAAATCTTAGATTAACAGTGAATAAAATAAATACGGCTTGAAATATAAAAATCTATAGAGATATGAACAATAGCGTAAGAATAAATAAGGAAATTCATGGAAAGAGTGTCGTGAATAAAAGAAAATTCGAGAAAAAAATGGAAAATTCAAATATACGACGTAAATAGAGAAAATTCGGTTTTAAATGGAAAGGTTCATATAGAATACAGAAAAACTCGTGGAAAAATAATAAAATAAAAATGAACAATTTGCGAGAAAGACTTCAACATGAAGATATCTCTGATAGGCGAATTTGGGGACAGATTTGGAACATATGGTAGATGCCGTACGCACGGACATGTTACGAAATATATGAAAATAGAACTTTAAAATTATTAAATTCAAGCTAATTTTGTATGAACACCAGGACAAAGGAAGTTGGGCCATTAAACATGGATCTTACTAAATCCGGATCTTGTAAGTATGGGAGTACGAGACAGAATTTAATGTATCAAACGCAAAACGTACAAAGAGACCGCATTCGACAATCATGGAGAGGTTTCAAGAAATTACGAGTTGATAGTAATTAGATTGGTTTATTATAGGAGATTCAGATACGATCTTTTGGACCTGAGAGGGGTATAAAAGTCTAGACAAATGCCAGTTGAGGACAGTCTACGGTCGTGGTCGAAAAGTTTGTAACTTCGCGGAACGTGACGAAACGGTGGGTGACTTAAAGTTAAAAAATTCTAAGTGATAATTATTTTGATACTTAGAAAAATTTCACATTCTATTCAGTGATCTACAGGAAAAAATACTTTGCAGTTAGAGTCAGTGAAAAATAAAAATAAAGCCAACGCATTAATTACTTGTGAAAAATAAAAGTGCTCGTGATAAATACAATTTGTTTTAGTGGAAAATTCGGATTTTATAATCACTTAATATCGTATTTTTAAACTTAGAAATTTCGCGTTTAATATTAGTGCAATAAATAACTGAAGTGATGTGATAATTTAGCGTGAAGGAGTTATAATTAAATACGTGTGTTCAATCTAAGTGAAAGTGTTCTAACAAATAATAAATAATTAAATTAATTATCTTAAATAATAATAATAAAACAAAATAATATTTTATTAATACATAAAAGTTCGGAGGGATAAAAATTTAATTTAACAACAATTTACCATCTCTAAATTAATCGTGAAGTAACTATCATTTAAAGAGTTATCTAACCAACGAGTTTTGAGATAAAATACAGTTTAGAACGATAGAGTTCATGCATCATTTTAATTAATTAGATTAAATGAAAAAAAAAAAAAAATTGAAGTCAAAAAGATTTAATTAAATTTAGGAAAATAAAAATTAATTTAGGAAAATTGCAGCAAGGTTACCGTGTATTTCCCGGTCGGAAAAAACCTTGGTAGGGGTAAGTCTTTTCCGTTATAAAATTTTACAGATTCCAAGGAGAAAGCGGAATGGAGCAAACATTGGTATTTGGATTAATTATTTGACCAAGATATTACTCGCTTAATATGTGATATGTAACTATATTAAAATATTATAAGTATAATAAGTATATTTTTTATATTTATATATGTAAGTATATAAACATATATATATGTAATTTTGTTCCCAAGAAAAATTATAATCAAAAAAAAAAAAAAAAGAAAAACACTTATATAAAAAGAGGAAAAGGGTATCGATTCCTACCTCTGAATTCATCAATAACTATTAAAAGTAGTTATGTGTGATAAATTTACAAATCAATATTTTTATTTATTTTATGTATGTATTAATATAATTTCAGAAAATCCAGAGCATTTGAAATAAGTTATGATATTAGAAATTATTTCAATCAAAAAATAATTATACATATTAATATTATAAATTATTTATTGAGACAAAGTATATATAAATGAATAAATATGTATACGTAATCGGGTATCAGACTAGACAATTGCACTAAGTACATCATTATCAAACAAAGAAAATTTTAGAGTCATCTCACACGTCTCCGGAATGTCTAAAGTAAACATACCTCATACGCTTGAATCTAGGTCACGAGGACGTAGGGAATGTTTACAAAGCTCAAATTGTTTACAAAATAATTCGGTCACTGGGGCACTAGTTCGAATACAGTAAAAAGAAAAAAAAAAAATGACCTTGATTAGTGGATATCGTACTTAGGTATTAACTTCTAGGAACGGGATAATATTATTATATTGCGCAATTATTAAAGAAAAAAAAAAGGAATTAAACACTATTTTTAATTTGAACGTAACGAGGTATCTACAGACCTAAGCAATTGAAAATTAACAGATTTATTATAGCAGTTCAAAAGGGTGTATTGAAGATTTACATGAAACATTTGAAAATCACGGGATAGTAAAAAGAGGTGTATTGAAGATTTAACATGAAACAGTTGAAAGATCACGGGATAGCTTAATAAGGGGTAATGAGGATTTACATGCTTCAATTGAGAATCACGGGATAGTAAGAATTTATCAAAAGTTGAACATTGGAGGGGAGGGAAAGAAAAGAAAAAAAAATACAGTTCAACCAACAGAAGGCAGTGTTCGCTTCTGTAACAAGGACCATTAATCAAACCATAGAGATGGCGGATCTCTCAAACAAAACCGTCAACAAAACCAAACAAAAGCTTGGAGTTATGGCGAATCTCCAGAACACATCGCCAGATAAGATCTTAATGTACTAATATATATTTATATTTCACACTATTCTTACGTATATATTCGGTATCAATCTGAAAATTTCGCAGAATTTGATGGGCGAGATCCGAGCTCGGGATGCGTTGCAAGTAGTTTCGCATTGCGAGTTATAAACCTTCCCAAAACGTATGTTTACATATATATCTTTTTATGTACTGTTCATTGAATGAAACGAACTCACTTACAATTAGTGCTTTAGGCCTGTCGGGTCACTCTCGTCTCATTTCTTGAACGTGGAGGGAGGATTCACGACCCGTAACTCCACACAAACCCGTGAGTATATGATTGCATATAGGACGAAACCGGTTCGCCCTAAGTAAATAGTAAACTTTGGAGGAGTAGGAATTTGGAGGTATCTGGGCTTGGAGGAAGACCTGAAGGCAGTGCATGATGGCGAAAGGAAGGTCAATTGGGACGCGATAACTTAGGTATCAATCAATTGAACCGTGCCAAAAGACTGTGCGAATTTTGGGTTGACTTCTGATCACCCGGCTTACTTGATGGAGGCAGGAGCCAAATTTTGCCAGAAAAAGGGTTATTCTGAGTTCGTCAAATATGCAATTAACTAATTACATTAACCTACTAAATCCATCTTTATATGTACCTTATAGCAGCTGAATCTAAACGGAGGGGCGCCCAGCAGATACGAGATACAATCATAATCAAATTTACTAACATTTAACCATTTGAGTTATATTTAATTATCTGTTCAATTAGTCATGTGTAGTTTCGATTAGTATTGCTTATTCATGAATTCATTAGGATGTAGGGAATCATAATAAACGTCAAAGGGAAGTTAGTTCATTTAGAGAAATTACTTAAGGTTAAATTTGCAAGAGAGAGACCAATACAGTTTGAAATTCAACACTCTGTTTAGAATCAAGAGGGTTACCACAAAATTTAAAGTAATTAAAGTCCTATATCATAAATCAAAAAAATTACACAACGTTTGATGGAGTTTAATTACAACCTAAATACGAAAATATTTACGTTCAAAGTCGTAAATAACGTATTTATTAGTTAAGTACATATATCGCTAAAGGTATGTAGTACAAGGGAGCTTTAAGTAGCTTTCTGTAGTTATCAGAGGAAATAGGGGTCCAATTTTATAAAGGCTTGTGTGACGTAGGGGAGGAATTTTCCATCCCTACCACACATATGCAAAGCCTTAAGAATTTAAATATCGATCAGAGCCAAGAGAAAAGGCGAGAATATTACAACTGTCTTGCCGATGAAAAGAGAGTAGAAAAGACATACATCACAACTGTCTTGCCGATGAAAAGAGAGTAGAAAAGACAAACATCACAATATATACTAGTGTTTCATTCAACAATTACTGCTTGTTATATTTTTTCCACCTGAAAACAACCAACTTTATTTTTGCGAGGAAGACATTGTTAGTGTTAAATCCCTCGCTAGGTGGCGTCGAGACAAATTATGTCTGCATTTATTGGGGAAATACTTAAACTTGTTAAATATTAATTATTATTTTTTTTAAATTTATAAACTAACGTTTAGACAAGATTTTTATGCATAGCACAAAGGGTAACAATTATTACAAGCAATAATTGTCAGCCTGAGACACTCATTTACATTGAAAAATCTTCCGAGAAAAGATACTTGCCGCCAACGGGACTTGAACCCGTGTCCTTCCAATTGCCGGTCGAATGCTCTGACCACTGAGCTATGGCGGCTTATCAAATACCCGCCAAATAATTCAATATATACTAGTGTTTCATTCAACAATTACTGCTTGTTATATTTTTTCCACCTGAAAACAACCAACTTTATTTTTGCGAGGAAGACATTGTTAGTGTTAAATCCCTCGCTAGGTGGCGTCGAGACAAATTATGTCTGCATTTATTGGGGAAATACTTAAACTTGTTAAATATTAATTATTATTTTTTTTTAATTTATAAACTAACGTTTAGACAAGATTTTTATGCATAGCACAAAGGGTAACAATTATTACAAGCAATAATTGTCAGCCTGAGACACTCATTTAACAAGTTTAAGTCACTCAATATTTGACAAGTTTAAGTATTTCCCCAATAAATGCAGACATAATTTGTCTCGACGCCATCTAGCGAGGGATTTAACACTAACAATGTCTCCCTCGCAAAAATAAAGTTGGTTGTTTTCAGGTGGAAAAAATATAACAAGCAGTAATTGTTGAATGAAACACTAGTATATATTGAATTATTTGGCGGGTATTTGATAAGCCGCCATAGCTCAGTGGTCAGAGCATTCGACTGGCAATCGGAAGGACACGGGTTCAAGTCCCGTTGGCGGCAAGTATCTTTTCTCGGAAGATTTTTCAATGTAAATGAGTGTCTCAGGCTGACAATTATTGCTTGTAATAATTGATAGTAAGTAGTTTATACTTTGTTATTTCAAGATTTTTTTATTTTTTATTATGTGCATCTATATAAAAAGGTTTACATATATTTTTTTGGCCTTGCCTGTCTCACTAGGAAATCCTGTGTCGAGACAGACTAGTTTACAAATATTTTATAAATATTAAGTAAAGTACACTTTTCAATACAGCAAAAATATTTGACAAAATTTTTCAGGTTGGTTAGTGGTAACAATAATGAGGATTATATTTGGGTGAGGTGACTAATTATTGCACGACCTTTTTCGATGATCTGTTGTTTGATCAGGATTTTGTATTTGTTAATATTATTCGATTGTCTTGTTTTGTCAGGTAGGTTATTGTATATTTTGGGCGCAATGTATTTGAAATTTCTTTGACCAAATGTTGTGTTTGTTTTAGGTGTTTGTATGAGTTCTTTAGTTTTGTGCCGTGTGTTTACAATATTTTGGGTATTTTCATAAAATGTACGTGTTTTATTTTTAAACAGATGAGTTAAGATTGTTTTTGTGTAAATTTGTCGAATATCTAATACAGGGAATTTTTTGAATATATCTACAGTACTTGTTATTATGGGAACTTTAAGAATGAATTTCATAATTAATTTTTGTGCCTTCGATAATAAATCTATAGCTGATAGTGTTGCACCTCCCATGCGATTATTCCATATTCAATGATTGATTGACAAAGAGAGTAATAAACAATTTTCATAGATTTGGAATCTAGTATGTTTCTAATGTTTTTGAAGAAATAAATATGTTTTCTTAGTTTATTCGTGACAAGTAGGCAACGTGTATTCCACTTGAGATATTGATCAAATGTTAGACCAAGGTATTTGATATGGTCCGTTCGATCTAGACAAAGACATTGACAGAATGTATCGTGAATGCAAGAATATTCATGTACTTTTATTTCAACATCTTGATTAGGTTGGCCAACGATATTTATACTAGAAGTAATGTATTTTGTTTTGGTAGTATTTAGTGCAAGAGAATTAATGTCTAGCCATTTTTTAACAGAGTTAATTGATTTCTCAGCCATTTTGTATGCATCTAGCCAAGTGTCAGATTGAATGAGTAGCACAGTGTCGTCAGCAAAACTTACAATTTTTCCATCTATCATTAGGTTACAAAGATCGTTTATGTATATGAGAAACAAAGTAGGACCTAAGACGCTTCCTTGGGGAACTCCATAGGTTATAGGGAGGGGTTGGCTGAATTTGTTTTCGATTTTGACACTTTGAGTTCGATTAGTTAAGTAACTTTGAAGAAATTCGAGATCTTTCCCTCTTATACCAATGGTATTTAGTTTATTAATAAGGATGTCAAGGGAGATAGTATCAAAAGCTTTTGAGAGGTCTAGGAAGATAGAAATGCATTTTTTACCCTTATCTAAATTTGAAATAAGAAAGTCTGTAACAGCAATAATAGCATCGGCAGTGCTCTTATTTGACCGAAAACCATATTGATTTTCGGAGAGTAGCTGCTTGCTTTCCAAAAATGTTTTCAGTTGTTTGTTAATTATTTTTTCAATTACTTTTGAGAGAGAGTTAAGTATTGTTATGGGCCTATAATTGTTAATGTCCACTTTTAGACCACTTTTGTATATGG
This sequence comes from Limnephilus rhombicus, assembly GCA_929108145.2. Classification (NCBI taxonomy): domain Eukaryota; kingdom Metazoa; phylum Arthropoda; class Insecta; order Trichoptera; family Limnephilidae; genus Limnephilus; species Limnephilus rhombicus. The sequence continues at coordinate 992,851 of OV815275.1, forward strand.
GTATCACGAGCCCTTGCTTTAATTGTTTAGGGAAAATTCCCTGTGATATGCTGAGGTTAATTATGTAAGTGAGAGGTTCCAATAGTTCGTGAACAAGTGCCTTGAGTAAATTTACTGTGATGCCATCCATACCGGCGGACTTTGTGTCTTTTAATGAGTTAATTGTATTCTTAATATCGTCATGTGTAACCGTTTGAAATTTAAATTGTTTAGAATGGGGTTTATGTGTTTTTTCCTGTAATTTTGTATTAGAATTCAAGGAGGACATTTTGTTTGCTAATTTTTTCCCGACATTAGTGAAAAATTCATTGGCATGGTTTAGGATTTTTTCCGGATTCTTTGAGAAGTCGACGTTCAGCCCATCAATATTGAGTTGTTTCAGGTCAGTGTTTAAGTTAGGCTTAGTATGAGTAGCTTCATGTAAAATGTTCCACATTTCTTTTGGATTACCTTTGCTTTCTTCTATTTTATGTGAATAATATAATTCCTTAGCATTCCTTATGACTTTTATACATATGTTTCTGTATCTTTTGTAAAAGTTGTTAAGTATAGTGTCAGAAGGATTCGATGAAGTTTTTTTATGGAGTAAGTTTCTTTTTCTTATACAATTTATAATGGTGTGATTTATCCAGGGAGTTAGAGGTTTAAATTTGTAAGGGATTGTTTTTACTATAGAATTAGTGTTATTATTTATTTCAGTTTGTAGTTTGTCTACGAAGTAAGTCCATGCATCATCAGCGTTGGGTATATGTAGTAAGTTGTGCCAATAATTACAGGAAAAAGATTTTTTTAGATTCTCATAATCAACTCGTTTTATGCAATAAAAGTGTTTCATTTTTACATTTTTTGATGGTGTGTTTAATGAAATCATAGTTGCATAGTGGTCAGTAATAGTAGATTCAAAAACAAGTGTTTTGTATGGTTTATTCGTTTTTATCATAATGTGGTCAACACAAGAGCTGGATTCTTTGGTGACCCTAGTCGGGTAATTTATTGTAGATATCAATCCATGGTAACTAAGTAGGTTTAAGTAATCTTGGCATTGCGGGTGTGAATTATTTGGTAAAGTGTTAATATTAATGTCTCCAACTAAAATTAAGTTTTTTTTATGCGCAAGTTGTGATAATTTTTCATTTAGGCTTTGTATGAATGGAATTATATTGTGGTAGGAGGGAGATCTATACATTGCTAGTATGCATGTGCCACCGTACGATATTTGTAGGCAATTTGCACCCGGGATTATTATTTCCAAAGTTTGAACATTCAGTACATTATTCACATATATAATAATGCCGTCATTCTGATTGTGATGGCTTTTGTGGAGAAGTGAGTATAATCAGGAAGGTGTTTTGGTACATATAGTTCATTAACCCTTCAAAAATTAGGCTTTTTTTTCGGATCGTCAAAATATTTTCGCTTTACAATAAAATGCAAATATTTGGAATATTTCTGAACACATTCAAAAACCAAAAACTGTTTTAGAATGGTGATGAAATACGCTTTCAAATTATAGAATTCGAAAAATATATATTTTTTTTAAATTATAAAATTTTTGCATACAAACATAAAAAAGTTTTCAAAATGGGTCACCTTATTTTTTTCTAACTAAAGTTACTGATAATAAAAATAAATAAAAACAGATGCACATTTTATTAGACAAATATATAACAAACACATTATTGTAACCTCAATTTTTTGTCGCTCTAAGAAAATTTTTTTTTAAAAATTCCCGAAGTTTCAAATTCTTTTTTCAATTTGCGATTCAAAACTTTGTGTACATAAAAGTGTACATTTTATTTTTTTGGTGGCTATTTTTTAGATTGGAATATAAAGCATGATGTTTTTCCTTTCTAACACCGATTAGAACATATTTCTAACTATGATAGTAAGGGAGTTACGGCGTCTTATGTGAGACCTATGTGCGTTGGGACAAATCTGGCCTCCTGTGATTAAACGGGTTAATCCAACATTCTGATAGAATAATTATATCAAATTTAACCTTTAGATTATTCAGTAAAGTAAGTATTTCTTCCCAATTTTTATTTATGGATCGAACATTATGGTGAAAAATTTTTAGGTTTGTGTAGTCTTTCATTAGTAAATTACAAAACTTTATATCTGAAGATACATAATTATTAATTTTATCAAAAGATTCTGTTTCATTATCAAAAATCAGTCTAGCCATTTTTAGGAACAATTTACAATGGAACTTTAATATTTTGTATTGGGAGCCCTGTCACAGTAGCTAAAACTGGGAGTTCGCCCTATATCCGATAGTAGTACATAGGTAAGATACATGATTTCTGACAGTATGGAAACAATCACTGTAAAATGATTTCACAACAACAAATTAAAATAGTCAGGATCAGGTTTTGTACTGTAAGAGCGATCGGGCCAATGTTCGACATGTGACAGAGCTCATCAACATCCTAAATAATTTTACATAAGTCATCAGAATGTTTAATATATATTATTTTATCCGTGGCTGATTTCTTTACCAAAATTTTTTCGTCTTTATACCAAACGTACGAAAACTTTTTTTCCTTGCATATTTGTTTGGTTTTTCATAGAAGTTCTTTGAAATAAGGATTAAGAATAACACTTATTAAAATCTTTTCGCAGTTAAAGTATTTTAAGATATCATGGGGAATTTTTTTTCGGTTTACTAGTAGTAGGTTTCTTTTGCGAATGTCCGTGAATCTGATACAAATTTTCGGGGGAGCTCCGGGTCGCCTGTCGGGAATCCTTTTGGCTTCCAGGATATCGTGGGGAAGATGCTCTACACCAACAGCTGCTGCTAGCTTCTTGATGGTCTCCGAGGGTTGTTCACCTTCACGTGGTGGTATTCCTGCGACCTCTAATGCATCCTCCTTTGAAGTCTGTTCGAGGCTGGCTAGACGAATTTCGAAATTTTTATAATAAGGTTTTTTTCACTTAATACTTTTCTTAAGTTTTCTACCTCCGATACTAAATTTGCAATAGTATTCATTTTTGTATTGAGGTCATCATATTGGCTGCTGATAAAATCTCTAGAAGTTCGTGCATCTTTATTTTCGTTGTCTATTTTTTTAAACATTTCTTTTTTCATGGTCTCAAATTTATTCTCCATCTGCTTCATGAAGATTCCAATGTTGGTCTCACTGGTGTCAGGAATATTCAGTCCTAGACCTTTGCTCCTAGTTTGTTTTTCGGCCATAACTGTTCTGATACTGCACTGCAGCAAAACTGTCAAAAAATAACCTCAACTATATTGAAAAATTTTATGGTTCGTAAATAATGCTGAATCACTGTATAATTATAATTTTCACTTTAACTATCACTTTGTAGTCTTTTGCAACTTGTATACTTTATTTTATTATCAATTTATATGGGAGCAAAACAAAAACAAACATCTGTCACTCAAAGTTATTGTTACGATATTATGATTATAAGTGAAGTTTAGGTAAGGATTGTTGTAATGGAAAAATCTTTTCAATATGTAATATTTTGAAAATATGTAAGTATACATAATAAAAGATACGAGTAACTTTGGCAAACCTCAAGGTACAGTCCTGGTGCCGTTACTCTTTATCATCTATGTAAATGACATATTCACACAAAGAATAAACGGAAAAATAATATCTTATGCTGATGACACTGTCATAATAACCGAAGGTGCGGATTGGAATACTGTGAATAACATGGCAAATATTGATATTACACTGAAAAATTGGTTGGATAAAAATCTCCTCTCCTTAAATAGCGAAAAAACAAACATTATCCCACTCTCTATTAATAAATTTAAATCAAAACCAGAAAAAAAAATTCTAATACATCGGAGTAAATGCAGTGGAACTAATTTTAATCAAGCATGTTCTACACTTAATTCAACTTCCAAAATTAAATATCAAATCTTTTATTGGAAAACACATACTTGTGAACTCGCCAAAAGAATTGGGAAATGTATATATATATATATAAAAATCAATACTACAAACTTTCAAAGAAATATATCTAAAAAAATACATTTCAATCTATCAGCAAGATATCAAAACAATATTAAAATCCCTAAATTTAATACCAAGCACATGCAAAATACCTATCTGTATCTAGGTAAAAATTATTTCAACAAAAATTCCCAGTAAAACTAAAAATTATCGAAAATAAACGTAAATTCCAAATTAATTTTTTTTTAAATACCTGAAACAATTGTAAGAGTACATTACCTACTATTCTTAATATTTAATTTAATTCTTGAAATCTGTTTTTTGATATATCTCAAGTTTTTCTTTCATATCTATTGTAAATAGTTGCAATATTATTATTCACTTACTCACTTTATTATTCACTTATTCATGACAACAAATAATTGAGCATGAATTCACTCACCAAACACAAGAGCCGCGTCTCTTTATGGCGAGGAAAGGCTTTTATTATTATTCGTATTACAAATCTGTTTAACATTTAAAAAATGTATAACTATTGGAAAAATATTCAAATATTAAATTTTAAAAAAATTTAAATACCTCATATATAAATATGTATAATACTTTTCCTGTATTTGTTGATTGTTTATTTTACATTCAATTGTACTTGTTTATTATTAAAGCTTGTGCTGCTATTAACATGTTAAAAAGAAGAAAAAAAAACAATTAAATATTGATGCATGTAATATAAGTTTTACTTTATGTATTAACATTAAGACTCTGACAAAGGCGGTACCTACCACCAAAATATTAAAATTTTTAACACAGGCAACATTGTTTACAGTTCGTTTTAGGGTTTTATCGATGTCCAAGTATTTTAATTTAAAAAAAAAAAAAACAAATAAATAATAAAATCTACTTTGTTTGATTATTTTTCTTCATTTTATTCAAAATATATATAATTGCTGACTACTCTCGTCACAACCTGTAAAATTTATATAATTGGTGATTACTTTCATCACAACCTGTAAAACATTTTTTTACAGTTATAAGCTTTTCAACGTTTTTTCTCTCTCCCACAATCACTAATTAATTTACAAAAATATTAGCAGGTAGGTAAAACAAATCATTTGCACCCAAATAAAAATAATAATATAAATAAAAAATATATTATCTTTGAAAACATAATTGTTGTGTAATTATTTATATTATTTGTGAGTTGATAAGTTTTATCTTCCATTGCTGCTTACAATTCTTTAAATATTATTTGTCAACTTACCATAGATACTCATTAATTATATTGTCTGATTCCTTTTAAAGGGAAAAAGTTTACCATAAGATAGAACCCTATATTGTATCCAAAATATTTAATAAACTTTTTTTCACATAACTTCATACAGGGGGCCATGAGGAAGATAATTCCCCTTAGGGCCTATGTCATCTTTATGGTGTTAGGGAAAAGGGTACTAGGGGTGGGTAGGAATCTGGGGGTCAGTGTGTCCAGGAGTGACGTAGGTATAAATCCATCCCTCCCACTACGGTGCAAGAGAGAGTACGGCTGGAGAAGTCAAAGTCAAAATTAATTGCGAGTTTTAACCTTAACTGTTCTCACCTAAACCTGACTGTGTTATTTATTCTATATTATTCTGATCATTTCACATAATTACGTTACTGACCAATAAAAGGCATTATTAATAATGACTTTATTGGTCTAGTTTCAAGCCTTTTAGTATATTTGTATAACCCGCGGGATAGTAAAACACAGGTACATATTAATAAAGGTTTTATCAAGCATACATTTTATTACGTAAGACAATACCAAATAACGTCATAAATCAGTTACCTTATTGCATCAAATGAAAAATGGAAAAAAATACACAGCAAATAAAAGTCAAAAGGTCACTAAGATCAACAGAGGAATAATGATTAAATTGACTAGTTGCACGTTTCATTAAAATAAAATCATTGAACTAGGTGACTTTCACTTTGATTTGTGATAGTGCACCTATTTTGTTTTGGTTTTCATCTAATACAATACAGTCACGAAGGACTTATAAACGATGGATTTTAATTGTTATATGTAGTTGCACGACAAAATAACAAAACCGATAACCACTAACCACTAGACCAAAACAGGATTAATCCAACATCAAAAGAAGTTTTAGCTTTACATTAGCTCCACGCAGATTACAGGGGGCTTTCGAGAAGTAAGATCAATCAGGGCCATCTTTGGGGATACCCATGCCGCGGCCGTATGGAAAGTATGTGTGCTTTTTAATTGCTAACTTTGTGCAAAATATTTTAAGTACTAAATAACACTACTTAGGAATAAGTCACCAATTCCGAAAATTCACACGGATGTACTTGGATTATATCACTAGCATAGAATTTAAGTTTTTGATAATTTACATAAATTTGTTTAAAAAGAAAACAAAAAATGTTTTACTGCTAATAAAACATATTATCAATAGGTAGTAAAAAATTAGATTTGTCCCTCATCAAATCCTTAAACCGCGACGTACCCGAACTGTGCTTTTGGTGATATTACCTTTATCTAAACAGCGACGAACGCTTTTCAAGATATTTCTATCTTGAAACCTGGGAGTCTGTTACACTCATAGTGTTTCCACCAACATGGAGGAAGTCAAATGCAAATTGACACAATATAATCAAATATGTTGCAGAGGTTGAGACCATCTAGAAAAAAATAGTACGTGTTAACAATATTTACAATAGACTTCGTAAGTAATGTAACTAACTGCATTGGTCACCATGAAACAGGCAGCCGCCCAGTACGGTAAATTATTCATCTACTCTTTGTAACTGCATTGGTCACCATGAAACAGGCAACCGCCCAGTACGATGAATTATTTATCTACTCTTTGTAACTGCATTAATCACCATAAAACAGGCAGCCGGCCAGCACGGTGAATTATTCATCTACTAAATGTAAATGTCTTAATTAAATGTGATGTTTCTTATAAATACATAAAAAATAACGAAAAATTACGATAATTATAATATTTACTTTCGGGATGACTGTACTGTTCAGTATATGTACACGCTTAATACGAATATTATTAATACCATTATTACTATAAAGTGCGAGTATCAGCATTCGGGCGATGGAAATCATTGCATTCAAAATTTCAATGGCTGTAAGCTGATATCCCGTGTGAAGAAAGCAAAAATTTATTCTACGTACTTAAATTTTAAAATACCGGAACTTTACTTACCCCTAAGATAAGCGAATTGTCCAGAATGAATATCCCACAAGCAGTAAATTTGGGAGGTCTGTTCAATAAGGTAACGGATAATTGAAGCAGCTGAAACACACCAGAAATAATAAGATAAGTCCCATGCAAGATAATGAGAAGGCATCTCTCGTGTGGCACTCGACAGTCAGGTAGGGATTCCACAGCCGGCCACTCTGAGGTACAACTAAAAGCCAGGGGTGAAAGTACGAGGGTTATTAGGTATACTACTGACACTGACTGCTGATGGGCGGTTCTATACTACCTCTACAGAAGATATCGCAGTCTGGTCCGGCCTATCTTTTCCAACAATTACATTGACAGTCGTAGATATTTTTGCCTTAGTCGTAAGATTCTTAGATACGTTACTTTAGATACACACCACTGGTATTAGGTAGAATTGTACCTAATATTATTCCTAATTTTCTAGTGAAAAAAGCTATCAATTGTACCTAATATTATACCTTCGCTGCAATCTAAAATTGTACTTTCGCTGCATTCTGTATAAACGCAAGTTTTTTCTAAACGTTGTTGACTCAAGTTGAATGAGGAAGTGAAACACGACTCATAACTTTTCCCTCCCAGACCTTCCTTCCCCTCATAACAACACTTAAAATATATTAAAAAATCATTAATATACAACCAACAACAATCAACTTCCTTACGGCTGTGAGACGTAGGAGTCTCCGGTGCGGGCCAAAACCGTCAGTGAATTTCGCCAACATTCGCTGCCTGCACATCAATTTAAACTCTGTCCATCACCATATTTTTTCTCAACGTCCCACAATGGGGTGGATGACCCCGAAAGTTGGCATAAATCAGTGGTTGTATTTACATCAATTTTTTTTTCGATTTTTAGTTCCGTATAGACACGTTTATAAAAAGAAGTGAAAAAGTCAAAAATTGAAAAATATAAGGTAAATTAAATTAATAATAATGCTCACTTCATTTCACAAGCTATTAATTTACAGTTATTCACAGAATAGATAGCTTGGAAATAAATAATAGCTTGGAAACAAATACTCAGATGTTGTTGATATATTTAATACACCAATTTTATTATATAAGCATACCTTATTGAAGTTTTTTTCATCAAATAGGGGAATATTTTGATAAAGCTATTAAAATTGACTAACACATTGACAGTATTTTGTTGGCTGAAAGAAAAAAAACTATTTCGGATTTTTTGTATTTTGTACCTACATCCTGTGTGGTTCAAATTCAATACCTAATATATTTACTTTGTATTTATTTTTGTGCAAGTGTTTTAAACAGTAGTTTCCTGCACTATTTGCACTATTTGTACGTAAAAGCCTAAATAGGCGTAAATAAATAATTAATCTCTTTATATATGTAATTGCTGTGTACCTTTTATTATTTTTCATAATAATAACTTTTAGTAACAAACTTACATACATTTATAATAGCACAAAAAAAAATAATTATAAGAAATTTACTGATTTTTATATTAACCGCAAAAAAAAAGTTTTACATCTCTGCTAACCGGTTTGCTTCGAGTATGTTAGTAATAATGTTTTGTGAAATATTGTAACAATAATTTCTGACAGTACTGTAGCTTAAGACCAAATACTATTATGCTGGTTGTACTCCTTTGTAACTCCTTTGTATCGAATACTCATACCTACTTGTGTTGTGCCAACTTATGTCTGTGCTCTGTTTATTATTTTATGTACTATATACTTGTTATGATTCTACATACTTGTTTTAATGCTCCTGTACAATTTACCTTACATGTAAAAGCCATCAAGGCGTAAACAAAATAAAATAAAATAAAAAAATAAAAAAAATAATATGCAAATGCTTGTATGTATGGAAGGAGTATTATTTGAATAGTTATTTAGATTTTTAGTAGTTTTTTTTTTTTTAATTTATATATTGTACACATATTATTTTATATTATTATTATTTTTTTTTTTATTTCTTTTATTTTTTTGTTTGATTATTTTTTTTTAGTTAAGGCTTTCAGTATATTTTTAAAATTATGTATTGAATTCTTTGAATCTATCATTAAGGGATCTCATATTTTCTGACAATTTAATAAAGAAATTTATTCCTAACAAATAACCCAAAGTTTTTTTACAAATCGGAATTGGTAACATGTATTTTTGCCTGAGATTTGCTGTATTTTTGAAAGGTACGGTTAAATACGATATATTCAAAGCATTCAGAAGCTGAAAGGATTGCTATCGAGAATCTATTGGTGCGTGGCAAATTGGTGAACTATATCAAGTCGGAGCCAGGTGCTAATTTTAAGACAAAAGCTTTAGATGACGGAAAAGCCAAGGCGATGCTAGTTTTAACTATTGACTCTGGATTGTGGATTATAAGAAAACAAATACAACTTTAGAGTTATGGATTAAACTGAAGACTATGTTCGATGACTCAGGCTTTTCCCGTAAAATATCCCTACTAAGACATTTAATCTCGTTACGATAAGAAAATTGTGATTCCATGACTTCATACGTCACGCAAGTGGTCGAAACAGCTCAGAGATTAAAAGGCAAATGATTTACAATCACCGAAGAATGGGTCGGATCATTAAAATTTACAGGTTTGCCAGAAAAATTCTCGCCAATGATTATGGCCATAGGGTACTCGAGAATGCAGATTACCACCGATGTAATAAAATCTAAGTTGATTGATATGGAGGTTTCAAAGAATGACGTAGATTCCAGCGGCACACCATTCGATGCAAATAATAAAAAAGCAGAAATTAAAAAAATGGCGCGACATCATCGGTAAACTCAAAATTGACAGATGACAAGATCATCACTTGTTACAAATGTAAACAGACGGGTCATTATCGAAACCAATGTCCAGTGTTACAAAAAAAACAAACAATCAAATGCTTTTAGCGTGGTATTTTTGAACGGAGAATACAGTACAAACGAATGGTACTTAGATAGTGGCGCAAGTGCACACATGACGGCCATGGATAAAACAAACGGCCAATGGGTAACCGTTGCGAATAATATGAAAGTGCCAGTTTTGTGTTCCGGAGACGTACAAATATCAACTGACTGTTACTACGATCTCATAGTTAAAGATGTGCTATGCGTACCAAGCTTAACAAGCCCTACACGAGGACCATGCGTATAAAGGGCTACACCGCTTAAAGCTAATCAATCTATCTTGTTGATTGAATCCAAGCACTTCGTATTATCGTATTATTCGAGCTTATCGTATTGCTCAACCTGATCATTCACTTTTGAAACTGTACTTTACTTGTTGTTGTATTTTTGTAATAATTATATAATAAAGGATAAAAATATCCAAAGTATGTTTTCTCTTTTAATTCAAAGAGAAGAATAAAAGTTAACCGGCGCCCAGTACGTGGGTCAAAATATTCGAGGAAGCTGTTAAACGGCCAGGACTCCCTGGGTGTTTTTAAACAAAGAAATTCGTTAACTGGAAAATGTGCAGAAGATCGCAGCAACAACATTTATGTAAGTACATTCTTTCAATTGTTCGTCTATCCCATCTGTACGATAGATCCCTTTCCTTTCCCTACCTTATCCAAAAGGTTAGAGATAAAATTAAAGTCTTTAAATTTTTTTCAAATACGTAATTTTTTTTAACACTTTTTAAATATGGCAAAGCCAAGTGAAAGACCCGCTCCTCAATATTCAGAATCAATTCTTGAGTACAACGGCTCTCTTAATGATATTAATTTGGGAGGTGGGAATGGGTACCGCCACCCGGGAACCTTTATTGGATAACCAACACCTTTGCCATAGGTCACCCCAAGTGGTTCGCTACGTTTGGTGACTAAGCAGGGGTGCCCGGGTTTATGGGTGAGGTTTGTCTAGGTCTTGGAGGCAGATGACCAGGACACACGGAACCCCATATTCCTACCCACCCCTTAAACCCTCTTCCTTCCCAGAACTCTCCCCTCCTTCCTTTCCTTTAAAAACAAAATCTCCACACAGCATCCCTAAAGATGAAATAGGCCCTGAGGAAAATTATTTTCCTCAGGGCCTCCTGTGTGGAGCTCATGTAAAAAAAAAAATTCATTAAATCGGCTAGGGGGTACATCACGCGAAATGGCAACACCCCAAGTAATGTCGAAAAAGTAATTTCGAGATTATGCGGCAAGGCACTGCCATATAACCAAATACTTATCCTAAATTTCCTAAGCTATGTTTAACTAAATCTAACAAATATTAACCCATTATTGAGTCGGCAAAGGGTAAAGCCTCATTACAGGCCGAATATATGTTCCCGACGCCGTTTTAACGCGAGCAACACGAATTACTTCATCCTTTGCATGGAAAACTTCGACAATTACTCCTAGCGGCCAATACAATGGAGGAGCGTTTTCGGTCCCCACAATTACTACTAAACCGACTTTGACAGGGTTTTTTTTCATTATTTTTTCCCAATTGTTACATTTGGCATATACAATATTATTTAAAAAAAGCATAAGAATAATGGGAACCCACTAAGGCGCAGCCTGTGCGTGGGTAATATAGTTAAATACATTATAAATATTATTATACCTAGAAAGAAACAATACAGTGGCATAAAAGAAAAATCGTGATTACATTTTGTCTGAACAGCACAGGGTAAAAAGTGTATACACTAATAATAAAGTACTATAGGTATATATAAATATACATTCTTAGGTATTAGATAGAAAGGCAAATTTTTGAAAACTGTAATGAACATTAATTTATAAATAAAATAATACTCTCTCTCTGGTTTCAATCGTGGGATTGGTTTGCAGCAATTTCATCTATACGTTTCTTCCACTCTTCCCTGTATTGTGCGGCTCTTTTGAAGTCTGCATATGATGAGCAGCGCACGTCCACCTAATAATACATATAAACTTAATTTCAACAGATTCAAGAGCTAGAAAACAGTTGTTAAAGTTAAAACAAAAAAGGAGTAAAAAAAGTCCTAATCAAACCAAACTTTATAACAGACCAAACACCAGAAAATATTCGATTTATTATATTATTTACAATAATAAAAAATAGCACTTCCCCCAGATTTTAAAAAAAGGAAACTTTTTAGTAAATATTTCAATAAAAGAGATTAAAATATATATTTGAGTATCATTGTTCTGCGTGGTTACACATTTATAGCAGTGGTATATCCTTTTTATCTTGTATGCGAATGACTGGAGAATCATCGCTTTTCCTTAGCAAAATATGCCTGTTAGGGTGGTCACAAGGTATAAGGTGAAAAAATATTTTCGTCCTAACGCCCGGGGGACCCCCCTAATATTTGCTATTTGTCTAGAAAATAAGATTTGGAAAGTTTCAGCTCAATTGGATAATGTTAACCCGTGCCTCATCGAGATTGAATTTGAAAAAACGATTTTTTTGCAAAAAAATCGCCGTTTCTTCCTCATAAAATGAAAACTATTTGTCCTAGATATTTGATTCTTATTTCATTTTATAGGAAATGTTACTATCTTCAAGTTTTATTCTAATAACTTTTTGTTAAAACGTTTATATTTAAAGATATCTATTATTTTCCAAGACCGGACATGATCCGAATCCTCAAAGTCGCCGTTAAGTCGTCTATCCCTTAAAAGGTCAGATTTGTTATAAAAGAGCTATTGCCAAGAACCCTTTCTTCAGAGAATTCCTACCTGGAGTGTCATAAACCACACCCTTCCTTTTGTGTTCCTTGTCTGGATTTCCCACTCTTTCGAAAGTGTGAGGGAGAGGTCAAAAGCCTTTAGTTAACGTTTGCTTTTCAAACAGTGAACATTCTGAACATTATTGAACAAAGTTCTTCTAGTGAGTTTTTTCTTGTGAAGTTTGTGGGACTATGTCTTCTACAGCATTAACGAGCCATGCTCGTGCAGGTTCGAGTTCAAGGCAGAAAGAAATGGTGTATTTAATTGGCAACATGTCTCATCGAATCATTGGCAGTAATTGTCAAGTTTTACGCAGCTTATTTTATAATAGAATAGAGCAAGTGAAATTGAACACTAGAGAAGCTGCAAGACTTACAATACAGGAAGTTGTAATTTTTTGGGAGAAAGCTAAGATACCAACCAGTCACTTTAAAGATTGTGTTGTAAAGCTTGAAAAACTGTACGAAGAGTGGATAAAAGTACAAAAAACGCTAACAGATCTAAAATCACAGCTCAAAATAAAAAAGTAGAAGCTTTCAAGTCAGCCCTTGATGACCTTTTTGATATTGCTCATCAGGATGCATTAAAAAACACTGTTGAAGAAGACAAGCAGTTTTTGTTACTCCAGTTTTTTGATTTTTAAAAAGTTTCAGACTGGATGGTCGAAACTAGACAAGACAAAATACAAAACTGATCTTGAAGATAAAAATATTAGACATAAAATAGGGAATTCAGATGAAATATCAATTTTTCTTACAGAACAATTAAAAAACCAACGGCCAAGGGATGATTACAAAGAATTAATTCAACTTTCGTTAATTTTGTTAGGACGTACTTCCCCCAAAAGACACTTTTTTCAAAGTACCTGGTGCCATTCATTACGCTAGATGGATGACAAAGGCCATTTATTGTATCAAAATGTATCTTTTCAGGGATCAATTTACATTAACAAATTTAGAAAAAAAGCTATCACTGACATTTGTTTATTTTTAATAAACATTTATGTAAAAGCGTGGTTTAACGCCCTAAACCCACTTTGGCCCCCAACAAAGTCCTACAATTTTTAAAATCGCTTGTAAAATATAGAGAAATCGATAAAGAACTTGCAGACCCTTGTCTGGCACTGTCTAAAATGATAAATCATCTGTGGTACCTCAATTCTGAGCAAGTCGCATTTTCTTTCTTCGATGAAAATTTAGAAAAAAGTGTCAAAACAAGCATGGCTGTAAAAATTCTACAATTAATTGATAGTGATGTGAAAGCAACATTCAGTCTCCGTCAAGTGGATAATTTATTGGAAAAAGATATTGATTTTTTTGTTTCTCATCAAACTCTTAATTTTTTCAAAAGATTTGAAAGTGAAACAGAATTTTTAAATACGGATCCTGATATACGGTGTGAAAATGCACATCATTTAAAAGCAAAAAAAATAGTGAACGGTTTTAAGGTTGTCAATGACACAGCTGAAAGAGGGGTAAAATTAATCCAAGACTTCAATTAATTGAAGTTTAATTTTAAAAATTAATCCAAGACTTTAATCAATTGCTTGACAAAAGACGAAGAACAACGACAGTTTCTGTTACAAATTGTATCGGAATGTCGAAATTTTTTTCGTGACTCTTCAAAAGCCATGTTATCTAAGCTGTTACCACTTTAATTTGACAATTAATTGTAAATGTAAATAATAATAATAATAACTTCTTGTTTTTTATACCTTTTTGCTTTTCTTTTCTCTAAATCCTTCATTTTCAGTTTGGATTGTGCTGTATTTACTTTGAAAACAGTTTTAACTACGCCTTTTTTTATGTACCAATTGAGAAAATAAATAAAGCAAAATCTGGACAGCATATGTAATTAAATCTTGCAATATTGTTAGGTATTTTAGAAAAAAAAAATTAGAAAAAGTTCAAACTTCAACCTTGATGAGGCACGGGTTAACCTTATCCAATTGAGCTGAAACTTCACCAATCTCATTTCATAGCCAATTGGCAACTTTTAGGGGGGTTCCCCAAAAAAATTCCAACATTGATTTCTTGTGACCACTCTAATGTCTGTTCTTCGTCCAAATATATTTAAATCCAATAGATTTCGTAGACTTGGCTAGCCAGAGAAGTTCCTTATTTGATGGCGTTAGTTTTTCATTAATGTAAATATTATGTGGAGTCCGAATATTTTATTTCTTTTGGGCTATTAAGCCTATTAAGTTATTAATAGGCTTAATAGCCCAAAAATTAACTATTAAGTTATTAATAAGAAAAAAAGAGTATTAACTCCTTAAATTTTTTTCTTATTAATAACCCGGTCCTTGGATTCTTTTGAGTTGAATTGAATGCTTATTTTATTTTTAGCAGGGTTGTTGTAATAATTCACTATGGAGTTGTTTTTTACTGGGTCACTGCAGTCTAGAGTCTTTAACAGAAGTTTTGTAGGATTTTAAATGTCTTTATTTTCCTTCACAGCAATTCCTTGGATTTCGATAGATGTCTCTAGCGTGCGCTGTTGAATGTTAGTTGTTGAAAGAAGATTTAAGATATTTAATTTCTTTTTGCATTTCTTTCATTTTTGTGTAATTATTTTAAGGTATTCTTTAGTTTTTTTTTAGTTCGCCTTCAAAATCACCAATTTTATTTGAGCATGATTCCACTTTCTTGCCCATATCTTGAATTTCTTTCATGATGTCCGAAATTTTTTTATTAAAATCATTTGTTAGAAATTTTTTTAGTTGTGCATTTATTCTTTCACTCATTGTTTGAAGTATCTATTCTTTGAGACGATCAAATTTTTGTTCGATTAGAGTATCACTTTTATCAATTTTTGGACGCATTATTATTCTTTAATAAAAATATTTTATTATTTTTATTATTTTTTATTTTTTTTATTTATTTATCTATAATAAAATATGTTTACAATGGTTTTATTTGTATGCCTGTCTCACTAGGGTATACCTGTGTCGAGACAGGCGTACAGGTATATAAATGAATATAGTAATTACAAGGATATTTCAGGTAAAATACATATTATGAATAGAATTAAAACAGAAGGGTGATTGGAAGGATAATAAATCTTTTAAAGAGAGTTATTTTATAAATGTTGGAGATGGAGTAATGAAATCAATTCTGCCTAGTCTATTTATAGGTTAAATTTGACAGGATTCCATTATTTTCATTTGTTTTATATGGGTTAGGTTGTATGTGAATAGTTATTTATGTCTATGTGTGATTTATTTTACAGATATTTGTGATAGTGTGGCGTCCAATACTTATAATCCATTTTTTAATATCTTGTTTGAATTTTGTGAAGGAGTCACTTTGTCTGATCGTAGTTGGTAGTGTATTGTATAGTTTGCAAGCTATGTATTTAGAGTGTCTTTGCCCGAAGGTGGTTTTGAAAAAAGGAGTTTGGAGAAGTTCGTTGTTTTTGGCTCGGGTATTGTGTATTGTTTGTGTAGCTTTGTATGGTGTTTTGTTGTTTTTGTGTAAATTAAGTAATATGGATCTTGAGTAGAGCTGTTTTATGTCCATAACGTTGAAGGAATTGTAGATAGTATCAGTGCTGGTAGTAAGCGGCATTTTAAGAATTATTTTTATGATTAGTTTTTGGGCTTTCATGATGGGATCAAGGGCATTGGAATATGCATTACCCCAGGCTAGAATTCCGTATTCGATGTGAGATTGGCACAATGAGTAATATACTGTTTTTAAAAGTTTTAGGTGAAGGAAATTGCGTGTTTGTTTGAAAAAGTATATAGATTTTCGGATTTTGTTTGTAGTATTATGTATATGTTGCTTCCAATTCAGGTGTGTATCGAAGGTTACTCCTAAATATTTGATAATGTTTACTTGTTCTAGGCATGGGCAGTCACAGTTTCGGTTTAGAGATGAATTTTTACATTTGTGTATTTTTAATGGCGGGGCTGGGTTTGACTTTGGGTTTGTGAGACTAGACAGTAAGTATTTGGTTTTCTGTACATTTAGAGTTAATGTGTTCGAGTCAAGCCAATATTTTACCTGTTGAATTCCTTCCTCCACTTTGGAATATGCGGTAAGCCAATCTTTTGCTTGGAAGAGTAGGACAGTGTCATCGGCAAAACTGATAATAGTGGCATCGATATCTAGGTTGCATAACTCGTTAATATATATTAGGAAGAGCGTTGGACCTATAACACTGCCTTGAGGGACCCCGTAACTAATGGGCAAATTCTGGCTCTTTGTGGTATTGAGTTTAACGCATTGGGATCTGTCAGATAAGAAGCTGGAGAGGAGGCCTAATTCGTTGTTCCTAATGCCTATATTAAACATTTTGCGTTTTAGTTTGCTGTGTGAGATTGTATCAAATGCTTTACATAGGTCGAGAAATACCGATAGACATTTCAAGCCCTTATCCAGGTGGCCAGAAATATGGTCAGTGACCGTGGCTATAGCATCATTGGTGCTTTTATGTTTTCTGAATCCAAATTGCCGCGGCGATA
This sequence comes from Limnephilus rhombicus, assembly GCA_929108145.2. NCBI lineage: Eukaryota > Metazoa > Arthropoda > Insecta > Trichoptera > Limnephilidae > Limnephilus > Limnephilus rhombicus. The sequence continues at coordinate 1,010,089 of OV815275.1, forward strand.
TTAAGTTATTGGTTTCCAGATATTCCATGAGACTATTATTGACAATCTTTTCGAATACTTTTGAGAGGGAATTTAGCAACGTAATAGGACGATAATTACTGATATCAAGTTTGGAGCCAGTTTTAAAAATAGGGATAATGAGACCTTGTTTTAGAATGGTGGGAAATAGCCCTTGGCGGATGCTAATATTAAGTAGATGCGTTAATGGTTGAAGTATACCAGGGGCAATTTTTTTAAGAACATTGTTAGATATTTCATCAATGCCGGTTGATGAAGAGTTTTTGAGCGAGTTTATTACTATAGAAACTTCTTTCTCTGTAATCGTTTTAAGAACAAAGCGGGTTGGGGAATCATCATTGGTCGCGTGGTCACTTGGACCAAGCGTATCGTTATTTATTTGGATTTTTTTTGCTAGTTCCGGACCTATGTTTGTAAAGTACTGGTTTATGTAATTGACAATTGTGTTGGGGTTCGATGTAAAGTCTACAGTGATATCTTTGATATTGAGAGAGTTTAAGGTGTCGGTGGCTTTATTTGAATTGGTAGCTTTCTTGAGGACTTTCCATATTTTTTTAGGGTCATTGTTGCATTCGGAAATTTTTTTGTTGTAATATAGATTTTTGGCATTTCTAATGACTTGTGTGCAGATATTACGGTATCTTTTGTAGAAATTATGGAGTGTGATATCATATGGGTTTGTGACACATTTTTTGTTTATGGAAGGTTTGAGAGGTTTGATCGCTTTAGGAATGGTGTTTGTGGTGATTTTGGTGTTTTGGACAAGGATATCTTGTAGGTAGGTAGAGAAGGAGTTCCAGGCCTCCTCTAGGTTAGTTTTGTTATAGAGTGTGTCCCACGATTTGGAGTTAATCGTTTTATTAAGATTGTCATAGTTAATTGTTTTCTTCGTTGTTTTAGTTGGAGGTTTGCTTTGTACGTTGTGTTTGGAACTCATTGTGAAAGAGGTGGCGTAGTGATCTGTAACTGATGACATGTGGATTTTGGAGGTGTATTGGTTGGTTGATTTAACCATAATATGGTCGATGCAGGAGGAGGAGTTTGGCGTACATCGTGTTGCTGAATTGATTGTGCTTTCCATTCCGTGGAACATCAGTGTGTTTAGATAGTCTTGGCATTGGGGATGTTCGTTGTTTTTTAAAATGTTAATGTTAAGATCCCCCATTAGAATTAAGTTCTTTATTTTGTGTAGATCCGTGAGATAGCAGTTTATGTCGCGCAAAAATGAGGAGATGTTAGGTTGAGAAGGAGAGCGGTAAAGTGCAATGATACATGTGTTGACATTGTACGTTATTTGAAGACAGTTTGAGTTAGTAATATAAATTTCTTTGACCTTAAATGAGTTAAGAGTGTTGTTTAATGTATATGCTACTATGCCATCGTTTTGTCTGTAGTGATTTGAGGTTTGATGGTGGGTATAATTGGGGATGTTTTTAGGAGTATAGTAAGGTGTTAGCCAACATTCTGTCAGGATAATTATGTCATATTTGATTTTAGTAAGGTCGAGTTCGATGATGAATTGGTCAAAGTTTTTGTTTATAGATCTAATATTTTGATGGTATATTGATAAGTTTGTTTTGTTAGATGTTGTGGTAGTATTATCCATTTTGAATGATGTGTAGATTGTGTGGAAATATGTAAGGGTAAATACCCGATATTTTATGTATTTTTTTTTAAATCATCTACATGTTTAATATAAATAATTTTATCGTTCGTGATGCGCCTCATCATGATTCTCCCTTCTTTGTACCAGACATAGGCATAGTTTTTTTCTTTAGCAAATTTTTTTGTATGCCATAGAAGTTCTTTGTGATATGGGGAGAGTTCTTCTCCAATGTAAATCTTGTCGTCTGTAAGTCCTTTGATGGAAGCGTAGTTTATGTTTCTTTTCGCAGCGATGAGGTTGTCACGTGCAGTTTTGTTCTTGAACTGAACCAGCAGTTTGGGGGGGGCATCAGTACGTCGGTCCGGTATTCTTTTAGCTTCGGTTATTTCATTATATTTGATTTCTACGCCAGCCGCTGCAGCAACTCATAACTATTTCAGCCGCCTCTTCGCCACTTGAATGTTTAATCCCGGCTATTTCCAAGTAATTTGAGCGGAATTTTGTTTCAATTTCAGAAAGTTTTATTTCCAGATGTTTTATAGTGGTATTTTTGTCTTGTTGATCTTTTTTGATGATTGCTATTTCATCTTCAATTTTTTTGTTTTGACTAAGAGTTAGGTCTATCTTTTTTATTAGCTCGTCACATTGATTGCTTATAAATTCTTAATTTATTTATTTAAACTGAGGTGACATCTATCGACGAAATCTTCTTTAGAAATAACTGTGCTCGGTAGGCAACTGCTGAAATGTTCCGTCACCAATTGTGGTAGATATATAAAAACTTGAAGTTATTGAATTTTTATTTTATTTTATTAAACGCATCGTATTAAAAAGACGTCGATGATTTGAGCACTCGAATATGATTTGAATGTCACTTTAAATCACTTTACGCTTTATTTGAAGCACAGAAGGTTTTGTCAAAAAACCGATTGAGGTCAGGGAGAAAAAAAACGATGTTTTGTTGAAGAACTACCATTTAACAGCACAACAACATGAAGATGCATTAGCGGCTCATCCTGGGACTTAGGCTAATTGAAGTAACTGCTTTATATTATTCAAAAACTCACAAAACTTTATAAAAATAACAGAGATGTTCTGACAGCTTTTTACTGCTCTAGGTAGGTAGGTAGGTTACTTTAGGGTTTGCGGGAGTATTCCATTTGTGACGAACTTGCAATGTATACAAGTAATCCAACCTCTTGAATCAATTTATCGAGCAAGTCATGACGTGATAGAAGGTTCAAATTATCCTCCTCGATGGTCATGGCTGGCAGGTGTTTCAGCGGGGTAGTCATTAAGAAATGTCATTCTACCCTTACGTAAGTCATTCTACCCTTCCGGAGATATTGAGATTATTACGTAGCGCAATATCGGATATTACCCCAAAAACACAAGTCAATTTAGCAAAGAACGCATATAATAATACAATACATAGTGTAACAAAGCATACTCCTAATGAAATACACTTTTGTCATGGGAATCGAAAACCGCCGGCCGATGGCGTGATTACCCAAAGTTATGTAAACGATCATGTAAATCAATGTAAGAAACTTCAAAAAATAATTCACGAAATGCAAGCTAAAACAAAAAATAAAACACGGGAACGTGTAAATAAAAATCGCACCCAGCAAGACATGTCAGTAGGACAACAGATATTAATAAAAAAATCACAGCACGAGGGAAACATAAAAATAAATTTGAAGAGCCTTTTACGATAACTAACATACTCCCGCATAACGTCCTAGAATATAAAAATTTTAGATGATTAGCAAAAATCCATAAAAATAGTGTCAAATTGTTCCAGGCTGGTCGCCCTGACACAAGCGGTGCGAATCCGCCAACTGACGAGCAAAGAACACTTTCATCGTAGCACCACTTGGAGATGCACGCGCTGTTGAGGGTTAATGGCACGTCATCCACCCGCTGGACTTATCGTCATTAATCGGACAATCACAACAATTAGAATTTAATTGTGATAAATTTATTAAAAATAATAAATTTAACCATACCTAATGTAGGCTTAGAAATGTTTAAAAACGTTTAAAATATTTAATTGATTATAATAAAGCAATGATCGATAACCTTATAGTAACTAGGAATAAGCGAGGTCTTATAAATAGTATCGGTCGGTAATTAAGTTTTTAACGGGAAATTTAGATGATAATGATATGGATAAGTTAATGCAACATATGGAAAATAACCAAAATTTGAATAAACAAACAATTTCTTTAACTTCAAAAGATTATGTCACTTAACTTAAGAACGTTTCGCATAACCAATTAGTTATTTGGTCCCAAATGAGCTATGATCAATATGAAGATCAAACTGATTTGTTGATAACACGTTTATTTACCAAACGGAGACAATAACGAAATTAAAACCAGAATCATGGTATGTACCATCCCAGTATTATTAAGCCGAAGATATTTATGGACTCAATATCACAAAAAAATTCAGAACAATTATTTTCTAACGACTTTGACATTATTCAACATTTTTTACAAGTTAAACTCATTAAAACCAAAGAAACCTTGCACTTTATTTTGTCCCTACCTTGAGTAAAGAAAACAATATACATGTATAGCGAAATAATCCCCATAATATCCAAACTTGATTCCCAATGTTTCCAACTCCACCTCCTATCTAGACCGAATATTGAGAGATGGAAAGCAAATGTATGTCGCTAGCAAATGCCGAATAATTTCAGATCAACTCAGCATATGCAACAAAGATATAGATATCATAGATGATTGCACCACCCTGGTGTTAGAAAGCCACAACGAACGAAACTGCAGCCTCCACAAAGTAAAATGCCCAGAGGAATATACCCATATCATAGGAGACAATATGATGTAAGTATTTCGAGACAAACCCACGCCATTACAAGCACATTGTCCACAACACCAATAAAGTATTGTCATATCTAAGTCAGTACTCGTGACCAATGACGAGTGCAGCATACAAGGAAAAATATTTAGAATGGGACGGACTATCAATCAAGAAACAACGTACTCCAGAGAAGAACTGCGTGTATTACAGCTACCCACATTACACGTAGAAGAAAAAGAAAAACCACATCAAGATTCCACTATCATCACTGATATCAGGGCAGATGCACACACATCTGCCCTGATGATGGACACTGCAACGCTGTCCAAAACGTTGGCTAAAGAAGGAGGTAGCGCAACACAGCATAATACCCCAAAAACTAATAAAAAAATATTTTTGGCCGTGAAAATCTAAAATCGTATCTGTACTTTACTTGTTGTTGTATTTTTGTATAATTATATAATAAAGATGGCATATGTACACGGTTGACATTTGTCACATGAGAACGGGTCGCTTCTTCGACTCGTTCATGTGTTCAACGGCTCGGCTGTGGAACGATTTACCGGCCTCTGTGTTTCCCCCTTCCTACAACGTGGATCTCTTCAAGACCAATGTTCATTCCTTCCTCTTCTCAAAAAGACCCTCAGACAACGGCCGGAGGGAGGGACGGAGTTGATGTGTGGAGTTAATATTAAAAAAGACTTATTAACCCAATCATCAATCACCGTAACGGAAATAACTAATCTTACCATCTGTTTAGTTTTGTCATCTTCTTCTTGTATGACCAATCTGTTCACTATGGCAGTTGTGTCTTTTGCCTGTGGAAAAGAAAAAAAATATCTTAAACTATTATGGGTTCGATAAGTCTAACTTGGCCATTCTGAGTTAGGGTTACGTCCTATATAAATATTTTCTACTGAAGATGATAAACTGAAATTCTTCACAAAAGATCGATCATCAAAATCCAAAATTGGTATATAGATTATGTAAATGCCTCCTTGCAGACTTTCACACCTCAGAACATGGTGAGACAAACTAATAACCCTGTCCAACCAGAGCGACCAACTACACTGCGTCTCATAACAACGATCCACAACGATCACAAGATAGTGATTGCAAAAGATTCAAAGATTCAAAAATGGTGCTTGATATTAAAACTTCAAAGTTGTACAGGTACGAGTACATATGGAAATGCAATAGAGTTGGCTCAGAAAATTATTTTCTTTATAAGAAATAAACATAAGAAATGGTTTTGCGTTCAAAGGTAATTTTTTTTAATATCAGTTGGAAACTTATTCAACCTAGGTTCCGAAAAATTGAAATAAAAATGAAACCGAAGAGAGCTCTGAAAAACAGGATAATATTATGTTTAGTGCTCAAGATCAGTTTGGAGAGCCAACGGGGACTATCAAGAAGGTTGTGACAAAAACGCGTCAAAGCAAAGACCCATGTTAGAACAATAAACAATAAACCCATATACAAACTTGAAAAAACATGATATTACCTCGTTGTAACAATCCTCACACGCTTTTACCACAGCATTCAAAACAAACGAATATCCAATATAATGAGTGATGTAAATAATAACCAGAAATGTTTCGACACTTCTGCCTGTCCAATACAGACTTATAGCAAAAGCGGTAAACAATCGTATAATTATAGCTACAAAACCGTAAGTAATAACAATGAGATTTCTAAACTCGTGAGCTCTGTTAATATTGTCGGCGCAATCACAAATCCTGTCATGAATTCGCATCAAAATATTCAATATTTTATAATAGTCTTGCTTGTAAGAAATAGGTTCATTTCGCATTGCTCGTCCGCGATGATCCGTGAAAATATAAATGCGTTCTGAGTTACCCACTTTAGGTCTCGTTAGCATGTTTTGTAATATACGATTTAAACCCTTTGAATTTTCAGTCAAAAGACAGACATGTGACCTGAATATTAGCGCAATTATACAGCTTATGACAATCGGTGCAAATAACGAAAAATACTTATCGTAGGTTTGATCTACTACGTACGCGTTAAACAAGACAAAAAACATTATTTGAGCTGTTTGTAAAAGGAAATACATTCCCAAATGACCGATGGCGTTTAATGCCATGTTTGAGAAATCATTTTTTTCATTTATTTCTTCGAACAACTCATCGAGTTCAGCTAAAAACCCTAAGGTCCTAGCGTCCGCATGTCTGGAGGCAAATGCAGAGAAATGCGTAAAACATACGGTAATGACTCCCAGAGCAACGAAGATAAAATTGCCGATACGCCGAACTGTGTCTAGTCTCTCGTCTATTTGTTTGAAAACTATTCCAAAAAATGCTACTTTAAAAGAGGTATAGAGGCAGGACAATAAACCAGCAATTGCTACAACAATGGAAGGAATGTTCGGAACCGCTTTTGAATTTCCAGGCTCGCCGATGAAATTAAAAGGCACGACGCCAACACAAAGACCCAAAAATCGCGCATGGAGCAATGCAAAGTCACGGGTACTAAATACTCGCTTAACGCGATCTACGGTAAAATAACTGTTTTTTTGTTTTACATTAGCCATTTTTCTGACGATATAGAGATTTTAGGTGTACTCTTGTTGGCGGCTATGGCTAAGGCGATGTTCGTGATCAAGTAGGTAAAACCTGTAATGTATGATTGTGAATACAGTCTGTACGGTGAGCGGCTCGAACGCCTTACTACGTACCTCTCACATCTCACATGGACTCGTCTCAGGGTTAGGTTCGTGCACTCTTGACAAGATGAATGAATGTAATTGAAAGTCGGTTTTACATAGCATATTTATTACAATAAAGGGGTTCAATTTGTACAACAGGACATTACGATTTAAGACCTAAATGATAGCTTTTAGAACGGAATATAGGTACTTGAAATGATACTAAACTGGAAGTTAATGGCTCGAATATCTACAGTTATAATTAGGAGACTACCTTGGTCCTCTTGAGGGATTGTGCGGTGGAAGGGGCCGGCTAAGCTCATGCCTGCCGGGCAGAGTCCTTAGCCGGAGACAGGAATCAGTCGCTGGACATCGCGGGCCAGCATTCAACCAGGGCGAAGATGGACATGCTGCTCCACTTCCAGGATCAGGGCTCCAGGATCACAGTCACTTATTATACCAACGCCATTGTCTCAGGTACACAAACGGGGTGCCCGCGAGGCTATCGCCTCGGGCGAGAACTAGGTACACGATGTTACTAGTATGAGCTAGGCGGAAGGAAAGAGAGCGAATTTAAGTGCGTTAGCCCTTTTATAGCTTTCTTTCTCCGGTATTGCTAAGCAATGGTCGCGCCATTACGATAATTTGCGAATCCATCGACAGGAACACTTGATTGTCAACCTGTGGGAGAGGCGACGCTTCTTTAACTGTTTTGTCGTATGTGCGAACATAACACTGCCTTCTCTGTCCAATATAATGTAAGAAGATTGTAAGGTCTATTCTGGCTTGACTTGGGCATTTACCAAAAATGTGGTATGTTGTAAACGCAGCATTATTGCATTTGCAGGACTGTTGAAGAGTGTTCCTTTAATTCTTTGAAGAAGTAATTTTATTTATGGTGCAAAAGTATTCATATTGATTTCTTGAAGAAGTATCCATTCTAATTTGTGTCATCGTAAGTTTCCATTTAAGTTCTATTGAAAAATTGTTCCTTGTACCCTGAAGATATTTTCTCGTTTCTCCCAGACATTTCTGGATGTGCTGTAGGTTATAAGACATAGAGTTGTCATTATCACAACTAATTTAACACTCCCTACCTACTGAGCCAAGAACGAATTTATCTACCTGTGAGCCAAGCTAAACAACCCTATTGCAAAAGAACTTGTACCTTTCCCTTTTCTCCTTTGCGATACAAAACACGCTACTCTCGCGATACAAAACACGCTACTCTCGCGATACAAAACACGCTACTCTCGCGATACAAAACACGCTGATCTTCCAAATTTGTTAACATAAACTGTTAAATTATTTGCTGTAGCAGCAAATCATCACCTTCTTCCTCGCAATAATTAAAAAAAACTTTGCTGAAATGAATCTTGGTACAGGATTCTATACATTGTTCTTTTATCTTATCCATTCAATGGATATTTTAACGCGATTTCATTTTTTTCTGAACAACCGAGGTCAATTCCTTCGCATTTTACATAAATTTTTATGCCAATACCAATCGTTTGTCAGTTATATTCATTATGTAATGTTTAATAAAAATAATAAAAATAATAAAAAAAATTTCAAAAATTTATGCTGACTAAACGTCATGTAATCAATCGAAATTGATACATATTCGCATTTTACACCTTGTGTAGAGGACAATATAAGACATGAACCTCTTGAATATTTATACTTTTTATTTACATTTTTTTTTTATCTTTTTCGCCCATTAAATGGACATTTAATGCCGACTTAATGTCATGTAATCAATCGAAATTGATACATATTCGCATTTTACAACCTAAACTAAAAGGTTACAATACAATACATGCACCAATTAGAGTAGTATTTTTTAAATTTGCTGTGTTATTGTAACTTGCGATTTATTCCCTATTACTTTATTGATGAATTTCTCTTAAGCCATCTTCAGTTCTGTTTTCATAGTTTACAATGGGTATAATTATGAGGCTATACGGATCCTATCATGTTTATAATATAATTATAAGGCATATATTAAATCCTGTAACGTAGGTATAATTCTAAGGCTATACTTTAAATCCTATCATTTTTATAGAGATCCAATCCCTTGTATGCATACACTATCATGTTAAAGAACAATGATCTTGCCTCACTAACCAATCCACAGGAAACTCCCTTTCCAATGATTGTGCTCGGCGTAAACACAGGTGACACACACCTTCCTCACGTCATGTTAAAAAACAATGACCCTGTCTTACTGACCAAATCAAATGAAAACGACTTCGAACACATAGTAATCCTTTTCAATGATTGCGCTTGACAGACACATATATAAAACAAATAACCAAAAAAAACAGAACATCACTAGAAAATTAAGATCTATGATAGTTTTCAATATAATATATATTCTCTCTAAGTTGTTTAACTTCATCTCCAACCGAATACGCTTTAAATTTCAATAACACAGACTTTTTTTTACAACAACACCGATATACGGTGAATTACACGTTGACTTTCGTCGCTTAAATACCGAAGTATCCAATTCGCGTGTTTTCATGTTATAACATTTCAATCTTACAAGCTAACAATTTATATACATTTCAATTTTTAATCATTACTGAATTTGCTAACGAAACTTTAATTCTTTTATTTTAAAATTTATTTTCTTTTAAAAAAAAAAATCTTGACTATGTTTTTAATTAAATTCAACTTTTTATTACCCAACTCAATTATTTGCAGTAATTTTATTAAGATTTGAACATTAATACCAATTCACTTTCTCTTCATTACAAAATTTCCATGAACTTAGATTTTAATACAAATCTCAATTTTTCGAACCTGTTTATGTTTTTTTCTTTCAAATACTCTAAACAACCAAAGTTTATTTTACCTCTCTGTATTCCCAATTAGGGTGGGTACATACCCGATTCAAAAACACCTACATGTTCCAACACTAACCCCAGGATAACTCCACAGGTTATACAGAAATTTATTATTAAACTTCAATCAATCAAAACACTTAAAAAACTTTTATTTTCCAAATCTAATATTTGTTAGTTAACTGAACGACTTTATTTGTTTGAAAGCAAATCAGAGAGATATAAACATTTAAATTAACAACAAAAAGATATATAAAATTATATACATTTGAACGCTATATTATAATTGAATTTGCTAGCAAGAACTTCTTTTCTTTCTGTTTCTTAATTTTTTATTCCAAATTCCTTTTAATTAGTATAACTTTCTTATTAAAGATTATTTGACAGGAATTTTCAACTTATTCTCACAACTTGATATAATTTTTTTTGCTTCAATTTCAATATAATACAACATTAAGTCCAATTAATACTCCTTCTATTGTGACGTCACGGACCTTTTGACCTCACAATACATCTCAATGTAATATTCCCTTTTCAATATCTATGTTTTGTTTTATTTACGTTGTTTCCTTACAATGTTAACTTTGTTTTATTTAAAATATGTAAATACATGTTTCTGTTCCTTTCTAACTTTGGGCGCCATGGTCTTTTTCTAGTTAGACCCAAACTAAGTATATATATTTCATTATTCGACTATTACTCAAAACTCACTTGGAAGTGTTAAAAAAAAATTTCGTATCTCTTCTTGTATTACAAATTTTCTCTTTTTTTTTTTTATTGCCCAAGATTACTCTCTTGGCAACCCCACTTGTCTTAATTCTAAGGAAGACTTTCCTATAATGTTTTGAAACTAGAAATGTATACGCTGGTACCCGTACCCGTATTACATTTCTTGACCTCACTTAGAACTCAATATCTGCGCAAAGCACAATATAATTTCCGAACAACGATCCACGTTGTCTTTTTTGTAACACAAGTCAAGAAGAATAAAATTTTATTCATTAAAAATCTTTTTCATTTAAACTTAAGTAAGAAATGATTATCTTTTTTGTTTTAAATTCGTGTACTACTTTCTATTTTTTAAAATGGACACCAAAAAATCTCTACGAATGTCACCAATTAATCTTTACGGATGCTCGTGATTTATTCTTTCTTTATTTCGCTCTTGCTAAAAATTGTTTATCTATTTGACAAAATATTAAAAACATTTATTTTTATTACTTTTGTTTATTTAATATGTAAAACATATTCCATTTTGTGTTAAACAGCTTTTATTAACGAAGGCCTTTTTACTTCCGCATCGTTACAAGAGATTTAGCTTTATTTTTTAACTGAATTATTCAACATTTTATTTTTCAATACTAGCTCAGGACAATTGTTATAACTATGCAGAATCTCTCTACCTTTTTTCAAATTTAATTTATTTATTTTTTACAATCTGACTATATTTGAAGATCTATTTCCGTACTTATTTGTTCGACTTCTTGTTTACTTTTCGACGTATTGTATTATTTGTCACAACTTTTATTGAAAAAGAAATTTAAAGAGAGATATATTTTATAAACAACACCGAAAATTTATATACATAAATATTTACACAATATGGGTTACCTTTATTTACAATTATATACATAACATTTATAGTATAGTTTATTTATAATAATCTCATACAAAAATGGTTACCTTTATATACAATAATATACATAACATTTATAGTATAGTTTATTTATAATAATCTCATACAAAAATGGTTACCTTTATATACAAAATTTTTTGTTTTTCTTTCCTTCCCGCCTTTTTTAATAACAAACCACATTAGTCAAGTATTCCTACTTCCCTTTTTTTCAAACCAGGTATGATCTTTATTTTTTATTATTATACGAATGAGAACGTATCATTTTAATTTAATTCTTATTATTTTCTTATGAAAAATGTTTATTTTAAACTTCCAAAACACAAAAAAAAATATTTTCCTGACCGAATTCTGTTTATTTCGTAATAGCTTGTTCAATTGCACTCTCTCCTGTTTTTTCAACTAGATTTCAGTTAGCTACTCTGATCTCAGATTAAATCAACATTCTTAACTCTCAAATAACTAATATTAGAATCACTAAGAGAGCAAAAAAGAACTAACTATACAAGAATTTAATTATTTTTCTACAAAAAAAAAAAAAATCTCAATACAAATTATACCTTTCCTGAATTTTTTGCCGTTTTCTACAACGCTTTACATAGGTACCGTATTCTCTCCTCTCATATACAAAATTTCTTTCCTAGCCGGGCCATCTGTTACTGCGTAGGTACTTATGTCTGCTGTTATGCATAACGCGCGTGCATTCGTTATTTCTCAAACTTTTCTCTACTTTCTATGTCTCATGAACGAATTTAACTTTTAATTTGTAATTAATTAAAATTTTAACCTTTTCCTATTACTTTTTATTACTTCCGTTAAATTTAAATTCTCTAGTATTTATTTACTTTTCATTATTTTAAATCTTTTTAACTATTCTGTTTTCAACTTTTTCCTCTTTTTATAAATAAAAATTCGTGGAAATACATATATATTTTCATATATGCGTCTTGCAATATTGTTCAACTTGTTTTGGGGTCTATTACGGCACTTGATTGATGTACAATCTCAGATTACTTTTCAATTATTTACACCCGGGCTTGTCTTATATATTGAATTGTGACAGTAAATTTCGCATCCGCCTTACTTACCATCACTATTTTTTTTCATGATATATAAGATTAGCCTTCAAAATGATAATGATTTTACAACTTGGGTATTTCAACTACAATTTTCTTTGTGGTTTCTGATTTATTCCACCAAAAAAAACATTGCAACTAAAAAACCAGTTTGATTTGATTTTTTTTTCTCTACCACATGATCTTACTAGTTGAAATCTGTTCCTAACTTTTTTTCCACTATTATTTTATTTTTATAGGAAAATTAGCTTCTAAATAATAACGTCAAGCAATATTTTGGAAATATACATATGTTTATATATGTTTTTCTCTTTAACTTGTATTAGGGAGGGGTTTTTTTTTACGTTCGCAATCTTCCTTGTCCGGGCTAAGCGGTTTCTGAGATTAAAATCGTCTCCACAACAGAGTTTGGATTCCAGAGATATACGACTGCGCGAGCATACTTAATCACACAGAGGTTAAATTATGGGTCGCATCTGCCTTCCATAGTCTAATAGATCTCTATGTAAAAAAGTCGCTGTTAAGGGATCATGATTTTATATAACTTGCCGTAGGTATGCTTGTTAGACTGTATTTTTTTTTTTTGGACTACATCTAAATTCCAAGATACGTTAGTCAGGTGATACCGTCAAGTTATTAACTTTTATCATATACACGATTTTATACAAGTCACTATTTTAATTTATTTCCAATTTTCACTCGAATTTGAAACCATATTATTCATGAACTGCATATTTTCTTTTTAAATCTCAATGTGTACTATCCTCTTAAGCATTTTCAATTCTCTAGATCTATTATTATCCAACAATACTAGACATGCTACCAGGAAAGAGTAAAAAAAAAAAATTTATAAAATTTTCATTCCGTAATTAACTCAAGCATTTAAAACTATTTCACTTCCTTGATAATGTAAAAATTCATTTAACAATGTTTCGTTTTAATCTAATAAGAATTCAAAAATTATTCCCGACAAATTTTACCTCACACTTTAATATTCATTGGATTTTGTGTTCTGTGCACGCGACGCGCTTCGAAAAAATGCAAAACTTGGACTAGCCCGTAAAGTACCTATCACGAGGATGACGCGTGTTCGAACACGGAAGGAATTCCGTGGCTATTACTAGAGAGGACCTCCTATTAATTTTAACGCATATAGAACATTTCTCTTTCTAAACAGTTTAACATTTAATTTTTTGTTATTCTTTGTAATTTACAAGGATTATTATTATTCATTTCCTATTTATTTTGCTTTCAATTTATTATTACAGAATATAAATTATGTTTTTCTTATTTTTCGCGCAATTCTTTTTAAAATAATTTAACGGCCGTTTCTAATGCATTGTTTGAAACAATATAATAATTTTTTTCATTTGAAATTTATTTTATTTTAAATCTTTTGTATTTCTTAATAAAATGTATTCATTTGTCTTTTATTTCTTTTTTTGTTTTTATTCCGTGGGCTCAATTCTTATGGACTTTATTATTTACGGTGACCAATCTATACAATTCTATTGCTACCGCTTGCACGCGTCTTCGTTCTGTTTCGACTTGCTGACCGTTTGCCAATTTGAATACCTACATGACGATTTCGTTTTTGGCGCGGGATAACTAAATTCAATTTCAACACTAGGAATTATATTTAGTTAATTACCTATTAATTAGTTTTGAAATAACAAGAAGAGTTATTAATATTTTCACAACGAAATATGCATTTTAAAATGTATTGAAATTTAAAACTTCTTTTATATTGTTTTCGCGGCAAATTTACGAGTTATTTCTTTCGTGCTTCTACCGAAATATTCTGACTTGGACGGGTCCAATTCAATTACGCCGCTGTATTTTGGAACTATTTTATTCAAATAACCGTATTTAATTATGTTGTAATAGAATTGTTCTCGTTAATTTTATCAAAATTACACAAATAACTGTTTTGAATTAGTATTTAACCCGATTTATGGTTTATTTGAATCAACATTTCAAATCAACAATGGACTCGCCCTAGAATCTGTACATTGTTCCCGCGTCAACTGAATAACTATATTTTGAATATGTTTGGCTTTATTTAAACGAACTTATTTACACATTTTACATTTATCTTTTTTTAAAAACACAATACAACCACAATTGTTTAGCATATTATATAGAAATATATATTCATTTTTCAATAACATTATTCATTTCTTGTAAAGTGTTCAAGCGCCAGTGTAATGTATGATTGTGAATACAGTCTGTACGGTGAGCGGCTCGAACGCCTTACTACGTACCTCTCACATCTCACATGGACTCGTCTCAGGGTTAGGTTCGTGCACTCTTGACAAGATGAATGAATGTAATTGAAAGTCGGTTTTACATAGCATATTTATTACAATAAAGGGGTTCAATTTGTACAACAGGACATTACGATTTAAGACCTAAATGATAGCTTTTAGAACGGAATATAGGTACTTGAAATGATACTAAACTGGAAGTTAATGGCTCGAATATCTACAGTTATAATTAGGAGACTACCTTGGTCCTCTTGAGGGATTGTGCGGTGGAAGGGGCCGGCTAAGCTCATGCCTGCCGGGCAGAGTCCTTAGCCGGAGACAGGAATCAGTCGCTGGACATCGCGGGCCAGCATTCAACCAGGGCGAAGATGGACATGCTGCTCCACTTCCAGGATCAGGGCTCCAGGATCACAGTCACTTATTATACCAACGCCATTGTCTCAGGTACACAAACGGGGTGCCCGCGAGGCTATCGCCTCGGGCGAGAACTAGGTACACGATGTTACTAGTATGAGCTAGGCGGAAGGAAAGAGAGCGAATTTAAGTGCGTTAGCCCTTTTATAGCTTTCTTTCTCCGGTATTGCTAAGCAATGGTCGCGCCATTACGATAATTTGCGAATCCATCGACAGGAACACTTGATTGTCAACCTGTGGGAGAGGCGACGCTTCTTTAACTGTTTTGTCGTATGTGCGAACATAACAAACCACACTAACTTTCCTTTTATTTATTTCCATGATTTATTTGATCTACTAAGCCATATGGCGTTTTAATATTTAACCCTAAATGAACTAGATATATTTGTACATGCAGGACTTGCCTCCAGCAAGCCGACGTTTATAAATATCTGGACGTCTCTCCATCTCCATCCATAATATCCCCTAATTTATTGGCGTGGTTGTGTAAGAAGCAATAATTAAATCCCATGACTGTTTATGTGCTGTTACCTTCCCACGTGGAGAAATGTTAAAATTATAGTTAGTACTCAGGGTTAATGTCTTAGTCTTTATCCAGCGAGCACTCGCGCTTTCAACATTTCCCTCAAGGTGAATTTAAATTTCACGCCATTTATGCAACAATGTGCATACGTACCTCCGAGTTTTATTCTTCCCCCGCCCCGTGCCTAACGGTTTTTGGAGTAAAACTTCTTTTCGCATGGCTTGACTTGGGGAGTAAGCTGGTGAATACTTGACGAGAGCGTTACGAAAAGTGTGATCGGGCGAGGCGAACGGAAGTTGAGAGGGAGATATAAGTTAGTGAAGTTTTACTTCAGCCGTGTGGTCTAAAACACTCTTGTTTTTTTTCGTCTTAGGGTGTACCAGTCACTCAGTGGAGGTGGTTTGTTCGGCCGGGTCTCGTCACGCGGCATATTGCATATCGCACGAGTGACAACGCAAGTATTATTTTTTAGTTAATTTCAGAACGTTTTAGTATGAATTATGTACAGAACATGCTTTTACTTTGTGGGACATACATAATATATGTAAAGCTCGTGCATATAATGAAGATTCGTATTTTGTTATTCATTCCATATTTTTTTTTAATGAAGCTTTTTTATTTGTTTGTTCCAAAAGTGCAGTTAAGAAATACCAATGTAGTTCCTTTATTTGTTATAAAAATATTGTAGTGTAATAAATGTTAAATACCAAAAATAAATATTTGTTTTGATTTGTGACTTGATTGTTTTATTTTATACTAGCTTTTTCTCGCGGCTTCGCTCGCATGGTATTAGGGGGGTTTCCACTCCGCCTCCTCCATCTTTCCAACCCTTTCTCCCCCCCCCCCCCCCCTCCTCACCCCCTGTCCACCTCCTACCCTCTTACCTCCCCCCCTCCTCACCCCCTGTCCACCTCCTACCCTGTTACCTCCCCCCCTCCCCACCCCCCCAATCCCACTCCCCCCTCCCGCATTCCATACATTGATTCCCGGTACGTTCAGTTTTAAAACTGCTCGCGTGCCACCTTTGTGCCATTTTGAATACAAATTTCATGTACAAAAAAAAAGAATTTTCCATTTTGGTGCAATCGTTCGAAAGTTATGCGTGTACATTAGGGTGGTCACAAGGTGAAAAAAAATTAAATACGGATAATGATATATGGTGTGAAAATGCACATCATTTAAAAGCAAAAAAAAATAGTGAACGGTTTCAAGGTTGTCAATGACACAGCTTAAAAAGGTGTAAAATTAATCCAAGACTTCAATTCCTGCTTGACAAAAGACGAAGAATAACGACAGTTTCTGTTACAAGTTGTATCGGAATGCCGAAAAAACTTTCCTGACTCTTCAAAAGCCAAGTTATCTAAGCCATTACCACCTTAATCTGATAATTAATTGTAAATATAAATAATAATAATAATAACTTCTTTCTTTTATAATGCTTTCCTTTTTATATTTTAAATAGTAAAATTTTGAACATTATTTCTTATTGTTTTTTATACCTTTTGGCTTTTCTTTTCTCCTAAATCCATCATTTTCAATTTGGATTGTGCTGAATTTACTTTGAAAACAGTTTTAAGTACACCTTTTTTTAGGTACCAATTGAGAAAATAAATAAAGCAAAATCTGTACAGCATATGTAATTAAATCTTGCAATATTGTTACGTGTTTTATAAAAAAAAAACCTTTTTATAGAAAGTTAAAACTTCAACCTTGATGAGGCACAGGTAAACCTTATCCAATTGAGCTGAAACTTCAACAATCTTATTTCTTAGCCAATTGTCAACTTTTAGGGGGGGTCCCCACAAAAAATTCCAACATTGATTTCTTGTGACCACCCTAGTGTTCATACATTTCAGCGATTCATTTGTAGAGATAGATATTAACTACGACGCCAACATCGTTTCCACGGCAACCGTTTGTTTTGCTTTTCTTCTGAGGTTTGCAATAACTCGATTTTCTTGGGGACAGAAAAAGGTATGATGAATAATTTTATAACGTCATTGCTTATTCATTACGCCAGAGCTTTCCAATATATATGGTCTATATTACTCGCAAATAATGTAGCTTTCTATTAGTGAAAGAATTTTTAAATTCATAATTTTTTGCGTGAAAGAGTAACAAGCATCCATACATCCATACAAACTTTCGCTTTTATAATATTAGTAGGATATTTATAAAACGTGAGCAAAACGCTCTACAAGCGTGTGCTCGTGTGAGTTTTAAAGACGCGAGTGCTCGCGGGTTAAATACAATAGACAATTATTACCCAATAGAATTATTTGAAGATTGTTGACACTATTAAAATAATGCACACAGCTAATAAAAATGGTTTATTGTGGTGTGTTAGAGAAAAATGTTGTAAACATAAAAAAAAAATGAACAATAACTTCCACCAGGAGGCAATTAATGTATTTATTAGTGAATACAAATCTGCACTCTTTTAACTGCCTGGTCTACTAACCCGACAGTTGTGAGTTGAAACATTCTAAAGCCTTTGCATTGGTGAGGTGGGGTTTAAGAAATAATAATAAGAAATGAATTTTAGAAATATAAGAAGTTCAGCAATTTATTTCTATTCAAGGAGAAATCTGGTAACATTGATATTTTTACAATATACTAGGGTAGATAAGTTTTAAGATTTTCACGGCCAAAAGCATTTTCGTTATTTGTTTTTGGGGTGTTATGCCGTGTTGCGCTACCTCCTTCTTTAGCCAACGTTTCGGACATCGTTGCAGTGTCCATCATCAGGGCAGATCCGGCAGATCCGGTAGATGTGTACTAGGGTAGGTTGAAAAGTAATGCACACGTGCTTGTAAAATACAAACAAACACAAATAGCAAGATCGGGCAAAAAGTATGTAGAAGTAGGTACAATTCTCGAGCTTCAAAATCTTTTTTTTTCCAGCGTAATCACCGTTAAGGCTAACTCATTTCTCAAAACGTGTAAAAAGTGTTTTAATTACGTAACTGAAAAATTCTTCCGATATTTCTCGAATCCAGGACTTGACAGCTGCCTTCACCTCATCGTCCGAGATGTAATTATTGTCAATAATTACATCTTGGAGAAGAAAAACATAAAAATCGCAAGGTGAAAGATCGGGGGATTGAGAAGGGTATGGATTCGGTTCAATCTTCAGGTTTTGCAGAGGTTCTAATCGACGCAGTTTATTCTTGTCTGTGAAACGGCGTGAGGTTAGGTTAGGTTAGATTAGGTTAGGTTAGGTTGTATGGATTGTTAGTATCTACTATTAGTACCTTGCTTTGTTACACACAAGGTTTCTCCTAATTCTTTTTTATAACTATTCCTTATATCTTTGTAATTCTTTTAATTTTCGTTTTTTTTTCATTAATTTCTTTAATTCTTTTTGTAATGTTTTCTAAGAACGCTATATATATTTCGCTTGTTTTTTTCTGTTTCCAAATTTCTGTCCTATTCTCATCAGTAATTCCAAAGTTTTTTAGTTTGTAATTTAATCTGAATCGGTCTATATCAAAAATTGAGTATTTTTCTAATACGTGGGTGCTGTCCTGAGTAGATGTTTTGTCACACGGGCATTTGTCATCATCTATTATTTTGAAGCGTTTCAGGTATTCTTTGAAGCACCCATGTCCTGTCAACATCTGTGTTGCGTGAAAGCTGTTTTCCACGTGTTTCCCCTTTATAAGTGCCGTGTTTATATTTGTATAGTACTTCTTGGTTATTTTCCCCGTGCTTTCCCCCATATGACTTATATCCCATTTATGTTCTGTTTCTCTCTTGAGGGTTATTTTTGTGAAGCTTGGAGGTACCTTGCTGTAGTCTGGGCACTTTTTAAGTAATCTTCCCTTTTTGCTGCTTCATCTGCCTTTTCGTTTCCCTCTAATCTTCTGTGCGCCCTAACCCATTGAAATTTTACCCGATTTTTATTTTTTCGGCATGTTTCTAATTTTTCCAAACACTCTATAGCTATATCGTTCGTAGTTCTCACGTCCCTTAATGTTTCTAGTGATGATTTGCTGTCTGAGTTTATAGTAATGTCTTTGTCTATTATTCCCTTTGTTTGTACCCATTCTATGGCTTTTTGAATAGCTTACATTTCCGCTTGGTAAACTGTGCAATAATCTTCTAATTTATATGATTTTGACACCCAATCTTTCCCAGCTTCCTTTATAACAAGTCCAGCATCCACTTTTCTATCTTGCTTGCTTCCGTCTGTATACATTTGGATGGGATCCTCGTTAATTTTATTAGATTTTTGTAACTCGATTTTTATATTTTCTCTTACTATTTTCCCCGGATGTGGTAGTACATTTATATTGCATGTGGTCTGTTAAAAATTGAGATGCTACCGGCATCTATGGGTTTCTTGAGCAAACTCCCATGTTTTAGTATTTCAAACAAATGGTGCGAAACTTGGCTAGTCGCTGAGTTTTCGGTAGATCGGTAGCAACCTGTTTTAACTACGAACAGGAGAAGCCATTTTTGTAAACACTTCCAAACGTCAAATGTATAGTCTTTAATTCTATAAATGTGTGCAGTTTTTTACACTAAAAAAATGCTAGCATCACATTATTATTGCTTCTTTCCTAACGCAAGTTTAAACAGTAAAACAACTGCCAGTGTTTGGCCCGGTGTATTATCACCGTTAAAAAATATACATTTATAACATGTCACAGGGAATAAAAAGTGAAGTTGTTTGCAAAAGGAATTATTTTATTTATAAGGACCCTTACAATTTTAACATGGTCATTATTTCCCTATCAGCAGGTAGGAAGTTAGCGGGGACACCCCTTCTATTTATTCTGTAGATATCTTTAATTTCTGCTATTTTTAAATCTATTGGTGGTGTGCCTGCTAAGGCTAAGGCTGAGGTGGTGGAGATTGTTTTATACCCTTTGCAAATTCTTATTGCGTATTGACGCTGAATACTTGCCAGTTTTTTCCTATTTTTGACTCTACACGTATCGCCCCAGACCCCTGACCCGTACGTGAATATCGGCACGATTGCCCCATCGTATATTGTCTTTATTATTTCTGGTGATAGCCCCCACGTGGGGTTTGCCGCTCTGCATAAAGCTTTAAAGATTGTTGTGGTCTTACCGCAAATATAATCTATGTGTTTGTCCCATCTAAACTTATTATCGATTATCATACCCAAAATTTTGATTTTCTTGACCGGTTTTATATCCTTGCCATTCATGTTTACGTTAATGGTTTTTTCCCGAGATTTACTCATAACCATGATTTGTGTTATTTTTTCCGAGAATTCTAAATTAACCTTTTTACCCCAATTGCTTACTTTTTCTAGCGCCTTTTCCGCCGTTTCTTTTGCGATTAGGATTTTTCCCGTTCACAATTAAAAGTACATCGTCGGCGTAGGCTTGGATGTAGACGTTTGGACCGAGGTCCATTTGTAGGAGTTCGTCCAGCGAAACATTCCAAAAGGTTGGCCCGCCAATCGATCCTTGAATGCAACCTTTGGAAACACATTTCTCACTTGAGCTGTTACCGTGCCTTATTCTTACTTTCCTGTCTTCTGTATAGCTTCTTACTAACATTACCAGGCTGGAAGGACATTCTTTTTCTATCAGTTGTTTCAACAATTGTGGCCACCATGCATTATCAAAAGCTCCTTTGATATCGAGAGATACGACGATTACTTCGCCAGTTTTATTCATTTTTCCTTTAATTACTTCCACTGCATCGTACATTGCGTCTTCTGCTGATTTTTGCGAGGTGAAGCCGTATTGTTTTGAGCTTAATTTGTTTCCTTTGCCGAGGTTTTTCCATTTATTCTATCGGTAAGGATTTTTTAAAATAATTTCCCTAAAACCGGAAGAAGTCCAATCGGCCTGTAGTTTTCTAGACTGCTGTAGTTGTTTTTTCCTGGCTTAGGTATGATAATGATGTTTGCTTCCTTCCATATTTTTGGGAAATATCCTATGTTAAAACATTTCGGGAACATTTTTGTCAGTATCTCTGAGAAGCTATCATTGAAGCGGTAAAGAATATCAGACGTGATCCCATCTGGGTTGGGTTGGGTTTTTTTTTCTGAATGTTCTTTCTATTATTATTAAATAAACCTTGATAAATAATAAGCAATACCTTGCTTATTATTTATTAATAAGGTATTGCTTATTATTTATAAACCTTGATAAATAATAAGCAATACCTTGCTTATTATTTATTAATAAGGTATTGCTTATTATTTATCAAGGTTTATTTTCAACTATGAGTTTACTTTACTATCTATTTTTACTTTATATCTTTGCATGCGGGAGAGGGCTGGGTGTTTAGTATGCATGGTTACTTGAGGATGAGGGGAAGGATTTGGTTGGGTTAGGATTCAATCGTGGGCTATTAACTGCTCCAATATTCATTTTACAACTGGAGAGAACCATGAAAAACCTCAGCCGGAGCAGTGTTGAAGATCTGCAATAAAGTTTGGATGCCTCGGTAAGTGGATAGATTCTTGGCCATTTTTGGGAAGGGGAAGTGTTCTTCTTACTTGCCATCTTAAGTTTTGGTTCAGGTTTTGAACTTACGGTGCATTTAATTTAATTGAAGAATTCTGATACGATACGCGTGATTTCGTTGATACGCGGGTTGGGTACGGGTTGGGTACTGGTTGGGTACGGGTTGGGTACGGGTTGGGTACGGGTTGGGTACGGGTTGGGTACGGGTTGGGTACGGGTTGGGTACGGGTAGGGTACGGGTTGGGTACGGGTTGGGTACGGGTTGGGTACGGGTTGGGTACGGGTTGGGTACGGGTTGGGTACGGGTTGGGTACGGGTTGGGTACGGGTTGGGTACGGGTTGGGTACGGGTTAGGTTGGGTTAGGTTGGGTTAGGTTGGGTTAGGTTGGGTTAGGTTGGGGAAATGGGGAAATTTTTGGGAAATTTTGGGGGAAGGGGAGAGGTGGGGGGGGGATGGGGGGGAAGGGGGGGAAAATGAGGGGGGGAGAAAAAGTGGGGAAAACTTTTTAGATGGGGAAAAATACTTTGATTTTGGGAGAAAATGGGGAAATTTTGGGGGATGGGGAGAGGTGGGGGGGGATGGGGGGGAAGGGGGGAGAAGATGAGGAGGGGGAAAAAAAGTGGGGAAAACTTTTTAGATGGGGAAAAAATACTTTGATTTTGGGAGAAAATGGGGAAATTTTGGGGGAAGGGGGGAGGTGGGGGGGAAGGGGGGGGGGAAGCTGAGGAGGGGGGAAAAAAGTGGGGAAAACTTTTTAGATGGGGAAAAATACTTTGATTTTGGGAGAAAATGGGGAAATTTTTGGGGAAGGGGAGAGGTGGGACGTGGATGGGGGGGGAAGGCGGGGGAAGATACGGAGGGGGGAAAAAAGTGGGGAAAACTTTTTAGATGGGGAAAAATACTTTGATTTTGGGAGAAAATGGGGAATAGTTGGGGGAAGGGGGGAGGTGGGGGGGAAAGGGGGGGGGAAGATTTATAGGGGGGAAAAAAGTGGGGAAAATTTTGGGGGAAGGGGAGAGGTGGGGGGGGGATGGGGGGGAAGGGGGGGAAAATGAGGGGGGGAGAAAAAGTGGGGAAAACTTTTTAGATGGGGAAAAATACTTTGATTTTGGGAGAAAATGGGGAAATTTTGGGGGATGGGGAGAGGTGGGGGGGATGGGGGGGAGGGGGGGAGAAGATGAGGAGGGGGAAAAAAAGTGGGGAAAACTTTTTAGATGGGGAAAAATACTTTGATTTTGGGAGAAAATTGGGAAATTATGGGAGAAGGGGGGAGGTGGGGGGGAAGGGGGGGGGGAGGTGAGGAGGGGGGAAAAAAGTGGGGAAAACTTTTTAGATGGGGAAAAATACTTTGATTTTGGGAGAAAATGGGGAAATTTTGGGGGAAGTGGAGAGAAAAAATTGTTTGAAGGGGGTATGTGTGGGGGGAGGGGGGGGATGATGGGGAGGGGGGAGAAAACTAGGGGAGATAAGAAAAAGAAGGGAAGGGTGGGGAAGGGGTGCGTAGGAATGGGGAAGCGTGGGGAAGGGCTGCGGAAGAGCGAGGTTAGGTTAGGTTAGGTTAGGTTAGGTTAGGTTAGGTTAGGTTTTTTTTTTTTTTTTTTTTTTCCTTGAGTGTTCTGTTATTTACCTTGTTTATTATTTATCAAGGTTCATTTAAACTATTTGATTTTACAATTTGAGCTATTGATTTGACTTTTTCATGCATGTTGGGATAGGTGATGGGTCATGCAAATATGGGATGTGGAGAGGGGTTAGTGGGTAAATAGGTTAGTATGTCTGTCTAACATGGGCTATCAACTGCTCCAACATTTGTTTAACGGCGTGAGGGAACCATGTAAAACCTCAGCCGGAGCAGTATTGTGTATCTGAAAGAAATGGGGATGTTCTGTTAAGGTGGTCATTGCTTTCCCTCTTAACGGAACCATTTGTAGGAAGGTAGTGTTCTTTAGCGTTCTAGCGTTCTCACGTATCGTTATAGATTGATCGGATAGCTTAGCTTTAGTCGTGCTTGATATGATTTAAAGTTAATGTAATTTCTTTTAATAATTATTTATTTTGTTCCTTAATTTTACTTATGATATTTTTTGCGAACTTTATGAAGATTTTTCGGAGAGGTATAATTTGTATGACATCAGAGATGTCAGTCAAATTTATATTTCTCCTCTGGCATTCTTTGGTTATTTGCCATCTTTCCATCGAGAACATTGGGCAGTTTAACAACAGATGTTTCACTGTTTGGTCCGATAGTTTGTCACAAGGGCAAGCCGGACTATCTTTAAGCTTGAATCTGTGAAGGTAGGATAGGGTCGCTCCATGACCGGTAAGGATTTGCGTGAGTTCGAAATTTGGAGTTGTCTTTTTTCCAAACTCTTTGGCTTCTATTATACTCCTGAAAAATAGCCGTGTTCCTTTACCTGTGTCAGAGTTTTTATACCTTTGGTCCCATTCTTCAAGAATTGCCTCCTTTATTTTGAACTTTGCGTAGCTCAGTGGAAATTCCGAATAGAGTTTTTGTGTCTTCGTTTTTAATGCAGCGTCTTTTGCTAGCTCGTCTGCTCTTTCATTTCCGTGGATTCCGTTGTGCCCACGTATCCACAAAAATTTACAGGCAGATCCTCTTTCTCTCAAAAGTTGAGCCAAGCATTGTATTTTGAAGACCATTGGGTTAGTAGGTGTCCCGGACTCTAGGGCGTGGGCAGCGCTTTGTGAGTCTGTCAAGACATTAACTTTTTCCCAATGCTTTTGCAGTTTGTGAGCCCACTCAAGTGCTTGCATTATTGCGAAAAGCTCTGCTTGAAAAACTGAGCAGTAATCAGCCAAGGGCAGTTTCCTTGCTGTAATTTCTCCGCTAGCATTGAACACAGCGAAGGCCGCACCCACTTTTCCTCCAGTTTTGCTTCCATCTGTGTAGATATCTATTTCGTTCTCTTCAAAGGAGTTTCTCTCGTATGTTCTTGGAAAGATGACATTTTCTCCAATTTGTTTACTAGGATGGGGTAGATGAGTGACCTTTATGATTCCCTGGTACTTCCTATCATCAGGTAGTAGATGTAAAGTTCTGTTCCTTTTTGTCTCACCAATAAGTCTGAGTTCTTTGAGTTTTAGGTCCATAGATATTAGTCCCCCTATTGCCTGCACGGAAGTGAGGGACGTAGTGCGGTAAGCTTTACATATTCTGATGCCGATAGTCCTTTGGACTCTATCTAGTTTTCTGCGAATATTTTTTCGTTTTGCAGCTGTTGCCCATACCGTCGCAGCGTATGTTATTATTGGTTCGACTACGCCTATGTAGATTGTCCTTAATATTTCAGAACATAGACCCCAAGTAGGTTTAGCCATAAATGCAAGTTTCTTGGTTATATTGACAGCTTTTTGGCATACCATGTCCACGTGCTTGCTCCAATTTAACTTGTCGTCTATGACGATCCCTAGAATTTTGCAGTCCCGGGAGAGTGGAACAGTTTTACCATTCATCACAATGTTTGGTGACAGTGTCTTCCTGTTACTAATGAATAGAACTTTTGTTTTTTCCTCAGAGAATTGCAGTTTTACTTTTTCACCCCAGTCAGTTACTAAGCAGAGGGTATCTTTAATTATTTTTTGTAGTTCTGCCACATCTTTATGAGTTATTATAACTAAAACGTCGTAAGCAAATGCTTGTATGCGTACGTTAGAGTCGAATTTAAGGTTTAGCAGTTCGTCCAGAACTATGTTCCATAGAATTGGTCCACATGCAGATCCTTGTATACAGCCCTTGTTCGAGTGTTTTTGCGCCCATGCGCCTGCGTAAATTGTTTCTACAATTCTGTCCGACAGGTAGTCTTTAAAAACTTTGTATATGTTTAGTGGACAGCCTTTTTTGGCAAGTTGCATTTTTAGGTAGGGCCACCATGCGTTGTCGAATGCCCCTTTTATGTCCAGTGATATTAGGCATGCATGAAGTCCATCTTTATTCGCTTTCTTGATGTGGTTTACAGCGTCAATCATTGCGTCTTCTGTGCTTTTTTGTTGCGTGAACCCGTATTGGTTTGAATTAAGTTTCCCCTTCGTGCTGAAGTGCCAGGTTACTCTCTTAATGAGTATTTTTTCTAGTACCTTGCCAAATACCGGGAGGAGACCTATAGGTCGGTATGAAGAGATATTACCGTAGTCTTCTTTTCCTGGCTTCGTAATAACCTTAATTCTAGCGACCTTCCAAAGGATTTGGAAGCAGCCAATTCGGAGACATGCATTGTATAATGCCGTAAAAATATCTGGGAGACTTTCGAACGCTTTCTGACATATGTCGGCTGTAAAGTGATCTCTTCCTGGGGACTTCTTTGTATCTATGGATGCAAGTATTTTATTTATCTCGGTTCTTGTAAACGGGGGGTCGATTTCGCTAAGGCGGTCTTCTTCCTCATTATTCCGAATACGTGTTTGTTCTTCTGTTTCACTGACTGGAGAGTCATTAGGGAAGAAATGATCTAAGAGTGTGGACGCCGTCTCTTGGGCTGACGTTGTGGACACAGTATTGAATTGTAGCGTTTCTGGTGGTGACTTTTGAGTTGCTTTAAGAACTCTGAGTACCGTGGACCAGACTGTATCTTTTCCTTGGCTGCTGCAAAATTCTTTCCAGTTTTGGATTTTTGCTGCAGCAATTTCCTCCTTGTAGCGTTCTCTCAGCTCGAGGTATGCTGGTAGTGTGACCGCATCTCTTCTTGCTGGTCCTGAGTTCATCAGCTTCCTCTTTGCAGCGTTTTTCGTTCTTTCTTCAGTTTTTCCAATTTATCATTCCACCAGGGGCAGATTTTTTGTCTAGATTTTTTCAGTGGGGGGATAGCCGTTCTGCATGCATCCGATACGGCATCCATGAGGACTGAAACTTGTCTGTTGAGGGTACCAGCTTGATAATTCGACTCAATCGCCTGAACTGTTATTCTCTTGTCTTCAACATTGGATTTTAGTGTCTTGTCGAATTCTATCCAATTTGCCTTACTGGTCTTATATAGGAATGTTGAATTTAGAATTTCTTCTGCTGATGATTTATTGAATTGCGCATCGAAAGTTATTCCATTATGGTCAGACATGGCAGCAATTCTTTTGTCAACTTTCCAGTTCTTTATGAGTCCAATTACGTTGTCGGAACACAAGGTTACGTCGATTACGCTGCTCAGTAGCGCGTTTTGTCGGTTAGGTTAGGTAAGGTTAGGTAAGGTTAGGTTAGGTTAGGTTAGGTTAGGTTAGGTTAGGTTAGGTTAGGTTAGGTTAGGTTAGGTTAGGTTAGGTTAGGTTAGGTTAGGTTAGGTTAGGTTAGGTTAGGTTAGGTTAGGTTAGGTTAGGTTAGGTTAGGTTAGGTTAGGTTAGGTTAGGTTAGGTTAGGTTAGGTTAGGTTAGGTTAGGTTAGGTTAGGTTAGGTTAGGTTAGGTTAGGTTAGGTTAGGTTAGGTTAGGTTAGGTTAGGTTAGGTTAGGTTAGGTTAGGTTAGGTTAGGTTAGGTTAGGTTAGGTTAGGTTAGGTTAGGTTAGGTTAGGTTAGGTTAGGTTAGGTTAGGTTAGGTTAGGTTAGGTTAGGTTAGGTTAGGTTAGGTTAGGTTAGGTTAGGTTAGGTTAGGTTAGGTTAGGTTAGGTTAGGTTAGGTTAGGTTAGGTTAGGTTAGGTTAGGTTAGGTTAGGTTTTTTTTTTTTTTTTTTTTTTTTTTTTTTTTTTTTTTTTTTTTTTTTTTTTCCTTGAGTGTTCTGTTATTTACCTTGTTTATTATTTATCAAGGTTCATTTAAACTTTTTGATTTTACAATTTGAGCTATTGATTTGACTTTTTCATGCATGTTGGGATAGGTGATGGGTCATGCAAATATGGGATGTGGAGAGGGGTTAGTGGGTAAATAGGTTAGTATGTCTGTCTAACATGGGCTATCAACTGCTCCAACATTTGTTTAACGGCGTGAGGGAACCATGTAAAACCTCAGCCGGAGCAGTATTGTGTATCTGAAAGAAATGGGGATGTTCTGTTAAGGTGGTCATTGCTTTCCCTCTTAACGGAACCATTTGTAGGAAGGTAGTGTTCTTTAGCGTTCTAGCGTTCTCACGTATCGTTATAGATTGATCGGATAGCTTAGCTTTAGTCGTGCTTGATATGATTTAATGTTAATGTAATTTCTTTTAATAATTATTTATTTTGTTCCTTAATTTTACTTATGATATTTTTTGCGAACTTTATGAAGATTTTTCGGAGAGGTATAATTTGTATGACATCAGAGATGTCAGTCAAATTTATATTTCTCCTCTGGCATTCTTTGGTTATTTGCCATCTTTCCATCGTGAACATTGGGCAGTTTAACAACAGATGTTTCACTGTTTGGTCCGATAGTTTGTCACAAGGGCAAGCCGGACTATCTTTAAGCTTGAATCTGTGAAGGTAGGATAGGGTCGCTCCATGACCGGTAAGGATTTGCGTGAGTTCGAAAGTTGGAGTTGTCTTTTTTCCAAACTCTTTGGCTTCCATTATACTCCTGAAAAATAGCCGTGTTCCTTTACCTGTGTCAGAGTTTTTATACCTTTGGTCCCATTCTTCAAGAATTGCCTCCTTTATTTTGAACTTTGCGTAGCTCAGTGGAAATTCCGAATAGAGTTTTTGTGTCTTCGTTTTTAATGCAGCGTCTTTTGCTAGCTCGTCTGCTCTTTCATTTCCGTGGATTCCGTTGTGCCCACGTATCCACAAAAATTTACAAGCAGATCCTCTTTCTCTCAAAAGTTGAGCCAAGCATTGTATTTTGAAGACCATTGGGTTAGTAGGTGTCCCGGACTCTAGGGCGTGGGCAGCGCTTTGTGAGTCTGTCAAGACATTAACTTTTTCCCAATGCTTTTGCAGTTTGTGAGCCCACTCAAGTGCTTGCATTATTGCGAAAAGCTCTGCTTGAAAAACTGAGCAGTAATCAGCCAAGGGCAGTTTCCTTGCTGTAATTTCTCCGCTAGCATTGAACACAGCGAAGGCCGCACCCACTTTTCCTCCAGTTTTGCTTCCATCTGTGTAGATATCTATTTCGTTCTCTTCAAAGGAGTTTCTCTCGTATGTTCCTGGAAAGATGACATTTTCTCCAATTTGTTTACTAGGATGGGGTAGATGAGTGACCTTTATGATTCCCTGGTACTTCCTATCATCAGGTAGTAGATGTCTGTTCCTTTTTGTCTCACCAATAAGTCTGAGTTCTTTGAGTTTTAGGTCCATAGGTATTAGTCCCCCTATTGCCTGCACGGAAGTGAGGGACGTAGTGCGGTAAGCTTTACATATTCTGATGCCGATAGTCCTTTGGACTCTATCTAGTTTTCTGCGAATATTTTTTCGTTTTGCAGCTGTTGCCCATACCGTCGCAGCGTATGTTATTATTGGTTCGACTACGCCTATGTAGATTGTCCTTAATATTTCAGAACATAGACCCCAAGTAGGTTTAGCCATAAATGCAAGTTTCTTGGTTATATTGACAGCTTTTTGGCATACCATGTCCACGTGCTTGCTCCAATTTAACTTGTCGTCTATGACGATCCCTAGAATTTTGCAGTCCCGGGAGAGTGGAACAGTTTTACCATTCATCACAATGTTTGGTGACAGTGTCTTCCTGTTACTAATGAATAGAACTTTTGTTTTTTCCTCAGAGAATTGCAGTTTTACTTTTTCACCCCAGTCAGTTATTAAGCAGAGGGTATCTTTAATTATTTTTTGTAGTTCTGCCACATCTTTATGAGTTATTATAACTAAAACGTCGTCAGCAAATGCTTGTATGCGTACGTTAGAGTCGAATTTAAGGTTTAGCAGTTCGTCCAAAACTATGTTCCATAGAATTGGTCCACATGCAGATCCTTGTATACAGCCCTTGTTCGAGTGTTTTTGCGCCCATGCGCCTGCGTAAATTGTTTCTACAATTCTGTCCGACAGGTAGTCTTTAAAAACTTTGTATATGTTAAGTGGACAGCCTTTATTGGTAAGTTGCATTTTTAGGTAGGGCCACCATGCGTTGTCGAATGCCCCTTTTATGTCCAGTGATATTAGGCATGCATGAAGTCCTTCTTTATTCGCTTTCTTGATGTGGTTTACAGCGTCAAGCATTGCGTCTTCTGTGCTTTTTTGTTGCGTGAACCCGTATTGGTTTGAATTAAGTTTCCCCTTCGTGCTGAAGTGCCAGGTTACTCTCTTAATGAGTATTTTTTCTAGTACCTTGCCAAATACCGGGAGGAGACCTATAGGTCGGTATGAAGAGATATTACCGTAGTCTTCTTTTCCTGGCTTCGGAATAACCTTAATTCTAGCGACCTTCCAAAGGATTGGGAAGCAGCCAATTCGGAGACATGCATTGTATAATGCCGTAAAAATATCTGGGAGACTTTCGAACGCTTTCTGACATATGTCGGCTGTAAAGTGATCTCTTCCTGGGGACTTCTTTGTATCTATGGATGTAAGTATTTTATTTATCTCGGTTCTTGTAAACGGGGGGTCGATTTCGCTAAGGCGGTCTTCTTCCTCATTATTCCGAATACGTGTTTGTTCTTCTGTTTCACTGACTGGAGAGTCATTAGGGAAGAAATGATCTAAGAGTGTGGACGCCGTCTCTTGGGCTGACGTTGTGGACACAGTATTGAATTGTAGCGTTTCTGGTGGTGACTTTTGAGTTGCTTTAAGAACTCTGAGTACCGTGGACCAGACTGTATCTTTTCCTTGGCTGCTGCAAAATTCTTTCCAGTTTTGGATTTTTGCTGCAGCAATTTCCTCCTTGTAGCGTTCTCTCAGCTCGAGGTATGCTGGTAGTGTGACCGCATCTCTTCTTGCTGGTCCTGAGTTCATCAGCTTCCTCTTTGCAGCGAGAACGTCTTTCTTCAGTTTTTCCAATTTATCATTCCACCAGGGGCAGATTTTTTGTCTAGATTTTTTCAGTGGGGGGATAGCCGTTCTGCATGCATCCGATACGGCATCCATGAGGACTGAAACTTGTCTGTTGAGGGTACCAGCTTGATTATTCGACTCAATCGCCTGAACTGTTATTCTCTTGTCTTCAACATTGGATTTTAGTGTCTTGTCGAATTCTATCCAATTTGCCTTACTGGTCTTATATAGGAATGTTGAATTTAGAATTTCTTCTGCTGATGATTTATTGAATTGCGCATCGAAAGTTATTCCATTATGGTCAGACATGGCAGCAATTCTTTTGTCAACTTTCCAGTTCTTTACGAGTCCAATTACGTTGTCGGAACACAAGGTTACGTCGATTACGCTGCTCAGTAGCGCGTTTTGTCGAACGGTTTCAAATGTTGGTGTTGTTCCTTCGTTGACAATATGTAATTGTTTCTGGGCAATAAAGTCGCTCAGTTTGTCTCCTCTTTTGTCTGTCTTTTTGCTGCCCCACCAAATACTTTTGGCATTGGCGTCCGCTCCAATGATGATTTTCTTGTTGTTTGTGTCTATTAGCCTGCTAGCTTTTTCTAGGCTGATGTCGATATCTTCATTTGGGGGACAATATATTGAACCTATTATTAGTGGGGTTCCCTGGGATTGTGCTTCAATAAATACATTGCAGTTGTTGCTGAATTTGTGGAGGAGGACACATGTGTCCGCAATACTTTTATTCAAAACTATTATTGCCGCCTTGACTGGGCAGTCCACACTTGTTTTTTGAAAAATGGGTCCATTGTACGATGATTTATTAATTTTTCCCGTATTTCCTGTATATGGCTCCTGTATGATGACGATATCTATTTTCCTGTTAATCGCGTTTTGTAAAAAGTTGACGGTAGCAGCTTCGCACCTCTGTAGGTTTGCCTGCGCAAACTTAATTACCATAGTCAATCAAGGTCCTATATATCTCCACATTCCTTTTGTAGATAGGACATTCCAGAGATTGGGCCATGTGGTTTGTTGGTTTTGTTAGTTTTTGCCTTTTGTTCGCTGCTACGCAGCTTTGGCAACAGATCACACCTGTATTTGGGGCTTGGCATGTTTGAACTTTGTGGTCTCCACCACAGCGCCAGCATACTTCCTTGTTCTTACAGTGAGCTATCGTGTGGCCATATCCCAAGCACTTTTGGCAGCTAAGAATTGAAAGGTATTCACTGACGCCGGCTTTATAATATCCGATGTTCAGCACCTTTTTGTCGATTATATATTGCCATACATGTGGCGCTACCGCTATCACCGCACATTTGCGGGTCGCATCCTTTTTAAAGGGGATTTTGTGAATTAATTTTATAACATCTTCGGGTTGATGCTCTCCCAAGAGAGAGGCAAACCCGCTATTTTGATTTATTATTGCCGTAACAATTTCCCTTTCCGTTAAATCGGCACCAATTCCTTTAAGTATAAGTCTGGGTTGAAGTTTAACCCCCTTTTGGCTCTGCAGATGTTCCATTTTGGACACTTCGGTCGAAAATTTCTTGCATTGTTCTTCTGTGTCGCATTGAACGTATACTCTATTGTTTGCCAACTTTTTTATCTTTTTTATGCCAATCCCTAAGGATGTGACATTTATATTTTCTTTAATGGTTTTTTCTAGAGTCTCGCTTGCTATGGGAGATTTCCCTGAGACGACTATGGAGTACATTTTCTCTACAGGGGCAGTAGTTACCGGAGAGCTTTCTGAATTCGGTGCGTGTGCTGTGGGGGACTGTCTGGATCCACTTTTTCTACTAGTTGCATCTGCGTAACTAGTGGAGGTATTGTTTTTCTCCACATCCGATCGATGGACTGTCGGTTCGTTATTGATCGTATTTTTGTCCCCTTTTTGATTGGCGATCATTACTAATTGTTCCGTGTGTCGCTTTTCCTGCTCATAAAGTTCCTTTACATGTTCCGCTTTGAGGATCAGCATTTCTTCTCTCAATTTATGGTAATCTTTGGCTTCTCCTCCTAGATCCACTTGAGAAACTGTTAATGTTGCCATTTCTTTGGCATTTGCAACCATTTTTTCTATTGCTGCGGTCACAGCGGCTTTGTGGGTGCCTTTTATGTTCCCACAGGAAGCTAAGGCCTTCTTGGCAGAGTCTGCTTGTTCCAAGGTGTTTTGGAAAATCAGCTCCATAGTTTCGCTGCTTGCTGATGCAGTCTCCGCCTCTGAGAAAATCTTGACTGGCTCAGTCTCTATGAAATCCGGTACAATAATCGGAGGATGTGGCGAAGATCCTGCGCTATCATTAAACTTTACCGGAGTTCTTTGCATTTTTGATGGTTGCTGGTTTCCGTCGGATAGTATTTAGTACAGAACAGAATCAGGTACAAGATGAAAACAATAGTAAGAGATGCAGCGTGTTGAGAAAAAATAAAAAAAAAAAAATTTCAAATTTGGGCGCAATTTGTGCAAAAAAAATTGCAAGTGATTTTGTGCAACGTGAATGGAAACGTTTTAAGCACTATTTAATTTTTATGCAAATCTGTTGAAACGTTGAGAGATATTATTTAAAACTTAGGTAAAAACTTAAACGCAGTCGAAACTTCTTTAAACTTTTTGAAATCTTTGTAAGAAACTCACCGCTTGGCTTGCGAAAGAACACTGGTTGACCCGGCTTCTTGCCTGCCAACAGCGGGTAGGTTTGGGTGGAAACTCCACAGATTAAAAGGCTCGCGGTGTAACGACACGGGAAAAAATAAATGCGAAATTAAATTCACTTTGATTTTAAGGAACGTGAATGGAAACGTTTTAAGCACTATTTAAATTTTATGCAAATCTGTTGAAACGTTGAGAAATATTATTTAAAACTTAAACGCAGTCGAAACTTCTTTAAACTTTTTGAAATCTTTGTAAGAAACTCACCGCTTGGCTCGTGAAAGAACACTGGTTGACCCGGCTTCTTGCCTGCCAACAGCGGGTAGGTTTGGGTGGAAACTCCACAGATTAAAAGGCTCGCGGTGTAACGACACGGGAAAAAATAAATACGAAATTAAATTCTTTTTGATTTTAAGAAACGTGAATGGAAACGTTTTAAGCACTATTTAATTTTTATGCAAATCTGTTGAAACGTTGAGAGATATTATTTAAAACTTAAACGCAGTCGAAACTTCTTTAAACTTTTTGAAATCTTTGTAAGAAACTCAGCGCTTGGCTCGTGAAAGAACACTGGTTGACCCGGCTTCTTGCCTGCCAACAGCGGGTAGGTTTGGGTGGAAACTCCACAGATTAAAAGGCTCGCGGTGTAACGACACGGGAAAAAATAAATACGAAATTAAATTCTTTTTGATTTTAAGAAACGTGAATGGAAACGTTTTAAGCACTATTTAATTTTTATGCAAATCTGTTGAAACGTTGAGAGATATTATTTAAAACTTAGGTAAAAACTTAAACGCAGTCGAAACTTCTTTAAACTTTTTGAAATCTTTGTAAGAAACTCACCGCTTGGCTCGTGAAAGAACACTGGTTGACCCGGCTTCTTGCCTGCCAACAGCGGGTAGGTTTGGGTGGAAACTCCACAGATTAAAAGGCTCGCGGTGTAACGACACGGGAAAAAATAAATGCGAAATTAAATTCACTTTGATTTTAAGGAACGTGAATGGAAACGTTTTAAGCACTATTTAAATTTTATGCAAATCTGTTGAAACGTTGAGAAATATTATTTAAAACTTTAACGCAGTCGAAACTTCTTTAAACTTTTTGAAATCTTTGTAAGAAACTCACCGCTTGGCTCGCGAAAGAACACTCGGTTAGGTTAGGTTAGGTTAGGTTAGGTTAGGTTAGGTTAGGTTAGGTTAGGTTAGGTTAGGTTAGGTTAGGTTAGGTTAGGTTAGGTTAGGTTAGGTTAGGTTAGGTTAGGTTAGGTTAGGTTAGGTTAGGTTAGGTTAGGTTAGGTTAGGTTAGGTTAGGTTAGGTTAGGTTAGGTTAGGTTAGGTTAGGTTAGGTTAGGTTAGGTTAGGTTAGGTTAGGTTAGGTTAGGTTAGGTTAGGTTAGGTTAGGTTAGGTTAGGTTAGGTTAGGTTAGGTTAGGTTAGGTTAGGTTAGGTTAGGTTAGGTTAGGTTAGGTTAGGTTGTATGGATTGTTAGTATCTTCTATGGGTACCTTGCTTGTTACGCACAAGGTTTCTCCTAATTCTTTTTTCTTACTATATGTATCTTTAAGTTATTTATTTAGTTATCTATTGTTTCGTTAATTTCTTTTATTCTTTTGGTAATTTTTTCTAAGTACGCTATATATATTTCGCTTGGTTTTCTCTGATTCCAGATTTCTTGCCTATTTTCTTCTGTTATTCCATAGTTTTTTAGTTCAAAATTTAGTCTGAATCTCTCTGCATCAAAGATAGAGCATTTTTCTAGTACATGTACGCTGTCCTGTATTGATGTTTTGTCGCACGGGCATTTGTCATCATCTATTATTTTAAAACGTTTGAGATATTCTTTGAAGCACCCATGTCCTGTCAAGATTTGGGTTGCAGTAAAACTGTTTTTAACGTGTTTTCCTTTTTGAAGTGCCGTGCTTATATTTGGTAAGTATTTTTTTGTAATTTTTCCCGTGCTTTCCTCTATATATCTTTTGTTCCATTTATTTTCAGTTACTTTCTTTAAAGTTATTTTTGTGTAGCTTTGAGGTACCTTGCTATAGTCTGGTCTTTTTTTAAGTGTTCTTCCCCTTTTCGCTGCTGTATCTGCCCTTTCATTACCTTCTAAGCCGTTGTGCGCTCTTACCCATTGAAAATTTACCCTGTTTTTATTTTCTCTGCATGTTCCTAGTTTTTCTAAACATTCTCTTGCTATTTTATTTGTTGTTCTCTCTTTGCTCAGCGTTTCTAAAGATGATTTACTATCTGAATTTATAGTTATATCTTTCCCTTTTATATTGTTTATTTGTACCCATTCTATTGCTTTTTGAATTGCAATCATTTCCGCCTGGTATACAGTGCAGTAATCTTCTAACTTATAAGATTTTGATACCCAATCTTGTCCATCTACTTTTATAACTACCCCGGCGCCCACTTTACCTTCTTGTTTACTTCCGTCTGTATAAATTTGTATAGCATCTTCATTAATCTTATTTCCTTTATCTAGTTCAATTGTTATATTTTCTTTAACTGTTTTCCCTGGGTGCGGTAGTTCGTTAACACTGCACGTGGTCATTATTTCCCTGTCAGCCGGAAGGAAGTTAGCTGTTATTCCCCTTCTATTAATTCTGTACACATCTTTTACTTCGTCTATTTTTAGATCTATTGGTGGTGTTCCCGCTAAGGCTAAAGCTGAGGTGGTGGAGATTGTCCTGTACCCTTTACAAATTCTAATTGCATATTGTCGCTGAGCGCTGGCTAGTTTCTTCCTATTCTTAACTTTCTTACACGTGTCTCCCCAGACCCCTGATCCATACGTAAATATTGGTACGATTGCCCCGTCATAGATAGTTTTTAAAATTTCAGGCGATAGTCCCCACGTTGGTTTTGCCGCTCTACATAAGGCTTTGAATATTCTTGAGGTTTTACAGCAAATATAATCTATGTGTTTATCCCATCTAAGCTTATTGTCCATTACCATACCCAAAATTTTTACTTCCTTTACTGGTTTTATTTCTTTACCGTTCATTTTTATGTTAATTGTTTTATCCCGGAGCTTACTCATTACCATGATCTGCGTTTTTTTTTCTGAAAATTCTAATTTTACTTTTTTACCCCAACTGCTTACTTTTCCTAATGCTCTTTCCGCCGTTTCTTTAGTGGTTTGTAGGTTTTTTCCGTTTACAATCAGAAGGACATCGTCAGCGTACGCTTGGATGTAAACGTCTGGGCCAAGATCCATTTGCAGTAGTTCATCCAGTGATACGTTCCAAAAGATTGGCCCGCCAATCGATCCTTGAATGCAGCCCTTTGAGACATTTTTTTCGCTCGAATGGATTCCGTGTTTTATTCTTACTTTTCTATTTTCTGTGTAACTTCTTACTAATGTAACTAGGCTGGAAGGGCAATCTTTTTCTACGAGCTGTTTTAATAATTGTGGCCACCACGCGTTGTCGAAGGCTCCTTTGATGTCAAGAGATATGACAATTACTTCGTCATTTTCCTTCATTTTTCTTTTTATGACTTCGACTGCATCATAAATTGCATCTTCGGCTGATTTTTGCGCGGTGAAACCATATTGTTTTGAGCTTAATTTCTTCCCTTTGCCAAGGTTCCATTTTATTCTGTCTATTAGGATTTTTTCAAATAATTTCCCTAGAACCGGTAGAAGTCCAATCGGCCTATAGTTTTCCAGACTGCTGTAGTTGTCCTTTCCTGGCTTAGGTATGATTATGATTATGGCCTCCTTCCATATTTTTGGGAAATATCCTATGTCAAGACACTTCTGGAACAATTTTGTGAGTATCTCTGGGAAGCTATCATTGAAGTGAGTAAGAGTGTCAGATGTGATCCCATCCGCCCCAGGGCACTTCTTCGGGTCAATTGATCTAAGGGCGTTTTTTAGCTCATCTTTTGAAATTTTTGGTTCCTGGTCGACTGTTGTCTTATGCGTTGCTTTTGTTCTTATTTCCATTTGTTCAGGAGTTTCATTTATCACATTGTCATCTGGGAAGAAGTGTTGAAGAATTTCTTTAGCAGTTTCTTCAGGGTTATTGCTTTTAAAAGTTGATGTGGGTGCCCTGTTTGGTGGGTTCGTGAGGACTCTATAGATATTGGACCAAGTTGTTTCCTTCGTTTGTTTTTGGCAGAAGTCTTTCCAGCTACTGGTTTTTGACTCTCTTAACTCGTTTTTAAAATTTTCTTTGGCTTCCAAGTATTTGGGTAAAGTCACCTCAGATCTTCTTTGTCCGCATGAATTTTGAAGTTTCCTTTTTGCAGAGACCAGTTCCGATTTAAATAGTGTCAGTGAGTCAGACCACCATGGGCAGTTTTTTCGTTTTCCTCCTGGTTTAGGGATAGACCTTTCGCAAGTTGTTTTGATGATTGAGGAGATAGTTTCTACCTGTTTTTCAAGATTTATTGGGTTACTGGAATAGACGGGGTCTTCAATTGTGATGTTTGCCTTTTGCAACATTTCTTTCGCGACTTTTTCGAACTTGGTCCAGTCTGCAAGCTTTGTTCTGTACCTTGGGGTTGTTGATTCAGGGGGCATTATTGTGTCTGATATACTCATCGTTATAACATTGTGATCAGATAGTCCTGTTTGTTCCACACCCCAGTTTGTGACTTTGTCCATAATATTGTTGGAGCAGAAGGTTACGTCTATGAATGAGGTTAAATGGTTGCCGGATCTCCAAGTTTCAAATGTTGGAGTGCTGCCGTCATTTAATATGTGAGCATCCAGCGTTGCTATCGTCTCTGCTAGTTCCTCGCCTCGTTTATCTGTTTTTGGACTACCCCACCACGAGCTTTTTGCGTTGAAATCACCGCCTATCAGAATGCTCTTGCCTTTTTTCTTGTTTTCTTCATTAAGTTTGGTGATTGTAAGTATCTGGGGTGCAAGAGGATTATTTGGTTCAACATATACTGATCCTAGGTTAGGTTAGGTTAGGTTAGGTTAGGTTAGGTTAGGTTAGGTTAGGTTAGGTTAGGTTAGGTTAGGTTAGGTTAGGTTAGGTTAGGTTAGGTTAGGTTAGGTTAGGTTAGGTTAGGTTAGGTTAGGTTGTATGGATTGTTAGTATCTTCTATGGGTACCTTGCTTGTTACGCACAAGGTTTCTCCTAATTCTTTTTTCTTACTATATGTATCTTTAAGTTATTTATTTAGTTATCTATTGTTTCGTTAATTTCTTTTATTCTTTTGGTAATTTTTTCTAAGTACGCTATATATATTTCGCTTGGTTTTTTCTGATTCCAGATTTCTTGCCTATTTTCTTCTGTTATTCCATAGTTTTTTAGTTCAAAATTTAGTCTGAATCTCTCTGCATCAAAGATAGAGCATTTTTCTAGTACATGTACGCTGTCCTGTATTGATGTTTTGTCGCACGGGCATTTGTCATCATCTATTATTTTAAAACGTTTGAGATATTCTTTGAAGCACCCATGTCCTGTCAAGATTTGGGTTGCAGTAAAACTGTTTTTAACGTGTTTTCCTTTTTGAAGTGCCGTGCTTATATTTGGTAAGTATTTTTTTGTAATTTTTCCCGTGCTTTCCTCTATATATCTTTTGTTCCATTTATTTTCAGTTACTTTCTTTAAAGTTATTTTTGTGTAGCTTTGAGGTACCTTGCTATAGTCTGGTCTTTTTTTAAGTGTTCTTCCCCTTTTCGCTGCTGTATCTGCCCTTTCATTACCTTCTAAGCCGTTGTGCGCTCTTACCCATTGAAAATTTACCCTGTTTTTATTTTCTCTGCATGTTCCTAGTTTTTCTAAACATTCTCTTGCTATTTTATTTGTTGTTCTCTCTTTGCTCAGCGTTTCTAAAGATGATTTACTATCTGAATTTATAGTTATATCTTTCCCTTTTATATTGTTTATTTGTACCCATTCTATTGCTTTTTGAATTGCAATCATTTCCGCCTGGTATACAGTGCAGTAATCTTCTAACTTATAAGATTTTGATACCCAATCTTGTCCATCTACTTTTATAACTACCCCGGCGCCCACTTTACCTTCTTGTTTACTTCCGTCTGTATAAATTTGTATAGCATCTTCATTAATCTTATTTCCTTTATCTAGTTCAATTGTTATATTTTCTTTAACTGTTTTCCCTGGGTGCGGTAGTTCGTTAACACTGCACGTGGTCATTATTTCCCTGTCAGCCGGAAGGAAGTTAGCTGTTATTCCCCTTCTATTAATTCTGTACACATCTTTTACTTCGTCTATTTTTAGATCTATTGGTGGTGTTCCCGCTAAGGCTAAAGCTGAGGTGGTGGAGATTGTCCTGTACCCTTTACAAATTCTAATTGCATATTGTCGCTGAGCGCTGGCTAGTTTCTTCCTATTCTTAACTTTCTTACACGTGTCTCCCCAGACCCCTGATCCATACGTAAATATTGGTACGATTGCCCCGTCATAGATAGTTTTTAAAATTTCAGGCGATAGTCCCCACGTTGGTTTTGCCGCTCTACATAAGGCTTTGAATATTCTTGAGGTTTTACAGCAAATATAATCTATGTGTTTATCCCATCTAAGCTTATTGTCCATTACCATACCCAAAATTTTTACTTCCTTTACTGGTTTTATTTCTTTACCGTTCATTTTTATGTTAATTGTTTTATCCCGGAGCTTACTCATTACCATGATCTGCGTTTTTTTTTCTGAAAATTCTAATTTTACTTTTTTACCCCAACTGCTTACTTTTCCTAATGCTCTTTCCGCCGTTTCTTTAGTGGTTTGTAGGTTTTTTCCGTTTACAATCAGAAGGACATCGTCAGCGTACGCTTGGATGTAAACGCCTGGGCCAAGATCCATTTGCAGTAGTTCATCCAGTGATACGTTCCAAAAGATTGGCCCGCCAATCGATCCTTGAATGCAGCCCTTTGAGACATTTTTTTCGCTCGAATGGATTCCGTGTTTTATTCTTACTTTTCTATTTTCTGTGTAACTTCTTACTAATGTAACTAGGCTGGAAGGGCAATCTTTTTCTACGAGCTGTTTTAATAATTGTGGCCACCACGCGTTGTCGAAGGCTCCTTTGATGTCAAGAGATATGACAATTACTTCGTCATTTTCCTTCATTTTTCTTTTTATGACTTCGACTGCATCATAAATTGCATCTTCGGCTGATTTTTGCGCGGTGAAACCATATTGTTTTGAGCTTAATTTCTTCCCTTTGCCAAGGTTCCATTTTATTCTGTCTATTAGGATTTTTTCAAATAATTTCCCTAGAACCGGTAGAAGTCCAATCGGCCTATAGTTTTCCAGACTGCTGTAGTTGTCCTTTCCTGGCTTAGGTATGATTATGATTATGGCCTCCTTCCATATTTTTGGGAAATATCCTATGTCAAGACACTTCTGGAACAATTTTGTGAGTATCTCTGGGAAGCTATCATTGAAGTGAGTAAGAGTGTCAGATGTGATCCCATCCGCCCCAGGGCACTTCTTCGGGTCAATTGATCTAAGGGCGTTTTTTAGCTCATCTTTTGAAATTTTTGGTTCCTGGTCGACTGTTGTCTTATGCGTTGCTTTTGTTCTTATTTCCATTTGTTCAGGAGTTTCATTTATCACATTGTCATCTGGGAAGAAGTGTTGAAGAATTTCTTTAGCAGTTTCTTCAGGGTTATTGCTTTTAAAAGTTGATGTGGGTGCCCTGTTTGGTGGGTTCGTGAGGACTCTATAGATATTGGACCAAGTTGTTTCCTTCGTTTGTTTTTGGCAGAAGTCTTTCCAGCTACTGGTTTTTGACTCTCTTAACTCGTTTTTAAAATTTTCTTTGGCTTCCAAGTATTTGGGTAAAGTCACCTCAGATCTTCTTTGTCCGCATGAATTTTGAAGTTTCCTTTTTGCAGAGACCAGTTCCGATTTTAATAGTGTCAGTGAGTCAGACCACCATGGGCAGTTTTTTCGTTTTCCTCCTGGTTTAGGGATAGACCTTTCGCAAGTTGTTTTGATGATTGAGGAGATAGTTTCTACCTGTTTTTCAAGATTTATTGGGTTACTGGAATAGACGGGGTCTTCAATTGTGATGTTTGCCTTTTGCAACATTTCTTTCGCGACTTTTTCGAACTTGGTCCAGTCTGCAAGCTTTGTTCTGTACCTTGGGGTTGTTGATTCAGGGGGCATTATTGTGTCTGATATACTCATCGTTATAACATTGTGATCAGATAGTCCTGTTTGTTCCACACCCCAGTTTGTGACTTTGTCCATAATATTGTTGGAGCAGAAGGTTACGTCTATGAATGAGGTTAAATGGTTGCCGGATCTCCAAGTTTCAAATGTTGGAGTGCTGCCGTCATTTAATATGTGAGCATCCAGCGTTGCTATCGTCTCTGCTAGTTCCTCGCCTCGTTTATCTGTTTTTGGACTACCCCACCACGAGCTTTTTGCGTTGAAATCACCGCCTATCAGAATGCTCTTGCCTTTTTTCTTGTTTTCTTCATTAAGTTTGGTGATTGTAAGTATCTGGGGTGCAAGAGGATTATTTGGTTCAACATATACTGATCCTAGAGTTATAGTTCCAACTCGTGTTTCTATTTCTATGTATGTTGAGTTCTCGGATGTGATTGAAGATATCATTGTTGCTTTAATACTATTGTTGACGAGAATTGCTGACTTGTTTGGGCTTTCTCTGGTTCCTTTAGTGGATTGGTAAACTTGCCATCTTTTCGTTTTCAGCTGCCCTGTGTTTCCTGTGTAAGGTTCCTGCAGCAGAATAATGTCCGATTTGTCCGTATTAACCACACTGTCTGTCGCGGATTGGCATCTTTGCGCGTTCCATTGTTTGATTTTAATTTTTCCTCCCATATTGAATTTGTGCTGTCCCGGTTTTTGCACGTATTTATTTGCATTTTTTTTCCTATTCATAATTTGTGTGGTCAATAGATCTTTCGATTTCTCTCCTGTAGAGTGGACATTCGTGCGTTCCTGATCTATGTCTTGACGGAGCTGAGGTTTTCCTCTTCCGGTTTTCATTAACACATGACCCGCATTTTACTTCGTCAGCTTTACCTTTATTTGGACATTGTGCAAGCGTGTGTTTCCCGGCGCAGTGCCAGCACCTCGTTTCCATATCACAATGCTTCTTTAGATGACCAAATCCCAGACAGTTCATGCATTGCATTGTTGAAATGAAGTTTTCAGCACAGATTCTTTGAAATGCGATATTTACTCTGCCTAGGTTAACCATTTTCTTCCATATTTTGGGGTTTGTTTCGATCACGACGTTTGTTAGGCACGGATTTTTATTTTTTTGGAAAAAGAGTATTTTTGAGTCTTCTTTTAGGCCAGCGAGGTCCTCGTTCTGCTCTTCCATTATTTCTATTAACTCTGCAGAGTTCAGATCCTTCTGAATACCTTTTAAGATAATTTTGGGATTTCTTTTCTTGGCGCAGATCGCAGATACTTTTTCCGACGACAGAGTTTTCATTATAAGTTCTGCGTCTTCTTTCTTCTCGCAGCTTATGATTGCTCTCCCGTTAGTAGATTGTCGGATATTTGTTA
Source organism: Limnephilus rhombicus (assembly GCA_929108145.2). Classification (NCBI taxonomy): domain Eukaryota; kingdom Metazoa; phylum Arthropoda; class Insecta; order Trichoptera; family Limnephilidae; genus Limnephilus; species Limnephilus rhombicus. Next base: position 1,053,409 of record OV815275.1, read on the forward strand.
TGCCCACCTTCAGTTTCCGTGGGTCTAGGGAATTTTTAACTCCTTTTAAAACCTCGGCACTGTCTTTCTCGTCTTTGTGGCTGACGACCACGGCGTGTCTTGGAGTAGGAAGTGGTGGAAACCTTCGATCCATTTCGCCATCCTCTTTTTCTTTTTCATTGTCAGGTTTTGTCCTGTTCCATGGTGAAGACGGCGCAGTAATTTTATCTTCTATCCTTCTGATTTGTTCCGCCATTGTATTTATAGCACTTAACATAATCGGACATTCTTTAGCTTGGGACGGATTATCAGTTTTAATAAGTTCCATTATTTTTTCGGTAGCACTGATGATGTCTTGGGATTTCGCTTTTCGAAGGATCGTTTCGCATAATTTTATTATTTTATCATCCCGATTTCCGATAACCATGGAGTCGTTTTGACTTTTGGTGAATTCCGGCATAAGGTCGTACGTTTTGTCGACATGTGCGCATGACTTGTTTGGTGAGCGCATCATTTTGGCGTAAGGATAAAGCTGCCGCGCAGCGGTAAATTTTTTTTTTTTGATAAACTTGAGCCTAGAATGGCGTGAAATATTCTGCGGTCGCCGGAAGGACGCCGAACAAGGCTTTAAGATGATTCTACTGAATTTAAAAGAAACTGAGACAAAAACTCGTGAAAACTGAATTTAAGTTGAAATTTAAACGAATCTAAAACACGTCACTGAATTTAAATGAAATTAAAGAGATTCTGCGGTCGCCGGAAGGACGCCGAACAAGGCTTCTATGATGATGCTACTGAATTTAAGAAAAAAAAACTGAGACAAAAACCCGTAGAAGTGAATTTAAGTTGAAATTTGAACGATTCTAAACCACGGTCGCCGTGGGGGCACCGAGATCAAAAGGCGGTGAACACAAGCTAGAAAGCGTGCAAATAAGAGACACAAAAACACGAAACAAAGTAATGTGGTTAGTTAGACAGGAATTGGCTGTGTGAAATATTCTCACCGATAGCTGCACTCCCTTCGGAACTTCACTTGATACTGACGCGACGTGGCTATAATTTTACTATTGAAGTGTTGCCATAGAGAAGAATTCAACGTCAGAAAGAGAAAATGAATATAATTTTTTTTTTTTTTTTTTTTGAGTGGTGGCAACAAATGGTGATGTGACGGCTATGATGCTTTAAAAATGGCGGCTATGATGCTTTCCAAATGAATTTAAATTTTTAATCACAAAGCGGTAAATTTTTATTTTGATAAACTTGAGCCTAGAATGGCGTGAAATATTCTGCGGTCGCCGGAAGGACGCCGAACAAGGCTTTAAGATGATGCTACTGAATTTAAAAGAAACTGAGACAAAAACTCGTGAAAACTGAATTTAAGTTGAAATTTAAACGAATCTAAAACACGTCACTGAATTTAAATGAAATTAAAGAGATTCTGCGGTCGCCGGAAGGACGCCGAACAAGGCTTCTATGATGATGCTACTGAATTTAAGAAAAAAAAAACTGAGACAAAAACCCGTAGAAGTGAATTTAAGTTGAAATTTGAACGATTCTAAACCACGGTCGCCGTGGGGGCACCGAGATCAAAAGGCGGTGAACACAAGCTAGAAAGCGTGCAAATAAGAGACACAAAAACACGAAACAAAGTAATGTGGTTAGTTAGACAGGAATTGGCTGTGTGAAATATTCTCACCGATAGCTGCACTCCCTTCGGAACTTCACTTGATACTGACGCGACGTGGCTATAATTTTACTATTGAAGTGTTGCCATAGAGAAGAATTGAACGTCAGAAAGAGAAAATGAATATAATTTTTTTTTTTTTTTTTTGAGTGGTGGCAACAAATGGTGATGTGACGGCTATGATGCTTTAAAAATGGCGGCTATGATGCTTTACAAATGAATTTAAATTTTTAATCACAAAGCGGTAAATTTTTATTTTGATAAACTTGAGCCTAGAATGGCGTGAAATATTCTGCGGTCGCCGGAAGGACGCCGAACAAGGCTTTAAGATGATGCTACTGAATTTAAAAGAAACTGAGACAAAAACTCGTGAAAACTGGATTTAAGTTGAAATTTAAACGAATCTAAAACACGTCACTGAATTTAAATGAAATTAAAGAGATTCTGCGGTCGCCGGAAGGACGCCGAACAAGGCTTCTATGATGATGCTACTGAATTTAAGAAAAAAAAAACTGAGACAAAAACCCGTAGAAGTGAATTTAAGTTGAAATTTGAACGATTCTAAACCACGGTCGCCGTGGGGGCACCGAGATCAAAAGGCGGTGAACACAAGCTAGAAAGCGTGCAAATAAGAGACACAAAAACACGAAACAAAGTAATGTGGTTAGTTAGACAGGAATTGGCTGTGTGAAATATTCTCACCGATAGCTGCACTCCCTTCGGAACTTCACTTGATACTGACGCGACGTGGCTATAATTTTACTATTGAAGTGTTGCCATAGAGAAGAATTCAACGTCAGAAAGAGAAAATGAATATAATTTTTTTTTTTTTTTTTTTTTTTTTTTTTTTTTTTTTTTTTTTTTTTTGAGTGGTGGCAACAAATGGTGATGTGACGGCTATGATGCTTTAAAAATGGCGGCTATGATGCTTTCCAAATGAATTTAAATTTTTAATCACAAAGCGGTAAATTTTTATTTTGATAAACTTGAGCCTAGAATGGCGTGAAATATTCTGCGGTCGCCGGAAGGACGCCGAACAAGGCTTTAAGATGATGCTACTGAATTTAAAAGAAACTGAGACAAAAACTCGTGAAAACTGAATTTAAGTTGAAATTTAAACGAATCTAAAACACGTCACTGAATTTAAATGAAATTAAAGAGATTCTGCGGTCGCCGGAAGGACGCCGAACAAGGCTTCTATGATGATGCTACTGAATTTAAGAAAAAAAAACTGAGACAAAAACCCGTAGAAGTGAATTTAAGTTGAAATTTGAACGATTCTAAACCACGGTCGCCGTGGGGGCACCGAGATCAAAAGGCGGTGAACACAAGCTAGAAAGCGTGCAAATAAGAGACACAAAAACACGAAACAAAGTAATGTGGTTAGTTAGACAGGAATTGGCTGTGTGAAATATTCTCACCGATAGCTGCACTCCCTTCGGAACTTCACTTGATACTGACGCGACGTGGCTATAATTTTACTATTGAAGTGTTGCCATAGAGAAGAATTCAACGTCAGAAAGAGAAAATGAATATAATTTTTTTTTTTTTTTTTTTTTTGAGTGGTGGCAACAAATGGTGATGTGACGGCTATGATGCTTTAAAAATGGCGGCTATGATGCTTTCCAAATGAATTTAAATTTTTAATCACAAAGCGGTAAATTTTTATTTTGATAAACTTGAGCCTAGAATGGCGTGAAATATTCTGCGGTCGCCGGAAGGACGCCGAACAAGGCTTTAAGATGATGCTACTGAATTTAAAAGAAACTGAGACAAAAACTCGTGAAAACTGAATTTAAGTTGAAATTTAAACGAATCTAAAACACGTCACTGAATTTAAATGAAATTAAAGAGATTCTGCGGTCGCCGGAAGGACGCCGAACAAGGCTTCTATGATGATGCTACTGAATTTAAGAAAAAAAAACTGAGACAAAAACTCGTAGAAGTGAATTTAAGTTGAAATTTGAACGATTCTAAACCACGGTCGCCGTGGGGGCACCGAGATCAAAAGGCGGTGAACACAAGCTAGAAAGCGTGCAAATAAGAGACACAAAAACACGAAACAAAGTAATGTGGTTAGTTAGACAGGAATTGGCTGTGTGAAATATTCTCACCGATAGCTGCACTCCCTTCGGAACTTCACTTGATACTGACGCGACGTGGCTATAATTTTACTATTGAAGTGTTGCCATAGAGAAGAATTCAACGTCAGAAAGAGAAAATGAATATAATTTTTTTTTTTTTTTTTTTTGAGTGGTGGCAACAAATGGTGATGTGACGGCTATGATGCTTTAAAAATGGCGGCTATGATGCTTTCCAAATGAATTTAAATTTTTAATCACAAAGCGGTAAATTTTTATTTTGATAAACTTGAGCCTAGAATGGCGTGAAATATTCTGCGGTCGCCGGAAGGACGCCGAACAAGGCTTTAAGATGATGCTACTGAATTTAAAAGAAACTGAGACAAAAACTCGTGAAAACTGAATTTAAGTTGAAATTTAAACGAATCTAAAACACGTCACTGAATTTAAATGAAATTAAAGAGATTCTGCGGTCGCCGGAAGGACGCCGAACAAGGCTTCTATGATGATGCTACTGAATTTAAGAAAAAAAAAACTGAGACAAAAACCCGTAGAAGTGAATTTAAGTTGAAATTTGAACGATTCTAAACCACGGTCGCCGTGGGGGCACCGAGATCAAAAGGCGGTGAACACAAGCTAGAAAGCGTGCAAATAAGAGACACAAAAACACGAAACAAAGTAATGTGGTTAGTTAGACAGGAATTGGCTGTGTGAAATATTCTCACCGATAGCTGCACTCCCTTCGGAACTTCACTTGATACTGACGCGACGTGGCTATAATTTTACTATTGAAGTGTTGCCATAGAGAAGAATTGAACGTCAGAAAGAGAAAATGAATATAATTTTTTTTTTTTTTTTTTTTTTGAGTGGTGGCAACAAATGGTGATGTGACGGCTATGATGCTTTAAAAATGGCGGCTATGATGCTTTACAAATTAATTTAAATTTTTAATAACAAAGCGGTAAATTTTTATTTTGATAAACTTGAGCCTAGAATGGCGTGAAATATTCTGCGGTCGCCGGAAGGACGCCGAACAAGGCTTTAAGATGATGCTACTGAATTTAAAAGAAACTGAGACAAAAACTCGTGAAAACTGGATTTAAGTTGAAATTTAAACGAATCTAAAACACGTCACTGAATTTAAATGAAATTAAAGAGATTCTGCGGTCGCCGGAAGGACGCCGAACAAGGCTTCTATGATGATGCTACTGAATTTAAGAAAAAAAAAACTGAGACAAAAACCCGTAGAAGTGAATTTAAGTTGAAATTTGAACGATTCTAAACCACGGTCGCCGTGGGGGCACCGAGATCAAAAGGCGGTGAACACAAGCTAGAAAGCGTGCAAATAAGAGACACAAAAACACGAAACAAAGTAATGTGGTTAGTTAGACAGGAATTGGCTGTGTGAAATATTCTCACCGATAGCTGCACTCCCTTCGGAACTTCACTTGATACTGACGCGACGTGGCTATAATTTTACTATTGAAGTGTTGCCATAGAGAAGAATTCAACGTCAGAAAGAGAAAATGAATATAATTTTTTTTTTTTTTTTTTTTTTTTTTTTTTTTTTTTTTTTTTTTTGAGTGGTGGCAACAAATGGTGATGTGACGGCTATGATGCTTTAAAAATGGCGGCTATGATGCTTTCCAAATGAATTTAAATTTTTAATCACAAAGCGGTAAATTTTTATTTTGATAAACTTGAGCCTAGAATGGCGTGAAATATTCTGCGGTCGCCGGAAGGACGCCGAACAAGGCTTTAAGATGATGCTACTGAATTTAAAAGAAACTGAGACAAAAACTCGTGAAAACTGAATTTAAGTTGAAATTTAAACGAATCTAAAACACGTCACTGAATTTAAATGAAATTAAAGAGATTCTGCGGTCGCCGGAAGGACGCCGAACAAGGCTTCTATGATGATGCTACTGAATTTAAGAAAAAAAAACTGAGACAAAAACCCGTAGAAGTGAATTTAAGTTGAAATTTGAACGATTCTAAACCACGGTCGCCGTGGGGGCACCGAGATCAAAAGGCGGTGAACACAAGCTAGAAAGCGTGCAAATAAGAGACACAAAAACACGAAACAAAGTAATGTGGTTAGTTAGACAGGAATTGGCTGTGTGAAATATTCTCACCGATAGCTGCACTCCCTTCGGAACTTCACTTGATACTGACGCGACGTGGCTATAATTTTACTATTGAAGTGTTGCCATAGAGAAGAATTCAACGTCAGAAAGAGAAAATGAATATAATTTTTTTTTTTTTTTTTTTTTGAGTGGTGGCAACAAATGGTGATGTGACGGCTATGATGCTTTAAAAATGGCGGCTATGATGCTTTCCAAATGAATTTAAATTTTTAATCACAAAGCGGTAAATTTTTATTTTGATAAACTTGAGCCTAGAATGGCGTGAAATATTCTGCGGTCGCCGGAAGGACGCCGAACAAGGCTTTAAGATGATGCTACTGAATTTAAAAGAAACTGAGACAAAAACTCGTGAAAACTGAATTTAAGTTGAAATTTAAACGAATCTAAAACACGTCACTGAATTTAAATGAAATTAAAGAGATTCTGCGGTCGCCGGAAGGACGCCGAACAAGGCTTCTATGATGATGCTACTGAATTTAAGAAAAAAAAAACTGAGACAAAAACCCGTAGAAGTGAATTTAAGTTGAAATTTGAACGATTCTAAACCACGGTCGCCGTGGGGGCACCGAGATCAAAAGGCGGTGAACACAAGCTAGAAAGCGTGCAAATAAGAGACACAAAAACACGAAACAAAGTAATGTGGTTAGTTAGACAGGAATTGGCTGTGTGAAATATTCTCACCGATAGCTGCACTCCCTTCGGAACTTCACTTGATACTCGGTTAGGTTAGGTTAGGTTAGGTTAGGTTAGGTTAGGTTAGGTTAGGTTAGGTTAGGTTAGGTTAGGTTAGGTTAGGTTAGGTTAGGTTAGGTTAGGTTAGGTTAGGTTAGGTTAGGTTAGGTTAGGTTAGGTTAGGTTAGGTTAGGTTAGGTTAGGTTAGGTTAGGTTAGGTTAGGTTAGGTTAGGTTAGGTTAGGTTAGGTTAGGTTAGGTTAGGTTAGGTTAGGTTAGGTTAGGTTAGGTTAGGTTAGGTTAGGTTAGGTTAGGTTAGGTTAGGTTAGGTTAGGTTAGGTTAGGTTAGGTTAGGTTAGGTTAGGTTAGGTTAGGTTAGGTTAGGTTAGGTTAGGTTAGGTTAGGTTAGGTTAGGTTAGGTTAGGTTAGGTTAGGTTAGGTTAGGTTAGGTTAGGTTAGGTTAGGTTAGGTTAGGTTAGGTTAGGTTAGGTTAGGTTAGGTTAGGTTAGGTTAGGTTAGGTTAGGTTAGGTTAGGTTAGGTTAGGTTAGGTTAGGTTAGGTTAGGTTAGGTTAGGTTAGGTTAGGTTAGGTTAGGTTAGGTTAGGTTAGGTTAGGTTAGGTTAGGTTAGGTTAGGTTAGGTTAGGTTAGGTTAGGTTAGGTTAGGTTAGGTTAGGTTAGGTTAGGTTAGGTTAGGTTAGGTTAGGTTAGGTTAGGTTAGGTTAGGTTAGGTTAGGTTAGGTTAGGTTAGGTTAGGTTAGGTTAGGTTAGGTTAGGTTAGGTTAGGCTAGGTTAGGTTAGGTTAGGTTAGGTTAGGTTAGGTTAGGTTAGGTTAGGTTAGGTTAGGTTAGGTTAGGTTAGGTTAGGTTAGGTTAGGTTAGGTTAGGTTAGGTTAGGTTAGGTTAGGTTAGGTTAGGTTAGGTTAGGTTAGGTTAGGTTAGGTTAGGTTAGGTTAGGTTAGGTTAGGTTAGGTTAGGTTAGGTTAGGTTAGGTTAGGTTAGGTTAGGTTAGGTTAGGTTAGGTTAGGTTAGGTTAGGTTAGGTTAGGTTAGGTTAGGTTAGGTTAGGTTAGGTTAGGTTAGGTTAGGTTAGGTTAGGTTAGGTTAGGTTAGGTCAGGTTAGGTTAGGTTAGGTTAGGTTAGGTTAGGTTAGGTTAGGTTAGGTTAGGTTAGGTTAGGTTAGGTTAGGTTAGGTTAGGTTAGGTTAGGTTAGGTTAGGTTAGGTTAGGTTAGGTTAGGTTAGGTTAGGTTAGGTTAGGTTAGGTTAGGTTAGGTTAGGTTAGGTTAGGTTAGGTTAGGTTAGGTTAGGTTAGGTTAGGTTAGGTTAGGTTAGGTTAGGTTAGGTTAGGTTAGGTTAGGTTAGGTTAGGTTAGGTTAGGTTAGGTTAGGTTAGGTTAGGTTAGGTTAGGTTAGGTTAGGTTAGGTTAGGTTAGGTTAGGTTAGGTTAGGTTAGGTTAGGTTAGGTTAGGTTAGGTTAGGTTAGGTTAGGTTAGGTTAGGTTAGGTTAGGTTAGGTTAGGTTAGGTTAGGTTAGGTTAGGTTAGGTTAGGTTAGGTTAGGTTAGGTTAGGTTAGGTTAGGTTAGGTTAGGTTAGGTTAGGTTAGGTTAGGTTAGGTTAGGTTAGGTTAGGTTAGGTTAGGTTAGGTTAGGTTAGGTTAGGTTAGGTTAGGTTAGGTTAGGTTAGGTTAGGTTAGGTTAGGTTAGGTTAGGTTAGGTTAGGTTAGGTTAGGTTAGGTTAGGTTAGGTTAGGTTAGGTTAGGTTAGGTTAGGTTAGGTTAGGTTAGGTTAGGTTAGGTTAGGTTAGGTTAGGTTAGGTTAGGTTAGGTTAGGTTAGGTTAGGTTAGGTTAGGTTAGGTTAGGTTAGGTTAGGTTAGGTTAGGTTAGGTTAGGTTAGGTTAGGTTAGGTTAGGTTAGGTTAGGTTAGGTTAGGTTAGGTTAGGTTAGGTTAGGTTAGGTTAGGTTAGGTTAGGTTAGGTTAGGTTAGGTTAGGTTAGGTTAGGTTAGGTTAGGTTAGGTTAGGTTAGGTTAGGTTAGGTTAGGTTAGGTTAGGTTAGGTTAGGTTAGGTTAGGTTAGGTTAGGTTAGGTTAGGTTAGGTTAGGTTAGGTTAGGTTAGGTTAGGTTAGGTTAGGTTAGGTTAGGTTAGGTTAGGTTAGGTTAGGTTAGGTTAGGTTAGGTTAGGTTAGGTTAGGTTAGGTTAGGTTAGGTTAGGTTAGGTTAGGTTAGGTTAGGTTAGGTTAGGTTAGGTTAGGTTAGGTTAGGTTAGGTTAGGTTAGGTTAGGTTAGGTTAGGTTAGGTTAGGTTAGGTTAGGTTAGGTTAGGTTAGGTTAGGTTAGGTTAGGTTAGGTTAGGTTAGGTTAGGTTAGGTTAGGTTAGGTTAGGTTAGGTTAGGTTAGGTTAGGTTAGGTTAGGTTAGGTTAGGTTAGGTTAGGTTAGGTTAGGTTAGGTTAGGTTAGGTTAGGTTAGGTTAGGTTAGGTTAGGTTAGGTTAGGTTAGGTTAGGTTAGGTTAGGTTAGGTTAGGTTAGGTTAGGTTAGGTTAGGTTAGGTTAGGTTAGGTTAGGTTAGGTTAGGTTAGGTTAGGTTAGGTTAGGTTAGGTTAGGTTAGGTTAGGTTAGGTTAGGTTAGGTTAGGTTAGGTTAGGTTAGGTTAGGTTAGGTTAGGTTAGGTTAGGTTAGGTTAGGTTAGGTTAGGTTAGGTTAGGTTAGGTTAGGTTAGGTTAGGTTAGGTTAGGTTAGGTTAGGTTAGGTTAGGTTAGGTTAGGTTAGGTTAGGTTAGGTTAGGTTAGGTTAGGTTAGGTTAGGTTAGGTTAGGTTAGGTTAGGTTAGGTTAGGTTAGGTTAGGTTAGGTTAGGTTAGGTTGTATGGATTGTTAGTATCTTCTATGGGTACCTTGCTTGTTACGCACAAGGTTTCTCCTAATTCTTTTTTCTTACTATATGTATCTTTAAGTTATTTATTTAGTTATCTATTGTTTCGTTAATTTCTTTTATTCTTTTGGTAATTTTTTCTAAGTACGCTATATATATTTCGCTTGGTTTTTTCTGATTCCAGATTTCTTGCCTATTTTCTTCTGTTATTCCATAGTTTTTTAGTTCAAAATTTAGTCTGAATCTCTCTGCATCAAAGATAGAGCATTTTTCTAGTACATGTACGCTGTCCTGTATTGATGTTTTGTCGCACGGGCATTTGTCATCATCTATTATTTTAAAACGTTTGAGATATTCTTTGAAGCACCCATGTCCTGTCAAGATTTGGGTTGCAGTAAAACTGTTTTTAACGTGTTTTCCTTTTTGAAGTGCCGTGCTTATATTTGGTAAGTATTTTTTTGTAATTTTTCCCGTGCTTTCCTCTATATATCTTTTGTTCCATTTATTTTCAGTTACTTTCTTTAAAGTTATTTTTGTGTAGCTTTGAGGTACCTTGCTATAGTCTGGTCTTTTTTTAAGTGTTCTTCCCCTTTTCGCTGCTGTATCTGCCCTTTCATTACCTTCTAAGCCGTTGTGCGCTCTTACCCATTGAAAATTTACCCTGTTTTTATTTTCTCTGCATGTTCCTAGTTTTTCTAAACATTCTCTTGCTATTTTATTTGTTGTTCTCTCTTTGCTCAGCGTTTCTAAAGATGATTTACTATCTGAATTTATAGTTATATCTTTCCCTTTTATATTGTTTATTTGTACCCATTCTATTGCTTTTTGAATTGCAATCATTTCCGCCTGGTATACAGTGCAGTAATCTTCTAACTTATAAGATTTTGATACCCAATCTTGTCCATCTACTTTTATAACTACCCCGGCGCCCACTTTACCTTCTTGTTTACTTCCGTCTGTATAAATTTGTATAGCATCTTCATTAATCTTATTTCCTTTATCTAGTTCAATTGTTATATTTTCTTTAACTGTTTTCCCTGGGTGCGGTAGTTCGTTAACACTGCACGTGGTCATTATTTCCCTGTCAGCCGGAAGGAAGTTAGCTGTTATTCCCCTTCTATTAATTCTGTACACATCTTTTACTTCGTCTATTTTTAGATCTATTGGTGGTGTTCCCGCTAAGGCTAAAGCTGAGGTGGTGGAGATTGTCCTGTACCCTTTACAAATTCTAATTGCATATTGTCGCTGAGCGCTGGCTAGTTTCTTCCTATTCTTAACTTTCTTACACGTGTCTCCCCAGACCCCTGATCCATACGTAAATATTGGTACGATTGCCCCGTCATAGATAGTTTTTAAAATTTCAGGCGATAGTCCCCACGTTGGTTTTGCCGCTCTACATAAGGCTTTGAATATTCTTGAGGTTTTACAGCAAATATAATCTATGTGTTTATCCCATCTAAGCTTATTGTCCATTACCATACCCAAAATTTTTACTTCCTTTACTGGTTTTATTTCTTTACCGTTCATTTTTATGTTAATTGTTTTATCCCGGAGCTTACTCATTACCATGATCTGCGTTTTTTTTTCTGAAAATTCTAATTTTACTTTTTTACCCCAACTGCTTACTTTTCCTAATGCTCTTTCCGCCGTTTCTTTAGTGGTTTGTAGGTTTTTTCCGTTTACAATCAGAAGGACATCGTCAGCGTACGCTTGGATGTAAACGTCTGGGCCAAGATCCATTTGCAGTAGTTCATCCAGTGATACGTTCCAAAAGATTGGCCCGCCAATCGATCCTTGAATGCAGCCCTTTGAGACATTTTTTTCGCTCGAATGGATTCCGTGTTTTATTCTTACTTTTCTATTTTCTGTGTAACTTCTTACTAATGTAACTAGGCTGGAAGGGCAATCTTTTTCTACGAGCTGTTTTAATAATTGTGGCCACCACGCGTTGTCGAAGGCTCCTTTGATGTCAAGAGATATGACAATTACTTCGTCATTTTCCTTCATTTTTCTTTTTATGACTTCGACTGCATCATAAATTGCATCTTCGGCTGATTTTTGCGCGGTGAAACCATATTGTTTTGAGCTTAATTTCTTCCCTTTGCCAAGGTTCCATTTTATTCTGTCTATTAGGATTTTTTCAAATAATTTCCCTAGAACCGGTAGAAGTCCAATCGGCCTATAGTTTTCCAGACTGCTGTAGTTGTCCTTTCCTGGCTTAGGTATGATTATGATTATGGCCTCCTTCCATATTTTTGGGAAATATCCTATGTCAAGACACTTCTGGAACAATTTTGTGAGTATCTCTGGGAAGCTATCATTGAAGTGAGTAAGAATGTCAGATGTGATCCCATCCGCCCCAGGGCACTTCTTCGGGTCAATTGATCTAAGGGCGTTTTTTAGCTCATCTTTTGAAATTTTTGGTTCCTGGTCGACTGTTGTCTTATGCGTTGCTTTTGTTCTTATTTCCATTTGTTCAGGAGTTTCATTTATCACATTGTCATCTGGGAAGAAGTGTTGAAGAATTTCTTTAGCAGTTTCTTCAGGGTTATTGCTTTTAAAAGTTGATGTGGGTGCCCTGTTTGGTGGGTTCGTGAGGACTCTATAGATATTGGACCAAGTTGTTTCCTTCGTTTGTTTTTGGCAGAAGTCTTTCCAGCTACTGGTTTTTGACTCTCTTAACTCGTTTTTAAAATTTTCTTTGGCTTCCAAGTATTTGGGTAAAGTCACCTCAGATCTTCTTTGTCCGCATGAATTTTGAAGTTTCCTTTTTGCAGAGACCAGTTCCGATTTTAATAGTGTCAGTGAGTCAGACCACCATGGGCAGTTTTTTCGTTTTCCTCCTGGTTTAGGGATAGACCTTTCGCAAGTTGTTTTGATGATTGAGGAGATAGTTTCTACCTGTTTTTCAAGATTTATTGGGTTACTGGAATAGACGGGGTCTTCAATTGTGATGTTTGCCTTTTGCAACATTTCTTTCGCGACTTTTTCGAACTTGGTCCAGTCTGCAAGCTTTGTTCTGTACCTTGGGGTTGTTGATTCAGGGGGCATTATTGTGTCTGATATACTCATCGTTATAACATTGTGATCAGATAGTCCTGTTTGTTCCACACCCCAGTTTGTGACTTTGTCCATAATATTGTTGGAGCAGAAGGTTACGTCTATGAATGAGGTTAAATGGTTGCCGGATCTCCAAGTTTCAAATGTTGGAGTGCTGCCGTCATTTAATATGTGAGCATCCAGCGTTGCTATCGTCTCTGCTAGTTCCTCGCCTCGTTTATCTGTTTTTGGACTACCCCACCACGAGCTTTTTGCGTTGAAATCACCGCCTATCAGAATGCTCTTGCCTTTTTTCTTGTTTTCTTCATTAAGTTTGGTGATTGTAAGTATCTGGGGTGCAAGAGGATTATTTGGTTCAACATATACTGATCCTAGAGTTATAGTTCCAACTCGTGTTTCTATTTCTATGTATGTTGAGTTCTCGGATGTGATTGAAGATATCATTGTTGCTTTAATACTATTGTTGACGAGAATTGCTGACTTGTTTGGGCTTTCTCTGGTTCCTTTAGTGGATTGGTAAACTTGCCATCTTTTCGTTTTCAGCTGCCCTGTGTTTCCTGTGTAAGGTTCCTGCAGCAGAATAATGTCCGATTTGTCCGTATTAACCACACTGTCTGTCGCGGATTGGCATCTTTGCGCGTTCCATTGTTTGATTTTAATTTTTCCTCCCATATTGAATTTGTGCTGTCCCGGTTTTTGCACGTATTTATTTGCATTTTTTTTCCTATTCATAATTTGTGTGGTCAATAGATCTTTCGATTTCTCTCCTGTAGAGTGGACATTCGTGCGTTCCTGATCTATGTCTTGACGGAGCTGAGGTTTTCCTCTTCCGGTTTTCATTAACACATGACCCGCATTTTACTTCGTCAGCTTTACCTTTATTTGGACATTGTGCAAGCGTGTGTTTCCCGGCGCAGTGCCAGCACCTCGTTTCCATATCACAATGCTTCTTTAGATGACCAAATCCCAGACAGTTCATGCATTGCATTGTTGAAATGAAGTTTTCAGCACAGATTCTTTGAAATGCGATATTTACTCTGCCTAGGTTAACCATTTTCTTCCATATTTTGGGGTTTGTTTCGATCACGACGTTTGTTAGGCACGGATTTTTATTTTTTTGGAAAAAGAGTATTTTTGAGTCTTCTTTTAGGCCAGCGAGGTCTTCGTTCTGCTCTTCCATTATTTCTATTAACTCTGCAGAGTTCAGATCCTTCTGAATACCTTTTAAGATAATTTTGGGATTTCTTTTCTTGGCGCAGATCGCAGATACTTTTTCCGACGACAGAGTTTTCATTATAAGTTCTGCGTCTTCTTTCTTCTCGCAGCTTATGATTGCTCTCCCGTTAGTAGATTGTCGGATATTTGTTATGCCCACCTTCAGTTTCCGTGGGTCTAGGGAATTTTTAACTCCTTTTAAAACCTCGGCACTGTCTTTCTCGTCTTTGTGGCTGACGACCACGGCGTGTCTTGGAGTAGGAAGTGGTGGAAACCTTCGATCCATTTCGCCATCCTCTTTTTCTTTTTCATTGTCAGGTTTTGTCCTGTTCCATGGTGAAGACGGCGCAGTAATTTTATCTTCTATCCTTCTGATTTGTTCCGCCATTGTATTT